>OZ012662.1:81701830-82224698 GCA_963942545.1 Oxycera nigricornis
CCGCTGTTTCCTCGTCCTCCTCACATCTAGTGCACCATGCATCGTCCACTATTTGCAGAAGAGCTTGGTGACTTCTCAGGCGTCCGTGGCCTGTAATCACTTCTGTGAGTTTTATCAAATGCCTTACTAGCATCATACCATCTCATGTATGAATAAATTTTATAAGAGTAAAAATGTTTGTTTTTATTTTATGAAATCTTCAGAGGGGGCGTCACATGATTGAATATTTTTAAGGGAGGCGTAGTAACATCAAGTTTGGAAACCACTGGTCTAAAGAGTAGTTTAAGATCAAGTCAGGATTCAAATTCGAATAAATAAAGACGCATTCCATAGAAGAAGAAAACAGAAAGTCGATTTTATCAAAGAAGTCTAAGTTAAAGCGAGTAATATAACTAGCGTTCATTAAGCACAAGCTGCATGGAAGACAAGTCTCCAATTGGAAGCAGAAGTCTCAAGAAATTCAACGCATTCCAATCTATGCGTCGGACATGTCAGGTAATTATTAAATTATAGACTCTGGTGACGACTGGAAAAAGTATCGATGAAATTGCATTTTGGTCCAGATCTTGAGCAATGTTTTCATGCATAGGGGTTTTCAATAGGGACGCTCGAACTTTGATGTCGTATATCGGGTATCTTGGTGAAGCGGCTATTATCAAATTTGTCTTGATATTTCATCATGGAATGCTACATGCTTCAACGCGTTGAAATTGTTAAAATTTATTATCAAAATCAGTGCTCTGTCCACCTAACGTTCCGTGCGCAGCGACCATTTTATGGACTCTGGTAGAGCCCACAATCTGTCGTTTAATGCATAAATTTGAGACAACCTGATCGGTGGTTGATGAAGCAGTGCCTGTACGTCGAAGGCGTCAACTTGGCGGATTATGCGCCGAGACTTGGATTATCTATCATCCACACAAAGTTCAAACAACTCAAGAACTAAATCCCAACGACCACAGACAGCGACGTGTATTCCCCAATTGGGCTTTAGAGCATTTGACTTGCCCAGCTTTTGGGGAAAAAATCATCTTCAAGAAGGAGGTTCATTTTTGGTTGAGTGGCTTCGTAAACAAACAAAATTGCCGGATTAGGAGCGAAGATTCATTCCTCGCACTCAGAAAAAGTCACTGTTCGATATCGGTCGATGATAACAAATTTTTTTTGTGGCCTAAGGTAGATGGTATGGATTTTCCAAACATGTGGTTCCAACAGGACGGAGCCACTTGTCATACTGCACAGGAAACATTGAATTTATTGAGTTCGAAGGCTTCGTCATCAACTGGCTATCCAGATAGTGTGACTTAACATTGCTAGTCATGTATACGCTACAACACAGTAATAAGAACCAAAGAAACTCTTTCGAAGAATTAATGTAGACATTGCATTAAACTCATTCTGCAAATTGCAACGTCTAATGTTCGGAAACGACACATGCCGCATTGCAGACATACCGTCACGAAAAATAGAATATAAATTTGTACGTATACCTGCCGGCTCGCCCCAGTTGATTCCTGGATACTTTATAGATATAATTACGATTAGTCTTCAATTTCATTTCGCTGAAATAAACGATTCGCTTTCGAAAAATTTAGTTTTTCATTAACTTTGGCAAACAAAGCTTATATTTCTTTTTTTGGTGGTCACGGCCCACTTCCAAAACTGGCGCAATCGGTAAACAACTGTATAATTCGCGAAACTTAGAAAGTTTAATCGCGTTCCTCTTGAAAAAAGGAGACACCTAATTAAAATTAAAAACGTTCTTCCTCGGTAAACGATCGCGATATCCGAAAAGGAAATCGTTTAACTAATTGAAAATAAACTTGGGAAAACAAGTTAAGCCCAAAGGTTTTTTAAATGCATGGGTGCGGCTGCCCATAAACCCAAGTATAAAAAAAAAAGTGAATTTGTGTGAAGTGAATGAAAAGGGACATCAAGGAAAAAACGATGGAGGAAGAAATTCAGAGACTACAATGTGAAGTACAAGCTCCCGAAATGCAAATTGATCAATTGGTCTTGCGAGCGATGAAAATTGAAAAAGAAACCCACACTGAACGGGCCTACTACGATACTCGACTCGAGTAAAAGTCGAACGTGTCTCGAGCGTTTAGGTATCACGACACTCGAATGAGTAAGTGAAAGTCGAATATTTTCGTAACAAATGTGAGTGAGAACGTATGGCTTATTATGACTCTCGAATGTGACAAACTTCAGTCGAGAAAACGTCAAAATTAGTCGAGCAGTACATTACAAGTGAGAAGCAATGGAGGCGAACCAAAAAAGAGGTAAGAAGCGTGGAAATTAATCAATTTGTAAATACATTAATAGCATTTTTCCCCGAATAGTGTCAAAAGGACCAATGTAGCACAATTTGAGCAGCTGATTCGGGAGATGGAGCTGCATCCTGACGTTGCAAAAGGTGGTGTTTGTTTCGGCAAAACGAAACAAAATATAAAAGCAGTTTGGGAAGAAAAGGCGAAAGTCCTCAACAGTTTGGGCCCGCCGTTCCGAACGGAAACCGAATGGAAGAAGGTAGTTGTTCAAATACTTCCTGAAAATATATATTGAATACAATAATAATATTGCAGGTTTGTATCGATTACAAGGCTAACGTGCGCAGCAAGGTTTCAGCCAACAAATTAAAGCTCGAGGCCACGAGTGGTGGCCCATTCGAGTCGATTGGACTCACTCCGCTGGAATCCGCAGTGGATGCCCTAGTGAAAACTGGAATGGCAATGAATCCAGAAGGGCTACACTTTGAAGAGGACATCCAAAAATCAAGTTCTCCAGCTGCTGTGATTGAAAAAATCGCATAACGGGCAGCAGCAAATTTAGTCGGATGAATTTGCTTCGTTCTCAAACGCAAGTGGAGAAATCGATTGAAGGTATCCTGGGAAAAATGGAAAAACACAGCAGCAACAGTGTGCTGCTGTTGTAGCAAATAAAGCAAATTAAAATGCGAAAATTCAATTTTTGGAAAAAGCGTGCAGCGAAGGAGGACCGCAATATACGGATGCGACAGAAAGATATCGGCTTAAGCATAGAAATAAAAAAGAAAAAAATTAGAATTATTAAATTTACAAATAGAAAATATTAAACGAGGCAGTTAAGTAGAATCTAATAGATTTTAGTGTATTTCAGTTAAGAGTAATTAATGAATGCTAACTTTTTACGTGACATATATTTTTTACCGTATTTGATCTTTTAAATGGAAACAATTTTATTTTTATTACATGATTTAAATGTTGAAGAAAAATCTTTCCATTGAATTAATGCTTCCATGATGGAATTCCTGATTTTATGTGCTGCTCCATTTGCATCCTCTGATGAGTCTACTTCATCCGATGGTAATTCTATAGTGTCAATTCCAACGTCTGGAACATTGAAATTTAAGCAAATGTTGTGAAGAGCACAACATGTATTTACAATTGAGGTGGCCTTTTCTGGTTTGTAATGGAGCTTTCGGGCCACGTGTAAACAACGGAATCGCGATAATTAATTTAACACCAACAAGAGCTCTGAAACAGTTCAAAACACCATTTGAAATGTGGCATGGTAAGAAGCCACAGTTAAAATACTTGAAGGTATTTGGTTCTACTATTTACATTCACAATGAAACTAGACAATCAAAGTTTGATGAAAAATCACTGTTCCGGATTCCAACCGGAGTGCCATATGACAGAACCTACCTTACCGACTGCTGTGAAATTGGCCACGCACTAGCTCGGGTATTTTACTGGCATGTGCTTCCGGAAAGGTTCGGTGGGGGGTTGAGCGGAGATCTACAGCCAAACGGTTGTACCTTTATAATCGTCCAATCTCGTATGTCAATTTATCTAGTTTTCAATAAAGTAATAATCGGACTCGAGTCTATTTCTCGCGTCCTCCGCGCTTGCGAACGTTTTGGTGCCTCCTGTGACGAATTAAAACAAAGTAACGCGTGTGTGTGGTGTGTTTTCGCCCTTTAAAAAAAAACAATGTCGGAACAGGTCCATAGGTCGGCGACACAAAGGGCCGTGCGACGCGTCTATGAAAAAGTTAACAAGGCCGGGTATAGTGCGGACGAGTTTGAAATCGAACAGCAGCTCAGATCGCTCGAGTCCCACTATGACGGCTTCTGGGCAGCGCATCATCAGCTCCTCGACGCGACACTCGATGCGGCGGCGCTAGCCGAGCATGATGTCGTTGGTGAGATGGTCGAAGACCATTTTATTCAGGCCTGTGCGGCGCTCAATAGGCTGCACGCAGCAATTTCCATAAAGGCGGAGCAATCCGTGGCGCAGTCACATACGGACGCGAGGGCATTCGATCTAAAGCTAGATCCCTTCGCCGTGCCGACATTTGACGGCGCCCTGCACAATTGGCTGGCGTTCAAGGACGCTTTCGAAACGCTTGTGCATAGCCACGATTTTCCTCAAGCTTATAAGCTGGGTAAGCTACGTCAGGCTGTCAAAGCGGAGCGCGTTCCCTTGATTGGAGCCTTCTACTCGGGAGGCTATGAGGATATGTGGAAGGCGCTGAATCAGCGCTATGACAGCCCATGCCAGTTGGCTGACATTCATGTCACACGCCTTTTGGACGTCAAGCCGTGCAATGCGGAAACAGTGGTGGAAGTGCTCCGCATAGTAGATACTGTGCGCGAGTCACTACGAGCATTAGCAGTGATGAACCTGCCAGTCGACGCATGGGACGCCATCCTGGTCCCCATCGTGACTCGTGCGCTACCCAAGGGAACTGGCCAAGCATGGTGTATGAGTCTCACGAGCAGCGACATACCACGCTTGGAGGAGCTGTTAGTTTTCCTGGAGAAACCCCCGGGGATAGCCGACACGCGAGCAGCAGCCAGCAGCGAAGTGTGCACGGTCACGTAGCCAGCGAAGTCCCTCAGGTTCCCAGGAGGGGCGCATGTGAGTGGCGCCAGCCGAGCAGCAAGCCGCGTGATGTTCCGGGCCATGCAACCGCCGTGCGTTCTCGCAACTGTGTATACTGTGGAGGTCCACATCGGGTGACTCGATGCCGGCAACTATTGACGTTATCGGTGGACGGTCGATTCAACGTGCTGAATAACTTCGGTCTATGCTACAACTGCTTGTCTCCGGAGCATACTAGGCGGGGGTGCCCGGCCACCAGCTGTCGAGGATGTGGAGAACGACATAGTTTCCTGCTGTGTCACGAATTAGCCGAGGATGAAGGCCGTGCACAGACGACCTCCACAGTAGCGCCTACAAGACCAACCTCGAGCATGTCGACGGGACGTGCGGTACCATCGGGGAGGACTCTCCCGCACGACAATCGGGGGACGGAGCTGAAGCAAGGGCGCAAACCTGTTCCGCAGCTCAGCATGCGCTGACTGGAGATAGGTGCCGCGCCAGTCGCACCTTCCGGAATTTGGAAGAGGACCCTACGCCGAGCCCATTGTTTGAAGACTGTGAGCAAATCTTCAAAGATACACAGTACCGCACTGCTGACGGTCAGTATGTGGTGTGCATCCCATTCGTCCCACGTGCCGAGCCATTGGGAAGCTCCTACAGCACAGCAATTAAGCAATTTATATAGACTGGAGCGAAGGCTCGCAGGCAGCGCAGAGCTCCGCGTCAACTATGTAGCGTTTATGCGTGAATACAAGGCCCTGGGTCACATGGAGCGTCACCAGCAGAAAGATCCGACACATCACGGCTACTACATCCCGGATCACGCCATCAGCCCAAAGTTGCGAGTTGTCTTCAATGCCTCTTCAAAGACAACTTCGGGACTTTCCCTGAATGATGTGCAAGCTGTGGGCCCAACTATTCAAGACTCCTTGCTGCAAATTTTGTACCGGTTTCGCCAACGCCACATAGCGCTGAGTGCTGACGTGGAAAATATGAAATACCCGGACCCCGAATCTTGTCAGGATGGCCGGTGGCAGGCGTTAGCGGCGGAACTAAGTCTTAAGAAGAAAGAGCTGATTCGACGATGAACGGGCGCTGGAAATCGAGGCACGGCAGAAACCTACGTGTGTTTCGTTGTAGCGCAAGAATAAAATAAAATTGTCTTACAAACAACTTTTTCTCGTGTTCGAGTTCTTACAAACACAAATTCACGATTCATCAAAATGATTTAACCATATTTAAAGTGAAAATAACGCTTTACCAATTCAAATTAACCATCTTTAAAATGAAAATAACGCTTTAACAAATCAAATTAACGCTCTTACAAATGGAAAAACCCATGTTACAACACAAATTAACCATTTGTCAAGACAAGTCAACGAATTGTCGAATGAAATTCACGGTCTGACAAATCAAAAAAAAAACGCTATTAAAATCATATAAATCATGTTGGTGTTGTTTTGAATATTGTCGATAATCCTTAACCAAAATAAACAAAAAGTGTTTTATTATATGTATTATGAACGGCCAAATTAATTGTTACATTTGTACAAGCATCAAAAAATACTAGTGCAGCTCGTTTCCAGCCGCTGCAGTTGGCAGTTGCATCATCATGTCCATGTAAAAGTTGGAACAATCCGATGTCGATATAATGGTATATATGAGAGTCCCTTAAAAGTAGTAAACACCAAGTTGGTAAATTACATAACGCTTTGTATGGATTAAAACAGGCTGCAAGGTGTTGGTTCGAAACATTCGAACAATCTTTAATTGAAGAAGGTTTTAAGAACTCAGCTGTTGATCGGTGTATATACATATTAGATAAGGGAAATGTATCGAAAAATATATATTCAGTACTTTATGTAGATGATCTTGTAATTGCTACTGCAAATTTAGAAACAATGAATCGCTTCAAAAAATATTTAATGCAGAAATTTAATATGACTGATTTATTGTTATTGGCCATCACAGCATTTCCCCTCGCATCGAGACACAACGTCTGACGCTGACCAAACCAGTTCCCAAAGCTTTGAAAGCTGCGATGAGGTCAGCTACCCAGCTGAGAGGGCAATGAACATCGGACGCGGTAAAAACGGCACCGGGAGATCCCCTATATATAGGGCGGAAAGTACAGCTGACGGGAACTTTTTGCTGGGTGAAGCGAAGCGAGTCTGGTGACAAGGTGCGGACGTGGACAGTGGGAGCGTCGAGTGGAGGCCGTTGAATTATTCGCCGAAGTGGAACTTTTTGGCTTGTTGGGGTGCTGTGGAGGTCGTTGGATGAGACATCGAGGTTGGATTTCCTACTTTTGGGGGTGCGGATCGAGCCAGGTGACAAAGCGCTCGTCGTTGGAGCGTCGTTTCCTGATTCAAGAAGTCTTCGAGCAGTGGAAATAGGACTAAGGACAGACACAAATTGTAAGTAGCGTTAAGTATAGTTAGAGGGCGAGTCAGGTTGTTAAAATAAAATTGTGCCTTGAATTAATTTAAATTGGTGATTTTGTGAAGTGGCGAGGCGGAAATCGCGTGTCCGGCTTGTGTTCCTTGTGCTCCCCTATTCGCTCGGTAGTTTTTGGGTCGTCGCGGACCCTATTCCCGTTTCAGGGTTCGCGGACAGGGTAGTCCCGGCGCAGAAACGGGTAGCGCCCTTTTCTTAAAATATTTTTTCCCACACCTTTCTTCGCGGGTGAAGCCGGGTGGGATTGCCCAAACCGTGGCCAGGGTCGGCTACGGTGTAGTGAAAAACGTTGTGAAAAATCTAGCCGTAACAAATTTACTTGGATGAACGAAACATAGACCGTTCGGATCTCGAAAATTTGGAAGAGAAAGTGTTAGCAGTGGTAGCATTTCAGCGAACATTTAAACAAAAAAAAATTACGGACTATTTCGAGAAAAATTTGTAATATTTTGGCATTCATATAGTATAGGCCTTCTTGGTTATCATTTGAAATATAAAATGAAGTGTGTAAATATTTTCCTTCATAAATTTTCCCAATAAACGTTATTTCTTTTATCATCATTCTAATTTTTCAAATTGCTTTACGCTAAAATAATTAAAAGAGAGAATTGATTAGTGCTCCTGACGCATTTAAGCGAATTCGGCTAAGTGCGTCAATGTGCACTAAAGCGAGTTCGCCTAACTGCACAATTCGGATAAGTGCGTCAAATTTTCCCGAACTTTCATAACGCACTTAAGCGGTGTCTACTGTATTAAAAAC
The DNA here is from genome assembly GCA_963942545.1 of Oxycera nigricornis. Lineage (NCBI taxonomy): Eukaryota > Metazoa > Arthropoda > Insecta > Diptera > Stratiomyidae > Oxycera > Oxycera nigricornis. The sequence continues at coordinate 81,709,919 of OZ012662.1, forward strand.
CAAGGAACCTTTGATTTATTCCTTAAATCAGTCAAATCGTAGCTTGTCAGCACTTACCGAGGATGATTTCGTTGTCATAGAAAAAGCCTGCGAAGTACCGAACTTTTTTACTAAATCATAGAAGAACTCTCGAGTGAAAAACAATTACTCTTTCAAAAGTCATGTTATGCAAAAGATCGTTGCTAAACTATGTTGTAAAATGTATAAAGCGCACAAACATTCCAAAGAAAGTCGAAAATATGATGACAAGCATTCATAAAGATATAACGACGAGACCTAATAGCCTTGAGCAGAACTATAATACCTTTATGATCAATCATCTTTATTGGACCCACGCTTCAAAATGAAAGCATTTGGTGGAGAGAAATACTTCGAAAAGCTCAAACAATAATTAATAGTATTGTTGTGACAAAATCCAGAAGCAGAAACTATCAAAGAATTTGACCGGTATCTCAGTGAGCCTTACATTCATCGTGAATCAATGGCGGAGTGAAAGGAAATTGTTGTACCCTAGGCTCTACAAGGTGCAAAAAAAACTCGGCATTCCTGCAACTTCCGTGCCATGTGAGGGAATATTTTGGAAGGCAGGACAAATTATAACAGATCGTAGAAATCCCATTTCCGCTGGAAAAGTTTGTAAGCTTTTGTTTCTGAACTACAATTCATTATTTATTTATTTCTAAAACGTGAAAATTATGATTTATGATTTTTCAAAGCGCATTAACCTAATAAATTCGAAGGCGATCATCTTATTATAAACTTTGTCATCTAAAAAAGGAACATTTTCAAATTTTTCTTTGCGTTAGATATGTATATGTAAATTTAATTAAATTATTGACCTATAAAAATTAAGAAAATTAATTTAAGTAAATTTCTATTTTTTTATTTGAACTACTACTAATTTCTCGTCGACTACAATGACTCAAATGACCGAATATTATTTTTCGTTTACTTTACGAAATGGTTCGAACATACTGCGTCAGCAAACTGAACAATTTTTTTCATCACTACCAAGAATACAAAAGAATACCAAAAATACGAATGTAGAAAACGATCGACACTCAAAAATAGATGCATCGCAACCTTTGCTGACCTAGAAAACTCCATGGACTATTTAAGTGGTGATGGTACGATAAGATTCGGGTCCTGGGTAGCAGGTTTGGTGCTGTCATTTTAGCTGGCTGGGATAATTTCGAGAAGTTGATTTACGCAAAAAGGATGCTAAGAGATGCAGCATTGCAATGTGTGCAAAAAATATATGTACCTGGAAACAATTTAAAGAACTGTTGCTTTCCGAATTTGAAGAACAGATCACCACGGCCGAAATTCATAGGCAATTGAGGATTTGAACAAAAAACCCAATGAAACATGCACGCAATATTTTAACGAGATGCGCAACATTTGTATGCAAATGGATTTGGATGTACAGTCCTTAATCCAATATACAGTAGACGGCATTTCCGACGACTCGCCCGAAAAATAATATTAGAGGGAGCGAAAACTGTGAAAGAACTAAAAGAAAAATTCGCCATATAAGAAAGGCTTGCAGAGCAAGAAGAAACGAAGCACAAAAAACGAGATCATAAAAGTGACAATAATTTACAATTGCGGTGAACGAGGTCATCAGGTGAAAACTTGTCCTAATGCCACGAAAAGCATAAAATACTTTAGATGCAACCACTTTGGGCATAAAAGAGTTGAATGTGCAACTAATATAATAAACAAATCGGTTCAGGTAGTGTGGAAAAACGAAATGGTAAAGACGGGATGAAACCATGGGCAAATTGATCATTTGAGGCAGATGATAGTCAGGATAAACAAGTTTGGACGAGACCAAAAAGGATATAAAAGGCAAAAATGACACATAAGTCGAGTTCGGTTTCAGCCACATTATAGTGAAGACCTGCTCCTAATCATATTATTTTACATTTACTTTCCAATTTGTTTAGTGTTTCTGTAAATATTAAAATAAATTTTAAATACCAACTTGTTTAATTCCCCCACACACACACACACACATATGTATATATATATATATATATATATATATATATATATATGCCAGTTTTCAATTAATGTAGAAAAATTCTTGGAAAAATGAATCGATTGGTACAACATGGCTCATTAGTTCAGAGAATCGGAAAAATTTGAGGGGTGTCGTATCTTTTTGTCGCGGAGTGTATATAGATATATATACACACTCCGCGATAAAAAGATACGACACTCCTCAATTTTTTCCCATATATATATATATATATATATATATATATATATATATATATATATATATATATATATATATATATATATATATACTCCGCGGCAAAAAGATACGACACCCCTGAAATTTTTCCGATTCTCTGAACTAATGAGCCATGTTGTAAAATTCGTTTACCTATTGAAAAGGACCTTAACTAAGAGATCTATATCAGTGTTCCTGTTACCAATCGATTCATTTTTCCAAGAATTTTTCTACATTTATTGAAAAACTGGTGCGACAAAAAGATACGACAGGGGAGGTGCATTTAATATCTGGTGGTCAAATAGTCAACAGGTTTACGAGTGTTTTCAGTATTTATTCTGTGAATTACATCTGTTTGCAGTGTTTTGAGCATTAATAATTCTTTCTGTGCTAAATATTTGTTTAAAATGGGTCGCGGTAAAAAATTTACTGGCAGTCAAATACAAACTATTATAAAATTAAGAAGTGAAAATATGAGTATTGCTAATATAGCAAAAACATTAAATAGAAGTAGGAGTGCTATCGCAATTTTACTTCAAGACCGCGAAAATTATGGAAGAAGAAAAGTCCTGGAAGGCCTCGAGCGATTAATGATCGGGATTCATGTGCAATTTTAAGAGTCGCGTCAAATTCAGCTGGAACTGCGAGGCAAATAGCAGAAAAAGCAGGTGTGCAGACAAATATAAGAAACGTACAACGCGTCATACAAAACGCACAGCATCTTAAGCGGAAAAAACTAAAAAGAAAACCTCCGCTTACCAAGCAACACATAGCAAACAGAATGAAGTTTGCACAACGACACCTTGGACGGAAAAAGCGGTGCAGACAAGTACTTACTTTTTTCTGATGAAAAGAGATTTACATTGGATGGGCCAGATGGATGGAGTTATTATTTCCACGATTTACGGAAAGAGGAACTTCATAATAAACGAAGGTAAATGGGAGGTGGTGGAGTAATGATTTGGGCTGCTATTGGCTACAACGGAAAAACGAATATACGGTTTATAAAGGGGAAAATGAACAACAAAGAATACATTAAATTATTGGAGGAAGAAATACCGAACAATGCAGAGAGAATTTCTGGAAGAAATTATATTACACAGCACGTGTAGTAAAGGATTTTTTCGTCGCCCAAAAAATAAGCGTCCTCGAATGGCCGGCAAAATCACCAGACCTCAACATCATTGAAAATGTTTGGGGACAATTAGCACGGGAAGTATATCGAGGTAACAAGCAGTATGAAACAGTAGGAGAGTTGGAAAAAGCAATTGCAAATTCTTGGGCGTTACTTCCTCGAAAATATATGAAAAGTATATATAAATCTTTATCTAGCCGCATGTTAGAAGTAATAAAAAACAAGGGGAAAAACACACATTATTAATTAGCAAATTCTTTCTATTTCTTTTTCACACATCCTTGGTTTAATTTTAAATTTCTTTCCCTGTCGTATCTTTTTGTCGCACCAGTTTTTCAATTAATGTAGAATTTTTTTTTGGAAAAATGGATGGATTGGTTCAACAGGTAAACGAATTTTACAACATGGCTCATTAGTGTAGAGAATCGGAAAAATTTCAGGGATGTCGTATCTTTTTGTCGCGGAGTATATATATATATATATAACATCGGGAAATCCCCGTTATCTTTTGTTCTGACTGGGAATCGTAGCTGCGTTTTGAAAGTTGCTTAGATTTTGCACAGCCTTTTTGTTGGTGTATTTTGTTTTTGTTTTTTTCAAGAACACTCAAAATATTAATGTACTTTTTTTATTGCAGAGCTTTAAGCAACATGCTAACGTGTAAACTAAAAAAGGAAAAAAAATCCTTATATTTTGATTGCACTTTTTCTTTTCATTCTGACATGTAGTGAGTTGCTTATGTTTTGCACAGCACTGTATATAAATGAGGATCAGACAGAAAGTAAGTTTATGAGTGGCAGCGCTCCGCATGGTGAAAAGATAAACTAAAGAAATTTTAGGAGGTTGTTTTCTCATCTATCCTAACCAATTTTATGCATCGCTGAGCCCGATAAGTCTATTTATGTGTTTTTTACAACGATTTAAAACGGAGACGCCGATAGAAGTAGCGTCCAAATGTGAACCGCGTAGTGATACGTTTTTTGACCGCAAAAAATTATCTGGTAGTGTAATTTATCGATATTTATCGTCTGTATACGGTGAGCAGTGTATGAGCCTTCAAAAGGTTACGCGTTGGCGAGAAGCGTACCTAAATGGAAGAAAATAACTCCATGACGAAGCGCGCCAAGGCAGACCAACGAGCGCAGTGAAAAGGGGGGAACGTTGCGCTTGTTAAACAGCTGATCGAGGAGGATTCCCGGTATACACTCGATGAGTTGGCCGAAAAGGTACGATGTAAGATCGACTGCAGCCGAACATCAATTTAAAAAATCATTCACGACGAATTACAGTTGCGTAAAGTGAGCGCTCGTTGGGTACCTCGTCTATTGACGGAGCAACACAAAACACAGCGGTTGAATGTCGCGCGCATAGACACACGAGGAGGAAGAGAAATCATTGCTGCATCGAGTAGTCAACGGTGACGAAACTTGGGTGTATCATTACACGCAAGAATCGAAAAGACAGTCAATGCAATGGGTACCAAAAGGTGGCCGCAAAGCATTTCGACGTCGGAATTACGAAATTAGTTTGTAGATACAAAAAATGTATTGAGAGAGATGGCGAATTTGTAGGAAAATAAAAATAGCCTGAATTTTCCGAAAATGACCTTGTTTTTTGTTTTGACCACTCCTTCCCCCTAATCGGACCATTAAACTTACTTTCTGACTAACCTTCGTATATATATATATATATATATATATATATATATATATATATATATATATATATATGTATACTGTGTTTCACAAAAACTGGGCAGTTAAAGCGTCATAGCAATATGAGTGCCATATATAAAAGGTGGTTTGAGGCAGTGTTCTCGATAAGTCATCCCACAGGACCAATAATGAGCTTTGCACAGGATGAAAGATATACAAAAACTTTTGCATCGTTCATTAAGAAGTGGCTTAAGATTTATAAAGAGTCTGGTAATATTGACGATGAGTTACGTAGAGATCCTAAGAGAGCACCCATTAAAAGGCAAGATAGGGTCATTTATAGCTTGTTTGAGAAGAACCCGGCCCTGAGTTTACGAAATGCGGTACAGAAACTGCTGAACAAAGGAGTAAGTGTATCAACTAGTACGATAAGGCGGATATTGCAAGAATTTGGCATCAAAAATAGAAGTACGCTTGCGAAGTCGTTGTTGACCGAAAAACATATCGAAAGATTATGTTGGGGGAAGCGGACCGTAATTAGAGTACCGTGATTTTCACAGATGAATCTTCATTTGTTTTATGTAATTACTGGAAGAGAGCCTGGACGAAAAACGGTGAAAGAATTTTGCGACGTACAGTAAAACACCCGGCAAAGGTGCACGTTTACGGATGGTTTTCGGAAAGAAAATTCAAGAAACTAATTCGTTTTTACGAAAACTCTGATTGCTGAATCCAGGATCAAATTTAATAAAAATGGTTTGCTTAAATCTACTGAGAGTTTATATAGAGCCTACAATCGCGATTGAATACTGCAAGAGGACAACGAGCTAAAACATCAGAGTCGTCTCTGTGCCAGCTGGAAAGAAGAAGATGGAGTGGGGTGTAGACGCGAACCCGATAGAAAACGTGTGGTCACTAATGACTGATGAGATACTAAAAGGCAAAAATATAACCATCATTTGGCAGCTCACGCATTTCAAGTGCAATTAACTCGCGCATGCCATAACAGGTGATGACCCTTCAATCTGAAGGCATGCTTAGGTTGATCGCAGTCATGGGCAGTGTAATGTGGCCCAAATTATTTTGTCTTTTTGCTAACCCACCAATAGTCATTTGCATAAGCATTAAGATGGTCTTTCAATTGTAAACTTAGACTTACGGTTGCTGCCCTGATAGCTGGTAGATTGTGCTGACAGATCAGCTATAAAGTGTATAAAAATGAAAGAATAACTAGGCTCACTGTCAGTCATAATTAATAAATCGCATAGATTAAATCTGTGTTGTTTTGATTTTTGATAAATAATAGCTCAATAATTTAAGGATTATAGAGCATTGAGGTTTCGATTAAACGCTTTAATTTTAAGATTATAGTGCAGGCAGGTTAATTGTAAAAGGACGCTATGCAAGAGATATTATTTGAGGATTTTATCTTTGATAGCTTCGCGCTTGGCAATTATTCCAATACGCGGGATGGAATGAGATACGGCAAGGTTTTACTATGAAATACGCACAGAAATTAAGTCAGAGTTCACGAAGAGATGTCAGGCGATAATTGATAATAATGGCGATTGGATTCCATATTGATATTATTGCGAAAAATAAATTTCATCTAAACGATTCATTATTATATTATATACGTCCATGCGTGGTAATTTTTTCTACGACGATAGCTCTGGGAAAAAATCTTATTGACTTCGTAAAGGTTCCAATCGAAACGTATTTGCAATCTCATGAGCTCTAATCAGCTACAAAACATCAGTCGGGTGTTTTTTTTGTTTTCACCCCGTCAAGGATATTTCTGTCCTGAACTATATCTCTCGAACCAAACGTTGGATATATGTTGTACGTCAACAAGGTGTCAATTGTAGCGTATTAGCATTTACAAGATTCTATCAAATTTTTAAAATATTTGGTGCAGCCTTTTTTTTAACTAAATAAAAAATTCAAAAAATTAGCATTACACATAATACAGGGTCTATACCCATAGTAGTAGGACTGATTTTCTGTATCGCAAGCAGAGCTGTTAAGGTAGGTTTGGCTGACTGTACAAAGTGGAGGCGACACTTAGCAACAGAAAAACACCAGCAACAGTCACCTACGGACTTTGGTTGAGTATAGACATCAATTATTGTGTAATTATACTCTTCATAGTAAAACAGGACAAAGACCAATTGACTCACACTTGCAAAATGAAGAGAGAGAAATCGAAGAATAAAGCAAATAAAGACAAATGGACAGAGTGCAGAAATAATAAAGAAAATAGAAAAGACGACGAAATTGATGAGAGGTATGTCAAAAATAAAAAGAAAAAGCTCGTGGAAAAATACCGTAGAGTGGGTAAAACTTTAAAGGAAAATGATAGGAGAATTTTAGTACGGAATAAAAAAGAAACAAAAATATATAATATAAATTTTAGGAAAAAGAATGAAATATAAATATTTTTCCTCTATCAGTATTTATCATAATTACACTAATCAGCAAAATAAATAGACAAATTATCGAAATTGTAGACATGAATAACGGACCAGGCTATATGGTAACAAAAAATATATATTTTCAACATTACGGAATATCTAATGAATATTGAACCATTAAAAGAGTTACATGATAATAATAGTTACTACCAAAATATCTTCATTTTCAAATTAGAAAATATGATAATTCATTTAAATAGTAGAAATAAAAAGCGACTAATAAACATCGTGGGGACACCACCTAACTATTCATATGAAACTTTAGATGAAGATGATAGAGTTGAAATAATGGCAGAAATAGAAAATCTACATAAAAATCAGCGAAATAAATGATTTCATGCAACATCTTATCGTAATTGAAAATCAAGTAACTGAATTGAAACAAGCCATCATTCTTTCAAAGCAAGGAATACTCGATAGTAGAATAATTTCAGAATCAAATATAACTTTGAAACAATTTGTCAATATCAAAGTAGAAACATTTGTAAAACAAATTAAAATTCATTACACTATAAGAATTCCTATATACTCCGAAAAAAGCTATTATGTTGTGAATATCATACCCATCAGCAACAAAGAAAATAAATTGGAACATATTAACGAAATTAAGGAGATTAAATTACAAAATAAAGTAAATTCATGGGTAAACTTTTCGACAATTACTATAGTCATTGGAATATGTATAATAGCCTTCTGCTACATGAAAATAAAATGTGAAAAGAGTACCAAAACAGAAATATATATTGGAGCAGAGCCAAGCGTTGAATATCAACCCTCAGTTTTCAAAAGAACTCCTACCCCAGAATGATTTAAACGATCCGTGTTTCCTCCTATTGAAAGGCCCATTGAAAAAAGACAATTTTAAAATTTTCGAGGACGAAAAATTTTAGGCAGAGGGGAGTCACATATGCATACATACACACACATATATTGTCTTATTCAATAGGATAAGAATAAGATGTAATTATCTATAAGAATTAATGTACAAACGAAGGCCTCTCAAACTGATTAGAAGTAATTAACCATGACTCACAAACAACAACCAAATGTTCAAAAATGTATTAATGGTCAAACATCGATCATAGTGCAAGCCTGACTGAAAATGCAGATTGATAAGAACTGACTATAAAATGTAATGAAAACAGTCAGACGGGCAGTTGTATTTTAGTATTGTAAGATACATGTTATTAATTTGAATAAAACGACATTTAAAATAAAATTCTAGAAATGTCCACTATAAATTATTTTGAGGACAACAATCAACACTAGAAGAGAGGACTTACACAGGTTACATATCCATTCCAAGACCCAAATCTTTCAAGTTTGCATTATTAACAGATGCACACCTCTTTCTTAGAAACAATTGCTTTGGTTCTAATTGAAGCTTCTAGTAGCCTCGAGATATGATTTGTGAACACTTGACGTGCTTTGTTTGCAAGCCATCATCTACCCATCTAATGGACATCTAATGTACAAGCATCTGCAAATGAATGCCAATGCATTTCTCACAGTTTCTTATTGATCGAAAGTTTTAAAAGACCGATGTCGTTTAGTTATTAGTCAGTTGTAAAATAGAACAGAGTTGAAATAATTTTTTTTCTCGTAAAGTCCGCATTAGTATTTGAGTCACAAAACGTAGATAAGTGCATTACAACGAAATTTTCCAAGGTATTATCAAAATAATACCATGTTGCATTTACACCCATGTGCATATGTATTTATTAGGCATCCTAAGTAATCTGCACTATATCGAAATCCAGAAAGAATGTTAATGTTATTGTTTTATATCGGGGGCAGGCTCACTCGAAAACTTACATCAACAGATCGGAATGCAAGGAATGTTTTATGGTGCATCACATGTCCAACAGGTTTACATAGGCCAGACAAAGCGGTTAATAATAACAAGATTTAAGGAGCTGTTGCGGATCAATTCTCATTTTTGTAGTTCACTTTTTCATTTCTTCCAAATTTGGAATATATTCAAATTTTCCTCAGTACAAATAAATAATCAGCATTGGCAGTACTAAATCCCAATTTAGTAATCCACCACACGCGTTGTCTCTCTTGCGAGGTGAGTTCAAGTGATCGAGCGCGAATCGGTTCACTTTGCATGCTGTCGCCCTCTGATTGGCCGAAAACATTCTGACATATTACCATATATGGTAATAAGTGAAGCAAAAATACTTCAACGTGTGATCGCGGTGAAAAAGTGTGGGTAGGTGAGTTGACGAAAGAGAGTTGAAAAGTGGTGCTGACCGAGGACGGTCAAAAAGGAAGTTTTGGGCTCGAAATAGTGTTGTGTAGTGACGCTCCTCAGCATGTGCGCGATTAGGTTTTGTCCGGTTATAGCTGTTTCTTCCTTTTGATGTGCATTTTATTAGCCCACGACCCGGTGAGCTAGCCGGTTTCAAAAAAAAACATTTCATCTATGGTCGCCACTATGCGACCACTGTTGGTGGGTGCTCCGCACGGGGGCCTCCTCTCGGCGGTCATCGTCCATGTTGCGTCCGAAGTGGCGGAGCACATGGAGGATGATTGGCTGGGAGGGAGGTGAAGGAATGCGGGGCACGCAACAGAGCACCTGAAGGAAGCTGAAGCCGCAACCAAAAATAGTAAAAAAATCAGCAGCATCAAGTCATCGGTGGCAAGACATATACTAAAAGAAAAACATAGTATAAGTGATGAGAACCTGGAACTAGTCAAAGAAGTTAGAGCAGCATACAAGTTGGACGCCTACGAGAGTCTCATTATATCAAGAATACCCCCGGATATTCGATTGAACACCGATAGGGAATAACCATTTACCCCTCATGACAGTAATTAGTTGTAAGATATAATTAAAAAGGTAATTAGAGTAGGGTTTTTCTTGCTTTGAATAAACTGTAAAATTAGCAGGTATATAAGGAGATCTAGCATAGAGTTAGGCATAGTTTTTGGTTACACTGATGAAGAAACAAGTGTTCTGTTTCGAAACATCGATGTCTGTGAATTTAATCTAAAAATAGAAACAACGAATAAAAAGGAAACTTACGTTTATCATTTATTTATTTAGTTCGTTGAAACTCCCGACATATTTAAGAAGAACTAAAAATTAATCATTTTGAAACTTTTGAAACGCACTATTAATTCGAGCAGATCTCAAATACCTTCATAGTAATATTATTATTATTGTATTTTTTTGGCAAAATTCTGATCAATGTTGTAAAAAATGTTATTTAAAAACAAATGAAGATTAATTTCTAGAACTCCAAACTTTTATTATTAGGTTTGGTATGTGTGACGCTAATGCAGATAATTGGATTTTGTTATAAATAATTTAATATTGTTAATAACAATGAAATATTATTAGTTGTAGTTTGATATTGTAAATATGAACACAATTATAACTATTTAGTAACGATCAAACATTCTTAATAACGAATGATTATTATTAACAATAATTAAATACCCTCAATAATGGTTGTGGATTCCGGGGCCGAGATGGACGACGAGGTTGCTGAGGCTTTGGTAGAGGACGACCAGGTGGGGGAGGTGAAATCCAGAAGGAATGTTGATGTTATTGTTTTATATCGGGGGCAGGCTAACCCGAAAACTTACATCAACAGATCGAATTGCAAGGAATGTTTTATAACTAGGCAGATTCGTTGTAAGGCGGGATGTTGGCTCACAGAAATCGGTGCCCATGTCATTCAGCGGTAGAATCAAGAGACACGACGCTGCTACGAAGACCCTGCGCTCGGCCTTAAAAGACAAAGGATTCACCATTGTTATATTCAAAATGCTTAATATACATATACGAGTATGTTGTAACACAGAGAGAGTATGCGGATGCGCAGAGCGATGTGCAGTAGAGTGAGTGTCTAAACGAGAGTGACGAGAGTATGGGAAGCCGGGCTTCCGAGAGATTGTCGTGAGTCGAGCTATAGTTCGTATGCAAGCGCGACTGGTCTTTAGGACAGTGAGTTCTATTATCATTGTTGGCCGCTGAGGGTCGTTTACTTGAGGACTGGGAACTCAAACGTTATTCGCAAATGTAAATCCGGAGTTGCACCCAAGCGACATTTTCTATTCCTAATAAAGAGAATTAATTAAAGAATCCTGACGCTTAGTAAAATTACAAATAAAGAATTTAACTATAACAACTCAGAAATGGGATATCACCTGAAGAACTGGTTGTGTCCCCTACTGTGTGCTAAAGTGCCGAGAAATTGATTTTGTCCAATAAAATCATGGAGAACGAAGACGTAGATGATGCAGCTTTACTACAGATGCAACAGAATGGTCATCAAAATGGCGGGAATCAACATCCACCAGGATTCCAACCATTAGGCCCGCAAATTGGCGGAGCGCTGAACGACGTAATTTAATCTCAGCAAATTGTGCAACCAGACTTGGCACAAGTTATGACCGGAATGATTCAAATGATGACGCAAAATGCTCAGCTTCTAACTGTCGTTCAACGTAATAATAATCAAGCGAAGACGCAATTTAGTGTTTTGCCTGATTTAACGCATAACATCGCAGAATTTGATGGGCAAGAAAGTGCTGCGAGTGCAAAATATGGCTGACTCCACTTGAATCAACTGCGACACTTCATCATTGGACTCATGCGGCAGCATTCGAAACAGCGCGCAGTCATTTGGTCGGAGGCGCGAGAAATAGGTACCATGCAAATATTGCTACGGTTATTGATTGGGCGTCGTTCCGCAGTGCTTTCAAAGCAACTTTCTTAGCAGAAAAGACTTCAACCGAAATTATTTCGACGGATTTCACGCGATTCCAACAGTTTTTTTTCGCAACATTTTTGGTTTCACGGAATGGGCGGCTCCGCCAGTAAGCAACCCATAGTCGGCGACCTGACAATGGTCGTTAACTCACCGTTAGCGTTCCAAAGTGAAAAACTGAAGTGTCTTATAATCGCTATGCTACTAATCCACATCGCCGCTTTCGCATAAAGACTCCACCATGACGACGTGCGAAGAGTAAACGACGAGCCCTTAACAACACGGTTTAATGGCTTTTGGGATGTAATGTGGATCGCCTCCTCGCGGTGCATCCTGGTTACTCATAATCGCAGTTTCATTTATACACATTAAAACTCTACGAATAAAGTACAAATCTTAGTGTTTTATTTGTTGCAGATAATCGGAGACGTGAAATCCACAGACTTTAGGCGAACCTGTCGACCCCGTAGACAACACCGCATGGAGAAGTCGCCCAGTAGAGCTTGTCTTTTGCTGATAGACTTTAGGGGAAGCTGTCGCCCCCTCCGTTCTGGACAAAACCGCATTGGGAGGTCACCCAGTAGAGCTAGTCTTTTGCTAACAGACCTCAGGGTAATATGTCGCGCCCTCGGCCCATAGACAATGATTTATCATGGGGTCGGTCTTGTTTAGCTTGCTAAACTTGACCATATGACAATATGCCTGCTTTCAGCCTGGAGGCTGTGATAAATTTTATTTTGAGAGAGATTTGGGGCTTATCCCTAGGGTAAGGAGTGTTACCAGCCCTCCGATGCCCGAAACTTTATACGTTGGTATGATAAATGAAAATAATAATTATAATCTCCGGAAAAAGATCACTTCGCACTCTCGGATACTCCGGTCCAACTCTAATGTGAACACTGTCCGCCCCGGTGAGCCCAATAACCATAACGCTGTCCGCCCTAGCGAAAACCACACGCTGATAATCAGCTTGCTTCACAAAATATCGTAGCAAATAATATCTCTGGACTGTCGTCTTCTAACGGCGAAATTCCTTTGTACGGATTGCCGGATGACATTCAAGACAAAGATTGGCCTTGGTGTCCACAGACGCAAAAACATATCGAAACAACAAACGCTGAGGTAAGAGTGGAGATAACTAACAGAACGTGGTCACAGGACGAATCAAGATTGATGGCGAGGGAAGAAGCGGTAGCAACGGCCTCTGAGGTGAGATTTATTAACCAATACCTTCTGAAGCACAGTCCTGGTGGATCAAGAACTTGAATCCATTGAGAATGCGCGTCGCAAGAAAGAATACAAAAATATGGTTGAAGCTGCTTTCGCAGATGCCAGGGCCAATCCAGAGCTCAGTTCTATTGTTTCACCCGTGGACCCAGCCTCATCACCTTCCTATCATTCTGCGAGTGAGTCGTTCTTGAATTCGCCTGCGAATGATAGTCGACTCTCTCACCACTACTAATTCTAGGTGGAGTTCAATCTACGGTGATATGCGTTCGGCTGTTCGAAGGTTAGCCTTCAATGTCCGGAGCGACCAAAGTCTGGAGCGTTATGCCTCATTAGCTCAAATCGAACTTAGTCTGTTAAGCGGGAAGGAAGTTTCATATGGGGTTGCCCATTGGTTTGATGAGCTCTTTCCTCCACCACCTCCCTCGAAGCGTAGGAACAAAGAAAGCGATGTGGAAACTGTTGTCAAGAACAGGAAGTGGCGGAGACGACAACGGCGCCGAGAGTATGCCAAAATCCAGTACCAGTTCAAAACACGTCTAGGTCGGGCAGCAAGAAAAATCTTGGACGGTGCTCAAGAGAACGTACGGATGCCGTCAAAGGAATCTATGATTAGATATTGGGAGCCCGTACTGACTCAAGAGTCCGTCACGTACCACGAAAGTAATTCTGGCGTGAGAACTGATCTGGAATTTATTTGGCATGCGATCACGTGCGAAGCGGTTGTCGTTAAAATTTCGTTCTCCTCTGGTCCTGGTATTGACCGCATTTCAGCGAAGCAATGGAACACAGTTCCGGCGATCATGAAATCATTATTCTTTAATACTTGTATAATATTAGTAAATGGATCATTTCCACCTAGAATCCTAACCAGTCGGCCAATATTCATTCCGAAGAAGGACGAAAGCACGGTTCCAGCTTATTTCCGCCCTATCAGCGTAGCCAGTGTCATCGTGAGTCACCTCCATAAAATTTTGGTCAACCGTCTTAGGGGAGTCAATCTAATAGATTTGAGGCAGAGGTGCCTTAATGACGGCTGCACCGAAAACATCATGGTGCCAACCGAAGTGGTGGATGAGGTCAGGCGCAAATTCAAGCAGGTGCATTTATGGTCTCTTGATTTCGCTAAAGTCTTTGACAGCCTAAGCCATTTTGCAGTCGCCGGAGTCCTTCGGAAGAAGAGTTTGCCGTCTGGTTTTGTTAAATATATCGAAAATACATATGCCAATAGCACAACCGTCCTCGAGGCGGCTGATGGTCGTTCGGATCTGATAAAGGTTAGGTGGGGAGTGCGTCAAGGAGACCCCCTGTCATCCACTCTATTTTGTGTTTCGCTGGATGAGGTCCTTCGAAGTTTTCGATTGGAAATTGGCATTGAAGTCAATGGAATTCCTATGAATGCTATCGTCTATGCTGACGATGTCATCCTCTTGGCACAAACTGACAATGAAATGAAAGCGAACTTGCGTTACGCTGAATCCGAGGTCAAAAAGCTGGCACTCGCGTTGAACTCTTCCAAGTGTGTTGCCCTATCTATAATTTCCGATGAGAAAAACAAGAAAATAAAGGTCATTACAAATAATTTATTCCACCTATAGAACGGGCAACAAATTAAACAACTAAAACCTTCAGATGAATGGCGGTACCTGGGTGTTGCATTTAGAAACACCGGGACCATTAAGCCTAGCAAAAATTTAAGGGAGCAACTGGAGAGATTGACTCGAGCACCGCTTAAACCTCAACAGCGTCTCAGGATTCTTCGAGCGTACTTAGTACCTCAATATTACCACAAACTTGTCGTATCCGGCACTACTCTACGGAAACTTAGGGCCTTGGATAGGCAAGTGCGTGAGTGCGTGCGCAAGTGGCTCAGGCTCCCTCACTACAAACCAAAACCATATTTCCATACTAAGGCAAACGATTGAGGGATGGCAGCTTTTAATTCATGCTTGATTCAAAGGCGGCTTCTGTGGGCAAAAAAGTATGGACTCGGGGGGGGAGTACCATGCTTCGTTCACTGGAGTCTCAAAAGCGTTGGTGGGCCAACTCACTCCAACTGATGGCTTTGAGCTGAGAGAATGTGATAAGGTGCCTCAATCGAGCACTTGGGTGGACTTGGGAAGCCACGCAATCCCTGCCAAGGACTATGTCCAATACCATCATGTCAGGGTGAACTGCTTACCCTCTAGAATCCGTACAACACGAGGAATTCGAGACTGAACAAAAACGTAAGATGCTGCGCGGGATGTTGGATCACTGAAACAAGTGCCCACATCATACAACAGTGTCACCGCACTCCCGGTGGCAGAATAAAAAAACACGATGTGGTGTCAAGGGCATTAAAATCTGCTCTAAAAAAGGGTATGCAGTTCATGCAGAGCATCGTTTTCAGACCAGCGTTGGTTTACGCAAACCTGACCTTCTTGCGGCCAAAGATAACTTTGTCCATGTCATAGACACTTAGATAACCAGCGGAGCAACTTCCCTGGCCGAGTCACATGAGAGCAAACTCCGAAAATATAAAGACATCAGTGATTGAACACCTAAAATAGCTGATAAATTAGGAGTTCCAACATCCAATATAAACTGCTCATCGTGCACCATTTCTTGGAGGGGGATTTGGTCGTCCAGGTCCGCCGACTATCTGAAATCCATAGGGCTGCCTGCAAGGGTCTACTCGTCCCTCACGACAAGAGTTCCTCAGGGAAGCCACATGAACTGGCTTAGGTAGAACAAGATGACGGGTACAGTTAACGGCGTGGATTTCAACCATATGGGCATTGGGTAAATTGGATCGGGCAGTTATTCTTTTTTTTCTTTTTGCGACTTGTCGCATTTCTTATCTGGGCAACCCTTCCCCAAACACCTTAGAAGGGAAATGATGGAAAAATTCACTCGTTAAACGGTACATTCACGCCGATGGTGCTGTTCTGGAACTAGGGTAGTACGGACGTACGTGTATCAGTGTTTAGCGGCGAGGAAGTCGTTCGGATTTGTGAATTCTTCTTTTCTTTGGTCGAAAGAAAAGGAGGAAGGCGTCTAAGAAGCGAATTCAGTTCCCGTTTTCGTATTCGCGGACAGAGCAGTCCCGGCGCAGAAACGGGTGGCGCCCTTTTCAAGAATATCTCCACACATCGCTTCGCGGGTTAAAGCCGGGTGGGATTGCCCAAACCGTAGCCAGGATCGACTGCGATGCAGAAGTCGACTTGACATTTCTTATATGTGTGACATTTCTAGTGAAATGTCGGTTGACGAAAGCAAGACACTCTCGCCACGCGAACAAAACACAGATCCGATCGATCCACTTGCTTTTACGGACGACCCTAGCGAAATCGTACCGATTTCAGCAGCAGCAGTGCTTATTTGTCGTTTTTGGGATGAAGACTTCGAGCTGTGATTCTCACAAGTGGCTCCAGATCGATACCCACCGCTGCACCGCAGCTTTACACGAAATGAAAGTTTTTTCCGTGGTGGATCTCCAAAAAGCATACCACCAAATTCTAGTAGAGCCAAGCGACATCTCAAAGCCTGCTATAATCACGCCGTTTGGCTTCTTTGTAATGTTGCACAGCCGCGGAGTTGGCCACCACTGCCTCATGGGCAACCAGTCCTAACGGGTGTTCAAATTCGGCAGGCCCCGAATAAATAGGAGCCGGAGGGAAAAAGATCCCGCCGACGAGACTCTGGACCGGGCGATCGATTGGAGCGAGTGTCGTGTTAAAGGTGCGAAGTGATCAATTTATGGGGAGAGAAAGAGTAATGTTACGGTATTCGGGTTCTCGGTGCGCGCGGGATTTTGTGGAACATTTTAGACTAAAGTAGGAGATATAGCCTCAACATAGAGAAGGATGTTGTTTTGATTTTTTTTGGTGATATTTAGTGGATAAAAATTTCGTAATCGGGCAAGTAGATGGCTGAATCGGGCAAGTAGATGGCTGAATCTTTGTAAATGAGATTCGGGACCTGCTAGAGAAACGTACCCACGACGTTACGCGCCGAACTGAGCTGGCCCGCCAGCAGCCATCGAATCTCTAGCCAGGTAGAGGCCGGACCCGAATTCGTCCGAAGGGTTCGTTGCTTCGTCCCGGGGATTTCACGTCCGTCAGGTCAACAGGTACAAACCTGTTTTTTTTTTAAATTTCGAAGCGATACCGTTCTGTTCTTTCCTCATCTCTCACATTGCATCTTTAAATTCATTTTTATGACTTGCGGCCTCTGCAACGCTGAACAAACATTCCAAAAGCTTATGCACAAGATTCTGTGCGGATTAGACTATTTACGCGCCAGACCATGAGACACATCGAGTGCGATTATCGGAAGTCCTTGAAACATCGGTTTTTAATTAACGTGGAGAAATGCCAGCTAGGTAAATTTAAATTTTTAGGCTATCTAGTTTCGGCACAGGGACTCAAATCCTTACCTGAAAAAAAAACGGAAGGTATAAAGGCAACGCCCAAGCCACGAACCGCGCACCAGCTAAGATCATTTTCGGGCGGGAATGGTCAATTTTTATCGAAGATTCCAAATTATACTACAAGCACTTATTCCCGAAAATACACGGAAGGACAAAACTGAACTGACGTAGACGCCAGAGGCGATAATAGCTTTCGAGGCATGTAAAAGCGAACTTGCGTGGATTTATTCTCTGGCACATACCAACGTAACGACAGACTTCTGTTGTTGATATTGGAGCCGTTTTACATCAAATCCTAAATACTGTTGCAACATCATTAGGATTTTTCTCCAGGCGGTTTAGCGATGCTCAATGGAAATACAGGACCTGCGATAGAGAGTTTCTTCCGATCTATCAGGCAATCAAACACTTCAGGTATATGCCAGAAGGCAGAATATTTGCTATCTTTGCAGATCAGAAGCCGCTGCAATTTGCCTTCCAGCAGCGTCCAGAAAAGACTTCGCCACGCCAACAGCGTTGTTTGGATTACATCCCCCAATTCAGCATCGACACTCGTCCCATCTCTGGCGAGGAAAACGCAACGGTAGATTACCTATTTCGAGTCAACGTAATTCAGGCTGCGGATTTCCGCGCTTTGGTTTCAGCACAAGTAGACGATAACGAACTGAGTTCTTTACTTCACGACTTTACGAGCCACAAGCAGCCTCTGGAGTGGAAAATACAAACTTTAGATGGATGTCCTTGGCCACTGCACTACATCGTGACCGCAGAATAAGTTCGTCGTTGCGTACCGTAGTCATTTCGCTCATCAATCATGTATAATCTGCATCGACTCTCATACCAATGCCCGAGCAACTGATTTGGAAACAGTTTATACTATCGAAAGAAACTTTAAAAAAGTGACACCTAACGAAAACAGACGGCGTTATTTGATGCGCTGTATATCGAAAACTATTAATCATACAATGATTAATCATGAAACATGCAAAGTATGTTTGATAGATAATTTAACGTTCTATAATTTTGACGCAAAGTGTTATTTTACGGAAAGTCAATAGTTTTCGATATATAACGAGAAAAACAGTTGAAGAGAACTTTGAGGTTCTGTAGTACAAAAATTGCAGAGACAAAATCATCAAAGACTCCAGACGCTGCATCAGCAAGGTGCAAAGCGATAAGTAGATGCGAAACGTGACGGCTTCTCAGTCTGATTTCGGAATTCTCCAAAGAGTGTTTCTTTGGAAAGTTCTCGTGTTGAGTGTTCTTGGTCGTAATTGACTAAATAACGATTTTTAAATTTTTACACCGAGAAATAAACCCGCGGAGGGTTGAAAATTATATTTTTGCTCCTGCTCGAGACCCGCTACGAAACTGGCGCAGACGCTGACGACGAGTTCGGCATGTTTTAGCATACGTCAGTATCAAAGATATATAATCAAAAGAAATAATCAAATTAATAGAACAAACAAAAGCCGTTACTATAAAAAAAATTACAGAAAAATTCAAAATTCTTCGGAAACACCATTTATCCTGTTTTGTCCACATTCAATTCCGTTGATTAGAAAATGATTCATCGTTACAAATATCGTTTGTATCGTTTGTTTTGGCATTTTATTAAGTTTTTATGTTTTTTGTTAGTCGTATTGCAGTAGTCATACAAGAGTTAACCGTACAAAATAAGTGAAATTTAAATACAAATTAAAATGAGAAAAAATTCACGTAACCTTGAAAATAAAATATTATCGTTGAGTCAAAATGTAAAATTTTGTCGAAAAATAGCGGCGAATTTAAACTTGTGTCACTGTACTGTAAGCATAGTAAGAAAGCAGCGAAATTGTAAGACACCTAGCAATCCTAGCGGTCGGCCAAGGTTGTTGTCTGCTGGAGATGCTCGTATGGTGGAACGATTGCTGGTGACGAAGAAGGCGAGAACACCAAAAGTAGCTGCATTAAACAAACCTATCAGTGATCGCACAGTAAGACGAGCTTTACAGAAAATTTGACTAGTGTTTGCAGTAAAACAAAAAAGCCTGCGCTATCTGAAAAGAATATAAAAGCACGGCTTGAACTTTGTAAGGACCACAGAAAGTGAACCGTTGAAAACTGAAATAGAGTTATTTGGTCAGACGAGACCAAAATCAATCGGTTCCAGTCAGATGGCTTGGAGGAAAATTACTTTACATTCAGAGGGGAATTTTACATAAAACTAGGAGGAGCACCAATGGGAGTACCACTGTCAGCCTTTATAAGTGATATCTTCATGGCCTACATAGAAAAAGAACTAGCAAGACAGGGAGATCTACCTAGAGGCTGGACAAGATATGTAGATGACTGCTTTGCAATAATCAAAGAAAACACCTGGAGAAAACACTCCACAATTTGAATTCAGTCCACAGAAACATACAATTTACGTATGAAATGGAAACAGAAGGGAAACTACCATTCCTAGGCGTCCTAGTAAGAAAGGAAGATATCGGCAAAGTAAAAATCTACAGAAAACCAACGGACACTATGAGAACGAATCCCAACTCATCAAACCACAGCAGACAGCACAAAATGGCAACATTTCATCACTTAGCACATAGAATGCTAACTTTGCCACTAGATTACCGGGTCAAAGAAAAGGAGCAAATAATGAGAATAGCGGAAGTAAACGGCTACGACAAACTGGAAATCATCAGAAAGGAACAAAGAAAACTGATACAAACACAATCCAATCTAGAAAAAGAGAAACCAAAAAAATTAAGAATACCAGTAGAGTACAACGACATCACCAACAAGCTAAAACGGAAAATCAAAACTACAGGATTGGTTTTCACCAGCAGAAACAATCTGCTAAGCAACAAACTTGGTACCACAAAGGACGAAACAAGAAAACTCGAAAAGTGTGGGATATATGAGATGCGATGCAAGATCTGTAACAAAAGATACATCGGGCAGACAAGATCATTAGCAATACGGTTTAAAGAGCACACAAATAAGGCCAACAGAGCAAAAAAGATTATGCAGGCCGGAAAAACAGCAGAAGTAAGATCAAAAGTAGCAGAACCAATCATCACCGAAGGCCACGAATTCGACATCGAAAACACGAAAATCGAAAGTGTGGGAAGCAATAGGCAGCTGGATGTGAAAGAAAGCATCGCGATCTACAAGGGCAAACGGTCGACGCTACTCAATGCAGATCAAGGAAACGGCTACTCGTGGTTATTCAAATACTTGGACCAGAAAATAATTAAACATTAACATATCTTTAACATTGAATTAAACACCAATTAAAAAATAAGGGATATAATAAACAAGTATGGATAAAATTTAATAGGAAGGGATATAATTTACAAATAAGGAAGGATGTAATTAACAAGTAACGATATGAATAACGACAAGATGCCTGGAGAGAATCAGTCGTGAACATATCACTGAAGAAGACTACAAGTAGTAGCCGCAATATATGAAAAATCAAAAATAAAATTTGGTAAAAGGAAAAGTCACGATTTTTATTATTAAGGAATATTAGTGGCATCGACTCCATGAGACTATTCAAAGACATCATCTCAAAAAAACAGTGGAGCACGGTGGTAGTCATTTAATGGCGTGGGACTGCTTTACGTGGTGGAACCTTGGTCCATTGATTGGTTGGTTGTAGTAGCAGCCCCTTTCTATCCAAAGGTGGCTCACTTAGGCCACGAGAGGCCCATTGTGTGGTCCATTAATTAAAATCAAAGGAATAATGAAAAAGGAAGACTATCTTAGCATCTTCCAAAATAATTTACCTGACTTCGTTGAAGAATGCGAGTTATGGGAACATGCATTCTCTCACAACACCAGGCAAACGACACCAACAAGTAAACAAACATGATGCTGCAACTATGGGAACAATCGGCGCCAACCCAACACCTGTGGAACCATTAATCTCGATCTTCATTTCGATCACAAATTCCCACGACCAAAGGGCATAAAAGCCACTGTGCTCCAGGCTACAGTTCAGTTGTTAATTATACTTTGTAATCGATAATCAGTTGGAATAAATTGTCTTAATAACCGTAGAGGGTTTTATTATAACTGACGCAGTCAAGTTCGGTTTACGGTACCCAATACGACGGTTTATCGTTCAAGTACCAAAGTTTCGTGTACGTCAACGGCTTATTGGCACAATCGCGAAACGACGAATCGAGCTCCTTTTTGTAGTGAAAAAATAGTAAAAGTGGTAGCTGGAATGAAACCACTAATCGGATTAATGCTGCTACTGACAACGTTTGGACACAAACTGGAAATACAGGACTTGCCTTGTCCAGGGGTTTGGGCGCTCATAAAGTTAATGAGACGAAAGTTTCATTGGATTTGAATTTCTATTGCGTTTTGGTTCCCACATTATCATTTCATTACAATCGAACCCAACGTGAGGCCTACGTGATGAAAATGTAATGCTTTTTGTTGTCGTCCTTCGCGACATACATATCATTTCAGTACAAAATGCTGCTAGCTCATTATGAGCTCTAGTGTGTCAGTAGTATAAATGAATATGTTCTGCCTACTGAAGGCTTCCCGACTGTTATCTGAGCCTTTTCTGAAAGTCTATAGACGTGATTGGTCTACAACATTGGTACGTTTCATGATTGTTCGAACTGTACTTTTTACTTTCTACCAAAAAATATGGTTACCGTAAGTAAGTCTTCAAAAAAATTGCCATTGTGGCAAAGGGAAATCGAACGTGCAGTACAAGCATGATGGAAAAGATCAATAACAGAAGTGCGGGAAGAAACCCTGGGCATATAATTAGCATTCAAAGCGTTTGGACTACGGCACACAATTTTTCAATGTGCGACGGACGCACCAATGGTTCTGGAAACACTATTATGATAAAAATGCCGGGAAACATTGATTTTACGCTGGTACAATGCAAAAGGAACAACTTAGTATGCAAGTTAACACAATGCTAACATATTCTCCTTTTCATATATTTACTTCCATCTAATCCTAGCCGCTCCCCTACAAATTTCTTCAAATACAATTTCCTACGATGTGCCTACACTCGCCCTCAATAATAATTTTCACATTAACAAACAATTCGATTCATCTTCCCAACAATGAACATTGGCATTTTCCGCTGCGCATCTAAAAAAAATTTACGTTGCATCTGTTTACGTTTTGCTGACCAGGTTAATTTTAATTAATAAAAGAGATAAACTGATTAATATTAAGCTGAGTTGTAATTGAGTTCCTAATAAAGACGTATCGCGACGGAAAACGGAGTTTTCTTTAGTTGCGGTACCTTCATAACTTGCATGTATCTATAGGAAAATTTTTCGACTGAGCATAAGGTTTTTCATTGCGTTAATGTGAACAGATTTTTTGATTTGGTGAAAAGTGAGCATTGAAAATATATTTTTTCGCTAGGCTTTCATAATGCAGGGTAACCATCCAAAAAAATTTAATGGAATTCGCCAAAACTTATGTAACTAAGTCAAAAGAATTTTGGGAAAGCGTTTTTTTCGGACGAAAGCAAGTTGTGTATATCTGGCATAAAAGGATGCAAATTAGTATGGAGAAAACGCTCGACAGAATTTAATAAAGAAAATTTGATTCCCACTGTAAAGCATGGTGGCGGCGGTGTGATGGTTTGAGCGTGTATGGCAGGCAGTGGAGTGGGGGCAACTAGTGTTAAGCAAAGTGTTGAAAAATTGCGGCTGAAGAACGCATTTTACTTTCAGCACGATAATGACCCTGTGGCGTGTGTCCCATGATCGTCTTCACGCACTGTAGTTGGAATGCAACATTGTAGTTGCACGCGAAATATATCACCGTTTGATATGCCCACGTAGGCATTTCTACGATTATGCTTATCTCTAATTACTCGCCAGACGTGGACGATCATGGGGCAACAACTCCTACATATCAGGTTCGTGGGTGCTGACGCTGCAGAGTCAGCATTTACGGGCCATATAAGAACGGCCCGCGACTGAGCTTGGTCTTCCTTTTCTTGTTGTCATTCACGGAGTGCTCCCGCGTTAATAAAGTCATCCTTTCAATTACCTCCGGCGTTTACCAGGTCAAAGTGGCGATCTTGCCAGGATATAGCCGGGTAGTTACTGAAGTTCCTCGCTATCACAGGTGGTTCCGCAAGTAAGCCACCCGTTGTCGGAGATATCACCAATACGATGGTGGTCAATTCATCGCTTTCGGTTCAAAGCGAACGAGTAGAATTTTTGCTTTCCGCGGTACTAATCTTGCATGTTGTGGCCCTCGCTTATCGGTTATATCAGGATCACGTACGAGGTGTCAAGCGACGCGCAACCACGCAAGTGCAGGTCTAAGTAACCGGTATACCCGAAGTGATTTTCAGGTGTACGCAGACTTTTTTGGATGCATTTTGATGGATTTTTGAAAGAAACTTTTTTATTTTAGTCATTCCAAACAGCGAACGAGTACTCAAATATATATTTGTAAGGAAAGTATCCTATTGAATTAAGCGCCAGTTGCATTAGATAAACAAGCAAACAGCTTACGTTTTTTCTAAACATTCGTTTGCTAAAGTCAACATCTTTCATTAACATAAACTATCCGAAATCATAACTTCATTATGATTCATAAATACCAATAATTGTTTATACAGCTGTATCCCATATGAATCATAACTTCTACTGAATGTTGATTATGCTGACATAGCTTTAGTATCCAATTTCATTTAATGCTGATCAACTTATCTTTTATTTCCCACAAACAAAATTACAACTAAGCAATTTTGGGTTCTTTGTCTTCAAAGATATAAATACGTATTGATCATCTAGATCAAGTTAGTTATTATTCAGTTATTATTCAGATCACAAAGGAATCAGACAGTTAGTTATTATTCAAATATCATTCGGTTCACAAGTCAGTTACAGTTATTACCATAAGTTACTATTCAAGTCAATTGTCATTAAATAAAATGAAATAAAGTGTTAATAATAAAGTGAAATGAAATGTTTCATTCAATAAACCAAGTGTGGTTAATGTATATTTTTTTTTGTAAATTAAAATTGCAAGAAATATAACTCGCGCGACTAGATCGGTAATGTAGATCTCTCAACTAACATAACTAACTAACTAACGTGGATCCGTATCACGAAGCAAGTGAGTGCAAGGATTATAGAGGAAGATTCACAGTGTGAATGTTGTTTCTTTGTTATTTACAGGTAATTTAGTTTAAGAGATTCAAATTGTGTTCTGTATGAATTAATAAAAAATCTCATCATATAGTTTAACAAAAGTAATAAACAAAAATTTTTAATTTATTAACAAATGACAAAATTTTTTTGTAGGAATATTTTCTGCATGTTTACAAAAATATATCTATTGAAAGTATAAGTGGCCGAAGGCTGTTGTTCAGAAAGGTATACTTATAAAGTAATAAAATTTGTCTGAGAAATCTCTTGCTTAAGAGAGTAATAAATAATCATGTGTCTTTTAAGGATAAAGTAGTCATTGAAATCTTTTTGATATCTGCATACCGCATGTATACGCCCTATATTTTATTATTAGTATAGTTAAGGTAAGTTCTAGTAAATAGTTTCTTGTTAGTCTCCTGTAGATTTTCTTAAAGTAAAGATCGTGTCTGCCTTCGAAGGGTTCATGAGGATAAAAATAAATTTCAATTCATATAGAAGATTGTTCTTTTGTTTTCAGAAATATTGAGTAATCTTTCCCAATATTTTTATAGTGATATGTTTGCTACAATCAGCAAATGTACGAAGACTTTTTTGGGTATGTGTATGTTCGGTTCGCCGGACGTTTTGTGCATGGCGACAAATTTATGGTCGCGTAATCGGCCAACCGAACGCTCTATTCATCGTCTCATTGAAAAATTTCAAAGAACTAGTTCAGTTATAAATGAGTTAACCCGGGAAAGGTAACCTGAGTCAACTTGACTCACTTCAAAATTTCCATTCGTTTCCCTCTCGCAATGACTGAAGTTATACATATGAGCGCTCAGATAATCTCAGCCAATTTAGTTGTGCACGTGAGTCCGGCGGACGCAAATCGGAAAGTCGACTCCGTCGTTAGGTGAGAACCTGTTTTTAAAAACTAAGTGAGTCGAAATGACTTAGCGTTACCTAATTTTGCAGGTCATTCTGAATCATGGTTACCAACCATGACATTAAATTTTATGAGTCATTTTGACTTATGAGTACCATCAATGGCACTTATAAGTATAAAATATTATGAGCCTTTTATGCGGTAATAAACAACTTGGCAACAGATAAGATGGCGGGAAAGAAAATTTTAACACAGAAGGAGATTCTCGAAATATTGTTGGAGAATATGGATTCTGACGATGAAGAAGCGGAGATGATTTGCAGTCAGAATCAGATACTGATTCTGGATCAGAATATGAGCCTGTGCCAGAAAATTACATTATTGGCGATGAAGAGTTGATGAACAGGATCCACAATTTAGAAGAAGATTCTACGGCAAAAAGAAGGAAGCATCCAGAAACACAAACAAAAAATCAAGGCTCCGGTAAAAAAAAGAAAAGATGAGTCTTCCAATAATCAAACTGAAGATAGCAGAGACGAAACATCACTCATCCTATGTTGGAGCGAAGGTACTAAAGTTGGGAAAAACAGCTACGAATGGAAAACCCAACCGAAAAAAACCCACAACACCCGCACTTTGGGTAAAAATATCATCCGTACAATGGCAGGTACATCATGCGTTGCAAGCTCTGCGAAAACACCTTCAGAGTGCTTTGGAAGTTTTTCTCTCAAGACATCGTGGCAATAATTTTACAAAATACGAATAAACAAATTCAGACTTTATTTAAAGTTGCGGGTGTGTGAAATTGCGGATGTGTAGTGTCGTCAGACGAATTGTTTGTTTAGTAATAAGAAAATAAAGAAGAAAGTGACCTTTTTTTTCCCGTCTAGTTTGTAATTCTCTTTTCTTTTGTGCTGTTCTCCCCCTTCTAGATTCAACATGGCGAAGTTCACCAAAGCCCTGGTTGACCGTCTTAACTGGAGCTGGCGTATGAGTTGGAAATACGAAGTATGCCTACGGGAACCGTCGAGGCCATGCGGTAGAAGCACCGAGAGACGCTGCGGGCGGAGGCGCTGCTAGAAACGTCCATATGCGCCATCCACTACCCGTTCACCTACGAACAAGACCTGGAGGCTGTCACGGCAAAGGTGAAGGAAGTAGAGACGCTTGCGGTGGATTTCAGGGGGACCTCAAATCCCCTGAGTTTCTGAAGGCTCAGGCTAAATCGGAGTTCGGGCTGCGGCGGATCCGTAACATGCTCCGGGAAAAGGGTACAGAGGAACCCGCCGTCGAAGCACTGCGACGGCGTCTGGTGCAGGCTATGGGCAGGATTGTCATAGCGGCGAAGAGGGAGAGGAAGGAGACGATTCCGCACCGACAGTCGAAAATTCGGAGGACGAAAAGCCGCCAAGAGGAGAAGTGTCGGAGATGCCAGCCTTTTCGACACCCAAAAATCCCCCGGCTGCTACACCTAAAATCCTGGAAGTAGCCAAATGGGGCATTAAATTCTCAGGTGAGGCCTCTGGCTCTGTTAGCGCCTTCTTGGAGAGGGTGGAGGAGCTCCGGGAAGCTCGAGGTATGTCGAAGGCCCACCTGTTTCGCTCAGCCATCGATCTTTTTTAGGGTAAGGCGCTAATCTGGTTCCGAGCCAATCGAGAGGCCTTTGAGACGTGGGACGAGGTTTGCCGAGAGCTGCGGGCGGAATTCCTGCCTCCCGACTATGATGATCGGCTATGGGCGGAGACTCGCCATCGAACACAAGGCAATGGTGAGTCGATCGGCGTGTATGTAGCAGTGATGGAGGGATTATTCCGAAGGTTGTCCACCAGGTGCGGCGAGGGAGAGAAACTGAAGATTCTGCGGAAAAATATAGCCCCTTTCTACCACACAGTTGGGTCTCATGCCGGTGGGAACGATAGCCGAGCTCGTTACTCTGGAAAGGAAGATCGAATCCACGAGAGTGGCGGTGGAGGCTTTTGTGCCACCACCCAACCGGAGGGCTCCTAGGCTCCTGGAGCCTGATCTGGCGTACGTGGACACCCGAGAGCTGGCAGTCGCCGCAGTAGCTCGGGAAACGAGCGGAAGGCAATGTTGGAATTGCCAGGGGACCGGCCACTGGTCTCGGGAATGTCATGAAGCAAGGAGTTGCTTCGGGTGCGGACGACCGGGCACAGTCAGGGCCAGATGCCCTACCTGTTCCCCGGCAATGCAGCAGATTACCTTATTTTGTCACCCTTTTTCGCAGAGAGCTCAATGATATTGTTTTAAAATTGCTGGTGCGACAATAGTTCTTAAAATTTCTCGCTGTATGACGCTCTGTCCTGAAGTCTGTCTGCGCGACTTACGGATTTACCGCTAGGGCGGAAGCGAAAAGCGTCAAGCTTTAGTATATTCGCCAGTTTCCGATTTTCCCGTTTTCCGCAAAAGGAAAACATTTCCACAGACTCGCATTCGAATTAAAGCCAAAGATCGACGCCCGAGAACGCATATTTCGGGGTGCGTTCCAGTCTGAAATCGCGAACACGAACTTAGCTGGGCGCCCGCTCTCTAGCGGCCGGAAGCGGCGTAAGCAGAAACTTTCGGCAACAGGACAATTTTCGAACACTCGTTGTGGGGCGGACGGGGTACCGCTGGTTTGTCTAGACATGTTCGTGAAGTTGAGCGGTTCGCGAATGTTTTTCGTTGTCATTGTCGTCGGGAAATTGCTGCGAAATTGCGCGACCGGAAAATCCGTGAACGGTTTTCCTGACGTGGCACGTCGATCCGCACGACGTGGGTGTTACGATTCGGTCGAACGTGGCGTAATAAGTCGCTGGTGGCGTAAGTTTTCCGAGAGGTTGCCGGGCGTCGGGTGTCGGGTGTCGGTTGCGACATGGCGTCGCTCCAAATTTCAAATTTTGTCGGCGCAAAGGAAAGTTTTAGTGCGTGAAAAATCGTGATAAATGTCGCGAAAAATGTGAAACGACCGTGAAATTGGCGTGGTTTCGATTCTTTTTGATTTCGTCGTGCGTGGAAATGCCGGCTTAGTGCATTTTAGTGAAAATTCTGCGTCGTGTCATCCTCTTCCCCTCCTAATTCGCAATTGATTCGGAAAATGTTTCGAGCGAAATGGTTTGCGTGACATGCTTAGACATGTTGCGAAGCAAGGAGGGGAAATGGTCAAGTCGAAAGATCATATGTGATGCCTCTGATTTCTTCCCACCTGTAAGTCTGTACATACTCCAGCCATGAAAATTATACGAATCGTTCAATATTTTCAGTAAAACAGTTTACAGTTGCGCACAGCCTTAATAATGTAAGCAATCTATCGAAATGGGCCGGCTTCCCACCCAGACCCCCGAAACACAGAACCGAGGCGGTCGGGAAACGATTCCCGTGCTCACTAAGCGGCAGGCATAGCACGGTATTGGTGACGGCCGCGCAAGTCCGGAATCAGTTAGCTGCCCAGCGGGGCAATAAGTGCAAGGAGAGCTCGCGCAGGCCGTAGCCATCGAAAACTGGTGGACGGCCGAAGCGAAAGGGTCGAGTCCCAGTAGATTTCCTCCTGGAACAACGCTCAGGGGACAACCGACCCCACCTTAGCGTGGATTTTTGGGTCGAACGTTTTTGGGATTGGTGGATTCGGGGGCCTCCAGAACGATCTTGGGTGAGAAGGCCTGGGAAGAACTGAGGTCCCTGGGGGTTGAGCTCAGAAACTCGGAACACCAAGGTGTGCGAATGGCCACCGGCCTTGCGTGTACCGTCAGGGGAGCTGTTTGGGTCCCGATCAAAGTCGGTAGCGATACCCAATGGATGGAAATGTTGGTAGTACCGTCCCTAAAGGGAAAAACAATACTTGGGGTGGACTTCCTGCTGCGTTTCGGGGTCCTATTGGACGTTCGAGGAGGGACGTGGGAGTTACTTAGCTCGCTGGAATGTGGCTCCACGGAGCAATTACTACCACGCTCTCGGCTTTCGCCTCACGAGGAGGCGATCTTGAAGAAGACCCTAGAGAGGGAATTTGACTGAATGGGTACAGGGTTAGGATGTACGACCATGGTGGAACACGTCATCAAGACCGACGCATTGCCCATCAAGCAGCGCTATTCTCCGGTGTCGCCTGCAGTACAAAAGCACATCGATTCGGAACTGAAGAAGATGCTCCAACTGGGCGTTATAGAGCCCTCATCGAGCGCGTGGTCGTCGCCGATCCTTCTAGTAAAGAAGAAGGATGGTAGCTACCGGTTCTTCGTCGACTTCCGAAAATTAAACAAGGTGTCGGAACGAGATGCTTATCCACTACCTTATGTAGCAGCCACCCTAGATTAGTTACGTGACGCGAGGTATCTGTCGTCATTAGACATTAAGTCGGCGTATTGGCAGGTATCCATGGCGGAAGCGTCACGCCAATATACAGCGTTCACGGTACCAGGACGTGGGCTGTTTCAATTCAATAGGATGCCCTTTGGGCTGCAAAACGCACCTGCAACATGGCAACGTCTGATTGACCGAGTGTTGGGACCCGAGCTCGAGCCCTACGTGTTCACGTACCTGGACGATATCGTGGTTGTCACCCAAGACTTCCGGAAGCACGTGGAGGTACTTTCGGAAGTATTCCGCAGGCTTCGGGAGGCGGGGCTACGCGTCTCCAGAGAGAAATGCGAATTCTGTCGACGCCAGCTAGAATACCTGGGTTTCGTAGTGGACGAGAAGGGTCTGAACGTAGATCCGGGTAAAGTGGAGTGCCTATTCCAAATTCCCCGCCCTACTAGTGTGAAGGGAGTTCGGCAGTTCTTAGGAATGGTGTCGTGGTACCGGCGGTTCATCCCAGACTTTGCAACAGCAATGGCATCCTTGACGGCCCTCCTGAAAAAAAAACAAGCGGTTCGATTGGACGCCGGAATGCGAAAAGGCTTTCGTCCAGGCCAAGGTACGCCTTTCTGAAGCACCCATCCTGACTTGTCCGGACTATAGCCTTCCGTTCAGCATCCAAACGGATGCATCAGATCTGGGGCTGGGCGCGGTGCTTAGCCAGACTCACCCGGATGGTGAAAAAGTGATCTGCTATTTAAGCCGGTCGCTAAGCAGGACGGAGAGGAATTACTCCACCACCTAAAAGGAGTGTCTGGCGGTTTTGTGGGCGGTGGAAAAACTGCGCCCTTACGTGGAAGGTACGCATTTCAACGTGGTGACCGATCACCATTCACTCGTGTGGTTGAACAACTTGAAGGACTGAAAGGAGGCAGTTCGACTACAACAATATGATTTTGACATCGTACACCGGAAAGGCAAGGAGCACTTGGTGCCCGATGCGCTGTCTCGAGGGGTTCCAGAGGTAGCCCGGTAGCAGTGGAAGCAGGGAAATGGTACCAGCGGATGAAAAAAAGGGTGACGGAAAACCCGGGGAAATACGCGGATTGGAGGTTGGAAGAGGATGAACTGTGGAAGCACACGCCCGGACGATACCCAGAGTTGGAAACTCAGGTGTGGAAAAGGGTACTACCCGAGGGAGAACGAGGCAGGGCACTTATGCAGGGTCACGATGACCCAGAGGCGGGGCACATGGGTGTGAAACGGACGCTGGATCGTGTGGCACAGCGCTTTTACTGGGCAGGGATGAGGACAGACATCCGGAAATATGTGTAAAAGTGCAAGGTATGCCAGGCAGTCAAGGTCGAACGCCGAGCACCTCGAGGTTCGATGGTATCTCAAGCAGGGCAGGCCAAACACCTCGTGGAAGATACATTGGCACGTGAAAAATGGAGGTCATCACACTGAGCTGGGCCGTTGACCACCTACACAACGGTATTGGGAAATCCCATATATAGGGCCGGTGGAACAGATGACGGGGCTTTTTGACGGTGCGAAGCTGGAAGACGAGTGCGTGGTAGCTGGCGATTCTCTTGTCTTTCGACGGTGAAGCTCGACGAGTACGTTTCGGCGGTCAAGTCTTGGTATCTTTTGGTTTTTGTGACGAAGTCTTGGACGGTGAAGTGAGTGTGGAGCAGTTTCGTTTGGGTGACCATCTGGGGAGAAGCAAGGGAGACCCGACGTGGTCCCTCCAGTGAAATTAAGCAGAAGACGAGGACGACGAGCGACGGGCGAGCGAGGAGCCAGAAGCAGTCGACGCAGTAGGATTAAGGTAGATATTGTAAGTAGAGTTAAGTGTACATAGTTAGGGTTTAGTTAGGTTTTTTTTGAAAAAATATATAATAAACTCATTGAATTATAAATTGTGTGAAGTGGCGACGCGGAATCGCGTCCGGTATTTGGGTCCTTGTTCTCTTTGTTCCCTTGTTGGTGGTTTCGGGTCGTCGGGGACCCTATTCCCGTTTCAGGGTTCGCGGACAGGGCAGTCCCGGCGCAGAAACGGGTGGCGTTCTTTTCTTAAAATACTTATTCCCACACCCCTCTTCGCGGGTGAAGCCGGGTGGGATTGCCCAAACCGTGGCCAGGGTCGGCTACGGTGTAGTGTGGAACGTCACGAAAAATATAGCAGTAACAATGTCCATTTCGAATGTACATCCCGAACAAGCCCAACAAATATGGGATCAAAATAATAATGATTTGCGATAATGCAACAAAATATATGTGCAATGCAATGGTTTATCTTGGAAGAGGATCAAACCCAAGTGACGAAGCAGCTGGCACCTACTACACCCTCAAGCTTATTGAAACTTATTCTGGGTCTAACAGAAACTTGACCATGGATAATTGGTTTTCAAGTATTCTTTTGGCGGGCAGATTACTGAAAGACCACAAAATAACTATGATTGGAACGGTTCGGAAAAATAAAAAAGAATTACCTTCTGAATTGGTTGATATAAAATTCAATGGCAGAAAGCCTGGATCATCGGCTTTTTTGTTCTCGAATACTATTACAGCAGTTTCTTATAAGCCAACAACGCAGAAACTTGTCATTGAAGTATTTTAGGCTCTGTAATGTTCCGTTTAGTGATTTTTAAATTCTTTTGAATTTTTGAAGTAAAACTTCTTAGTTTATCAAGTTATCTTTCTTTTGTTATTTGACTCAATTTACATTGAAGTGGTTGGTTAAAAATAAATGAATAAAAACAAAATGATATTGTTGATTTTGATAAATTATTTTGAAAAATTGCAAAATTCCTACATATTTCATTATAAAATTACCTCTGGGTCAAAATGACTGACGGTTACCAACCCCAGCATACAAAATAGGGTTACCTTTCCCGGGTTAAACTGTGTGCGTCGTCGAACCGCTCGTTTAGCGGAGAATATCGAAGCTGTAAGTCAGAGTGTGAGGGAAGATCTGAATCTCTCTGTTCCACGTCGTTCACAAGAGCTCGGGGTACATGGAGAATTTTACACCATGATCTGCATTTGAAGGCTTATCAAGTTCAACTGACTCAAGAGCTCAAACCAGCAGATCATGGTTTGCGTCGAGCTTTCGAGAATTGGGCTTCGGATCCAGATTTTGAAGAAAAAAACATATTTTCGGATAAGACGCATTTCGGGCTCAATGGGTTCGTAAACAAACAAAATTGCAGGATTTGGGCAGAGGAAAATCATCAAAAAATTCACAAATTGCCTCTTCATGCTCAGAAAATCACTGTTTGGTGCTGTTTTCGGGGTCAAGGCGTGATCGAGTCCTACTTTTGGAAGATGAAGATGGATATCACGTATTTGTAAATATCGAGCGCTATAGGAATATAACATAATATTTTTGACCTAAGCTGGAAAATGTGCACATAAACGGTGCGAGTTGTTACACATTTCGGCAGACAGTCGACTTGCTCCAAGAAAAATTAAATTAAATATTTAATAAAAGTGAAGAAAGGGTGAAGTGTGTTTGTGAATTGTGCATAGTATTTTTTAAATAGTGATCAGTAGACATATTTTTGTATTAGGAGTGGAATTGTGTAGTGTTTTAAGGTATAAAATAGTGTGACATTCTTTAAATTAGATACACATCTATATTTAAAATTATTTGCATATGTTGTCAGATAGTGAATCAGGCGGATCATCCTTGTTTAATTTATTGAATTAAAGACTTTTAATGCACAGAAATATTCTGTCACGCGAAAAAACACCCAAGACAAAAACATATTATATGTAAGACCAACTTACACAGTCATTAGAAAAATAAAAATAAAAAACTGTTAAATATACTGACAAAAATACATAAAATACTTTGAACAATTCAAGCCATAGACCTCAAACTCTTCCTTGATATCCACATGTGCACAGCACACAATTTTTATTGCTGCATCCTTATCAAGTGCCAAACTGCACGCCTTCTTAACAACATCACACATCTGGCTGTTAAGTATGCTCAGCAATTTTATGGCTCTCAGTCCTCAGCAAACCTTAAACCTTTTCCGTCTTAATTTTCTCACTTTCCGTAAACAAATTAATAAATAGAGGATTTCCCCTTCCAAGTATCTCAGTTGCAGCATTTAGTGTAAGTGAATTTGTTTTCATACAAGTTATCATCACATCGTTGGCATCGAATCAATTGAGCTCTTCATTCGTTCATTTAACCAGGTTGTATCTTCTCTGTTAACCTTCAATCACTAAAAGAAGTCATGCTGATAAACTCTGTGAGTGTCAACAGGTATCATTTTGACGATACATTAGAATGCTGCGTGGCGTCCACAGAATTATCACTTCCTACACTTAACGTCTTTATTGACGGACGCCACAAAGTGAAAAATCAATACGATTGTCAAGAAAGGTTCTGTGGTGGTCAATCAAAGATCTAAGAGTAATGACCATGCATCATTCAACTTCACTTTAGAACTGTCTCGCTAATACAGTTGGTTTCTTTCCTTATTTCCAGAGGTTGTACATCTCATCCTGATCATTGGGTACATCACCGTCTGGGTCATCAGCAACGTGTATCCGCTTTTCATCTCTTCGTCATCCTGACTTCATCAACATTTCCTTCGCTTCAGCTACAGAGTCTTATCAAAATAAATCGTTTTGTAACAAAAACGAAAGAATCTCTCATAATTGATGTCAAAATGGATATTTAAAGCTTTCTTTGCTAGCCACTACGCAAGGCGTCATAATCCCCTCAGAAAATATGTAAGTCTAGATCTAAGCACTAGAAAAATGAATAACCTCTACCCTGAAAAGTTTAATAATGATAAACAACCATTTATTAACGCGTTGATATACAGGAAAATCTTTAAAAATAATTGACAAAATTGTTACATAGAATGGAATTAATTTGATGAAAACTATGTTCAGAAAACGACATTGAAAGTAATGACCACAAATTTTTAATTTCAGGTCATTCAAATTCATACATCGCAGTGATGTGCTAAAAGTAATCATTCGTTACAAAGTATTCGTTACTTGAAATGATTACTGAGTACCGAATACTCATTTTGAAAAGTATTCGTTACTGCTACCCAAAACCCGAAAATAGCCATTCACTCGCATACGTGATCGGTACCCATTCCCATGAATGCATGTTTTGAGTCTCAAGTTGCTTTGTATTCACTATTCGCATAGATCGATGAGTTGCTGACAGTTGGCTGAGTCGATATAGCCATGCATGTACATATGTATGTATGAATGTTTTCATTTTATATTTGCTCGGAATTCGTTTCATTGTGCTTTAGGTTTCTGGAAATGTGTATTGTGTTCGCTGAAAATTAGTTCAATTGTTCGATACTTAGTGTACTTATACATAAATAAATAGCGTACTTATATATGAATAGTGGACTTATATGTAAATAGTGTACTTGTATATAAATAATAATAATCAATAAATTTCTTTTGCGCTGGATATTATTATGAGAATATATTAAAGGTAAACCTAAAATTTCTCTTAATAAATATGTATGAATGCACTTTTGAAAATAAATAGGTTGAACATGGCTGATATATACAAAAAAAAGAGGAGCAGTATATGGATGCATTTCTCTTTACAAGGAGAAGATAAAGCAACATGCGATACCTGCAAGAAAAGCCTATCGTATAAGGATTTTTCCACTTCAAATCTAACGAAGCATTTGAGAACGGTGCATCCAACGCTCGCTCTCGAGGATAGGCAAGTTTCTCAGCTAGCGCGTAAGGATTCAGTTGAAATCCCTTGCTGTACACGTATCGAAACCGCTAATTGTTCAAATAATATAGCAGTAAACAGCTTTAACGGCCAATCTGATGCTTCAAATTCAAAAAAATCTTGCGCTTGGAAGTGGACATGAGATATTTCAGCAAGACAAAGGCTACTTTTTCTCTCGAATCACAACGCTGAGAAATCAGCCTAAAATAACAGGATGTACGTCGCGTTCACTTTCATTTTTACGTGAAAAGAAAATAACAAAATTAATTTTCGATATTATTATTAAGGACCTTCAACCATTTTCGATAGTAGAGGATGAAGGATTTAGACAGCTGTTAAAAGAACTTGAAACAGCATATGAAATTCCTTCAAGGACCATGTTCAGCAGAAATTTTTTGGAGCAGCGATATGATGAGCCTTCAAGCTTTTTGAAGGAAAAAATAAAAGAGGCGACGAGTAACATCACTTTAACGACAGACACGTGGACGTCTAATGCGACAGAGAGCTATATGGCGGTGACTGCACATTATTTAGAAAGTAAGTGGAACTTTCAATCTATGCTAATTGGCTGCTTTAGCTTTTCCGCTCGTCATACCGCCGGAAATTTGAAAAATGAATTAAACTGTATAGTTCGGACTTGGAGTATTCAAGCTTCGATTAATGCAGCTGTTACAGATAACGCATTCAATATTATAGCAGCCATCAGACAAATTGGTTGGGAGCATATTCCATGTTTAGCGCACTCATTGAACCTTGTTGTGCAAAATGCCTTAAAAACAGTAAAAGATATACAGGAAAAGATTAAACGATTAGTCGAATACTTCCATCGCAGCACCACAGCGAATGAGAAACTGAAATCTTTGCAGATACAAATTGAAGGGAATAATCCACCGTTGAAATTAATAAACGACGTAACCACCAGGTGGAATTCAACTTATTCAATGTTTCAGAGGATATGTGCTATTCAAGAATCCGTTGAAGCTGCGCTTGGTGTTCTTCATAGCCCTGTAGATTCAATGCAACAAGACGAATGGGCAGCTTTAAGAGATTTTTGCGTACTGTTGAAACCTTTTGAGCGGATGACAATTGAGCTAAGCGCAGAGCGAACTATTACGATTTCAAAAGTAATTGCACTTATGGACACACTTCGACGTGGTATGAATGAGAACTCTGTTCAGCATTCTTCTTTAGCGAATTGCCTAAAAGATTCACATTTGAGTGATCTAAACAAGCGCTTCGAAAATATTCAGCTTTTGCCTCTATTCGCAAAATCAACTTTGTTAGATCCTAGATACAAAAGAAATGGTTTGAGGATGCTAGCGCTTTTCTTAGAGCACAAGAATCATTGATTTCAGAATTTTCACGACAATCATAAAGAGAGCCAATACGTTCTGAAACAGAGTCATGTACAAGTAATCGAACAAGTTTGGAGCCAGATCCATTTTGGGCGCATATAGATGAGAATTCACTTTCCGAAGAATGCAATTCTGCTTCGGCAGGAACTGTTGAATTCAGACAATATCTCGAGGAATCACGAATTCGAAGAAATCAAGATCCTATTTTGTGGTGGAAATCCAGAGAGGTAATCTATCCGCATTTGTCAAACCTAGCAAACAAATATTTAAGTGTCGTGGCTACGTCAGTTCCTTGTGAAAGAATTTTTTCCAAAGCTGAAACTGTCATTTCCGACAAAAGAAGTCGATTAAAAGCTAAAAATGTGGAATTTTTTTTATTTCTTAACGTCAATTTACATCATCTACAATAATAAAACTGCCTTTTTACTCCAAATAGAGACATAAGACTCATTTTATGAATTATGGTTTATTTTGCATTATTTATCACGTATTTTGTTATCTTGTCAGTAAAGCTTGGAGCTGGAGTTACCACAGAATTTAACAAAGGATTTTTTTTGGTGTGCATATGATCTCTATAAACGTTATATTCTTTAGAAATTAAGAATTTGTAAACTTTTATAATAAAATATATTTTGAAAAATGTTGTGTTGCATACATCTTATTTATAATATGATTCTTACTTTTGTGTCTCTATATCTTATTATGAAGCGTTTTAAAGACCTTTTCTACATTTAGCCATCATAAAATAAAGTTGTACTCGTATTTCTCTTCTCCCCTTAAACACAATCACTTTATTGAGCCCATTTGTAACACATTGCGCTTTCGATCATCAACGAGTAGCAGAATAACGAATACCAAGTAACGAATACAAAGTAACGAATACTTAAATCAAAGTACTCAGTAACTATTCGTTACTCGAAAGTAATCGTTTTGCACATCACAAATACATCGTGACTTTGATGTGATAGGAACGGTTTTCGTGTGTGTTTTATACACTGAGGTGCAAAAGTGTAACCATATATGTGCACTTCGAATTTTTTTTATTATAACTTAGCCTTTAGTTCTTTTGTAGAGTAATAACTTATATTCCAGTATGAACGTGAATGTGTATTAATGATGTGTAGAGCTATTGATTGCCATTACCGCTAGTTTTTGAAACAGAAATGATAAATTGTTCATCAGCTGATTGTGACAGTTTTGCACCCGTGTATCAGCTGATATGAATAATTGAAATTTTCTGTTTGTGAAAGCTGAAATGATGTTTTTCTAAGGCAATTTGTGTTCAATGTGAGACTATGAAGAAATTAAGTGTGGAAATTAAAAAAAGAACAATAGATTTACTGCAAGATGGTAAATCTAGTCGTGAAATCGCAAATATGTTAAATATCAGTCATATGTCAGAAATAAGAATCCAAAAGGCGTACAATGAGGATCATGAGTTAATTCCTGTAGTAAACAAAGATGGTAGACCACAAAAAATAAATGACAGAGAAGCCAGAATTATTGGACGACAGTTGGTAAGTGGTAAACTTCTAACTCCCAAGGATGCAATTCCAATGCCAAATCAAAACGCAAGTGTATGGACTGTAAGAAGGTCACTGAAAAGAGTTGGAATGAAGGTCAAGGAAAAGAAAAAGAAGCCACTACTATCTACCAAAAACATCAAGGCCCGAAAGTCCTTTTTGGGAGAACATAAGTTCTGGACTTTGAATGATTGGGGACAGGTAATGTTTGAATTAACCTTTTTTGAAAAACGATC
The DNA here is from genome assembly GCA_963942545.1 of Oxycera nigricornis. NCBI lineage: Eukaryota > Metazoa > Arthropoda > Insecta > Diptera > Stratiomyidae > Oxycera > Oxycera nigricornis. The sequence goes on from OZ012662.1 coordinate 81,748,950, forward strand.
TATCAAATAAGGTATACTATTTAGGTTATTTGGTCAGATGAATCGAAAATAAATAGATTTCAATCAGATGGACGTTCGTGGTACTGGACAAATAATGCTGCATACCTACAACCCTCGCAAGTAAAGCAAACTGTCAAGCATGGAGGTGGAAGTCTTATGGTTTGGGGGTGTCTTACGCCAAATGGTGTCGGTCCAATCATAAGAATTAATGGTATTATGAAGAAGGAAGACTATTTAAACATTCTACAGCAAAATTTGCCAATTGCACTTGAAATGATGGGAATTAATGAGAACCAGGTCATTTTCCAACAAGACAATGACCCAAAACATTCTTCTAAATTAGTAAAATCTTGGCTGCATTCTCAGAATTTTCAGACAATGAAGTGGCCTCCACAAAGTCCGGATTTGAACCCTATCGAAAATTTGTGGAGTCATTTGAAAAGGCAATTGGCAAAATATGAAACTTCACCAGCAGGCATAAATGAGCTTTGGGAGCGTGTTCAAGAAGAATGGAACTGTATTCCACCCGAAACTGTACACAATAGAGATGGGTATCTCCTGAATGAATGATACAAATGAAACGTTTCAGCAAAGTGAGACGTTAAGCTTACCGTCTCACTTCGAAATTAATGTCTCAGTAGCTCAGTGATTCATTCAGCCCTTGCAGAGTTGTTTTTCTCACGTGTCATTGCTCGCGCCCGAAACTTATCGTCTCGGACAAGCGACATGAGTTGTTGTGCCGAGAACGATTCTGTTTCGGTGGAAGACATTTTTGTTTGAATCAGAAACAGAATGATTTTCTTAACGCTTCAGTTAATGTCTCTTTCTGAAACATTAAGGGAAACGTTTCTTTTAACTGAATGAGAGTCAATGAAATTATTCACTAAAAAGAGATGGTTTTACCCATGCCTAGTACACAAACTTTATCAGAGCATGCCAAGACGATTGGAAGCTTTAAAGAAATCAAAAGGACTATGGACTGATTATTAAAATTCTGCAGTTTTGCAATATTTCATTATATGGTGCAAAACTGTAACAATTCAACTTTTTTATACTTAATTTTTTTTTTATTTTATCCAAGCATTGAATAAATATTATTTGTTTCGTTTTTTAAGATGTATTAATGCACAAAATAAACCGATGTTAAGTATTTTAAGATTTTTGAAAAAATGAAGTAAATATATAACAGGTTATCTGATGGTTTTAATTATTGTTACACTTTTGCTCGTCAGTGTACACTCCAAATGATTATTACAGCGTTACAGCCACCTGCCGGAAAAAACTGTCACAGCCTTTATTTTTATGTACTCCTAACAAATCGCCGCTATTTTTAAAATTTGGAACAAAATACGGTTTTCAAGGACTTCGGTTAGTGACGACGATTAATTTACATTGATGTAATTTCATATGAAAGTCTTTATCATAATGAAATACATATACTTATGTTTCATTAATCAATTAATTTGTTAATTTTTTGTTTTGTTTTATAAACATTGAAACAGTAGTTATTAAATATTAAACAATAGTTAAGGAGCCATACGAGGGAAACCCCTACCCGACGTATGGATGGCGGCTAGAGGTGTGTAATTCTTTATGGAACTGACTCAGTGTTCCGAAACATCAAAGTGTTTCGAAAGATTGGAACAATAACAAAGTTTCAAATGCATAATTTGGAACTTGAAAGAAACTGAAACATTGCTAGATCACTTTACTTCGTGTCACTTAAGTGAGGATGCATAGCGCGGACGCGAGTTGAGTTAAGAGCGTAGTTAGTGAGCGGGAAACATGATACAATTTACTTTGATAAGGAAGATTGTATGTGTTCATGCAATTTGAATTTGACCAAAACAGTTGTCAGTTATGTTTGTAATTTATTTGCGAAAGTGAATGAAAAATTGTGTGAGCAGATATAAAATAAGGTACACGAATAATATTAGGTTAGTGACTTTTATTAATTATATAATGCTTTATGCAGTTAGATACATCACTATAAAAATGGTTCCATCAAGAAAGAGAAGTCAGATGTGGAACCGCTTTAGTGAGCTTGCGGGAAATAAAGCCAACTCTACCGTGCAATGGCCAAACCGTCTAAATGACATTTTTCAAGATTTTGAGATATATGCGTTTAGGGACATTATACCTTCCCTTCTTTCATATAAGCTTAACATTTTGTTTCATTTCCCTCCCCTTCAAGAGTTATGACCCTGGCCATTCCATCTATAATACATCTTGCTGCCAATTTCACATAAAAAACAAGTGGCAAACCATCTAAAGTACTTTAGACGGTTTGTCCGTTGTACAACTATACAAATCAGAAGGAAAATAAACGTCTATAAGCATTTAGTTCCATTTTCCGTTGCATATCCAGTCAATTGAGAGTTTGACCGTGCAGTTTCAAAAGGCAGATTTTTTTTTATTGCAATGCGTAATAGTATAATTAGCTTAAGTTCAATTTCCTGGGATCCCCGATGATGGCGTTTGGGCTCCATCTTGAAAACAAAAGAAAGTGGGACACACCCATATCTCCAAAACCACGGCTCCCACAAGAAAGTTTAATATGGCAAACTTGTGAAGAATTTAATTTGCAGCAAGTCATGCATACATCACTTTTACGTGGTTTTAACAATAAAAAAGTTACAAGTTCAAAACGACATCCAAAAAGGGGGAACATCTTTCGAGCGCCACAGCTTCATTGTTTTGACTTCAACCCCAAAACACATTGGAAACAACTTTAAGGCAATTTTGTCGCAAGTCGTTTGCGGTATTGATCGTTTTGATCGCTGTACACTGGCGGGAGCTATTGCATACCAAAGGGGGAAAACTCACGTGACAAACGCATTTTAGGACCAGATGAACACGTGTTAAAATGTTTTTTTCCTATGACTTGTCCCCCTTCGAGACGCAATAACTCCCGACATGGTACAGTGTTCGAAACAAGCAATACCGCAAACGTTTGGTGATAAAACTGCCTAAAAGTTATTTTCGGACGAATTTCGCCGTAATAGGGGAAACAAAGAAGTTGTGGCGCGCGTAAAATATTCCCCCCTTTACAACGTCGTTTTTGCCGTGCAACTCTTTTAAAATTGACAGCACGTGAAAATGATGTATCCACAACTTACTGCAAATTGAATTTCACACAAGTTTGTCATATTTAACTTTTTTGTGGGAGTGGTGCTTTCCAAGATATGGGGCCGTCCCACTTTTTTTGTTCTCAAGATGGCGCCAAGAGGATTGGAGCTGCCACCCCAGAAACTTGGATTTAAGCTCACATAAAGGCATACTACTCATTGCGCCAAAAATTCGGCTGCCTTCCAAAATGGTCCGCGAGTTTCGCAACGGGGGGCCACCAAAAACCGATTATTTGGCCTAAAAACGGGTTTTTTCACGCGAGTTTCTCCCATTTGGGATGGAATAACTCCCGTTAATATGCAGTGATTGGAACGATCAATACCGTACACGATTTGTGACAAAATTACCTTAGAATAGTACTCCAACGTGTTTCGCGTTAAACGTGAAATTAAAAAAGTTGTGGCGCCCGAAAGTTATTCCCCCCTTTTTGGGTACGATTTTTGGATCGTATTTTTTTTATTATTGACACCACGCAAAACTTATGTATGGACGCCTTGCTAAAAATTATATTCTACGCAAGTTTGCCATATACAACTTTCTTGTGGAAGCCACGGTTTGGGAGATAAAGGGGTGGCCCACTTTCTTTTGTTTTCAAGATGGAGCCCAAACGCCATCATCGGGGATCCCAGGAAATTGAACTTAAGCTTATTATAACATTCCCCACGCATTGGTAATGCAGGCAAGACAGCGGAAATGCGGAAGCGTTTTCACGCGAAATGTTTGAAGCCATTTATCTCGATATCGAGGTAACTGCAGTTAGACGGTTTGGCCATTGCACGACAGAACTGTGGTTATTGTGCTCAAATTTTGAGTATTCCCAATTAATCTATCGGAAATATGAGTAGGCACATGAAACTTAAGCAACCCACAATTCAAATACAGCTAGGCAGACAACAACAGCAATCACCAACAGCTAATCATCCAGATCCAGTAGCGTTCTCGTCCCCGTTATTAGTAACATCACAAATATCAGCAGCGTCACAGATTTCCTTGTCCACGGGAAACTTGAGAGTAACGGAACAAAGTAAAAAATTCACTATGGCTGAATTTATAAATAAACCAGTGCCTGTCAAGAAAACAAATGAGATCGATAAGCAAATAGTCAAATTAATTGTTAAAGATTTTCATCCGTTTTCGCTAGTTGAACAACAAGAAATGAAGAATTTGTTCTCATTGATTATTCCTGGCTATAGTTTGCCTACAAGGAAAACTATTTCCATCAGCTTTATGCCTAAATTCTACCAAGAATGTTTAGAAAAAGTCCAACTAGACATTAACTCCGCCTGGGCTGTTTGTCTTACCACTGATTCTTGGACGTCACTTAACAATGTTAGTTTTATTTCTATCACAGCCCATTATTTGGACAACAATAATCAATTAAAAGCTTATCTTCTGGACTGCTTTTCATACTCTGAAAGACACACGGCAGAAAATCTATCTAATTCTTTGCAAGCAAAAATTAATGAATGGAAAATTCAGAATAAAGTTGTTGCCGGACGATTGGAATATTGTCTCAAAATCTATTGAGATATTGTGGATCGTCGACAACGACGATATAATATTAATGTAAAAAATGAATTATAATCAAATGAATATTCATACATCGACCACACACACACACACACACACACACACACACACACGTAAAAATAAGCAAACGAAAATACTAAAATCATAATCGCATATTTTCAAAGAAATACATTGGAACTTTCTAGTCATTGAAGACTAAAGAAAGTACGCGAAATAACGACCAGCATTATGTTTATTATTGGAAAACCCCGTAGGTAGTCTGGCGACCAAATGTTTTATTACGGCTGCCCGTTAGGGTTTTTTCCGCGAGTACGCTACAGGGTCTCGTCAAGACGCTCTTAGCTACCTGCGGGGGATGGCCAAATAAGGCATCGAATCTTTGCACTATACCAATCAGCCAATGAGAATATGCGACACAAAACGTTTGAAGGCTTCTCCTTCCAGTGCAAAAAGAGGGAGTAAAAATTCAAGCGTCACTGGAACACATTTTTTAATCAGTCTAAACGTACGAGTTGCCGAGACAACTTCAAAGTCTACTATAGTTGCCGAGTCAACTAAGACACAAGAAACATTCATTTGATACACTCAACACTTGTGTTTTACTGTGAAGTTCAACTTATTAGTTCATTAAATTTGTTGTTATCAAAAATTCCTGAATCCTTATTTTTTATTTATACGAAAACAGTTGCATTTGATTAAGTTCTGGTGTAACAAGTACAGTTTTGAATTCGTTACAACAGTGCACGGGAATTTACGACTTCCGTGAAATTTCGAAATAGACATTCGCGAATTCAACGGTACATTTTAGATATATTTTATAATGTTACAGTGGAGATCAGTTCAGAAACGCAACTTACGCTAAGCAAGGTATCTCCTTTGATTCAGTGTTCCAAATGATAGATATCACTGATTCAAATCTTTTTACTGAGTCAGATGCAAATGTTCCGAGCTTACCAAAGAGATGTTTTCCCCATCTCTAATGGCGGCTGTTGTTTGAAAAGAATGACTATGGTAGAAAATGTGGAGCCCCGCAAGCTCCCGCGATTGGCAGAAAGCTCACGGCGCAAGCAGACTCTGCTCCCGCGCCAGCTTTATGCCTGTGAGCAAACGATTCGGCCTGTTCCTTGCTAGCCAAGATCGCATCAACACGTCTTTCCCTGCAACACGCGTGTGATGCTGAGTTCGACTCAACCGCATTGGCCGCCATCGTTTTGAAACAATAAAGTGTACATTAATAGTACGGAAATGAAGACTTCTAAAAAAGTACCAATGTTATAAAGCTTAAATTTGAAATTTCTCGCCGCTACGTTATTTATTTGAATGGCAGCCATCAAAGTTAGCACGATCATATTCCAGCCTACATAATCATCCGTTCCCACCGCCCAACCATTTAAAGTCATCTTTTCCAAATGCACATTCTCTAAACCTTAATTATAATGTTTCATCCCACCGAATTCCTAATGGTCACATTTCATCCAACCAAACATCATTTTCCCACCGATCCAAATCTAGCGGGATGTCACGCGGCTTTCCACGATCGCGGGAATTGCAACTTGAGTTTGGTAGCGAAATTAGATTCTTGCAAAAGATGCGTCTGTGCACCTTTTCGGTCACGTTAATTTATGTTCTTGATTTGTGAATTTGAAATTGTTAATTTGAAATTTAGTCAGTTGGTTGTCTGACGCGAGATAATAAAGTTGTAAATTAAAACATCGCTTGTTTTGTTTACACGAACGTGAAATAGTTTCTTTAACTTCAATAGTGAACGCTCTTAGTGAATTTGTAAACATGGAAAAAATTGGTCATCATTGTGTGATACAACACTTTCATATGAAAGGTCTCAGTCCAATCAATATCAGATACTCTTAGCGGGTCTGTTTCTTCGTTTACAACAGTAAAATATTGGGTGACAGAGTTTAACCGAAGACGTACGAGTAGCCAAGACAAACATCGCATTGGTCGATCAAAGGAGATGAATATACTAGAAATGATAAAAAAAATCCACAAAATGGTATTGGATGACCGTCGACTGAAAGTACGGGAGCCTACAGATATAATATCGATATTTTAAAAAGAGCTGTAAATCGCATGTTGACTGAAAATTTGGATATGAGAAAATTGTACGCAAGATGAGTGCTGCGATTTTTAAAACGAAAGAAAAACTGGTCGTGAGAAAGTTTCAACCGAGTGTTTGACGGAGTTTTTGCGTCGATCCATAATCACGGATGAAACATGGGTCCATTACTTCACACCCGAGACGAAAGAACAGTCAAAACAATGGACTGAAGAAGACAGTTTCATCTGCAGGCAAGGGAAGCACACGAGATAATTTTCAATGATTATCTCCAAACAAGTAAAACAATCAACGCCGTGTATTATCCGAACTTTATCGTAGAATTCTTGATCCCCGTGGTACTAACTTTGTATACTCTGGCCCTCGCCTATAAATTATATCAAGATCACGTACGAGGCTTCAAGCGGCGCACGACGATTACATAAGAGCAGATCTAAGTCGCCAGTATACCCAAAAGCTCGAAGTGACGATTAAGGCTTGATTCACACTATAGTGCCGATCACAGTTCGGTCTTGGTCTGGTGTATTCTTGTTGTGTTCACATTAGCGGTCTGACTTCGGTCACGGTTCAGTCTTGAATCGCCAATAGTTGAGGTCGCGTGTGCTACGTTAAATATAAATAAATAAAAGTAATTTACTGCTTTAATATTTGCGGCTAAAAAAAGGCATTGGACATTGCCATCGATGAATTAGCTGTTATAGCCCTTCTTCTTGATGAAGAAAAAGATACGAGTATTATTGAAACAAGTAGAAAACGTGGAGCGAGGAGAATGTGGGTGCATCCAAGTTTATTGGAAAGAAAAACGGAAGGAGAATATTACACTATTTACCGTCATTTAATTAACGATGAAAAAAATTCGTGGAGTACTTTCGAATGGATTCGGGCACGTTCGAAATGATTTTACATAAAATCACTCCAAAAATCCTCAAAGAAAACACTAGAATTCGTGAAGCGATTTCTCCTCGAGAAAAATTAATTGTATGTTTGAGGTAAATATCATTCATAACAAATTATTGAAGCAAAGTTTATAAATTTATTTAATATTCATTATTATTATTACTATTATAAATGAACAAAAATATTACTTTTAATTCGGAAAACAGAAATTTTCGATATTAAATTCAATCAAGTTTTATTTAAATGTTTTTTGTTTAATACGGCTGTTCACTTGCTTCATGTTGTCCAACTTTCGATGAATATTGTGTCCTTTATAAGACATGCGAGAACTATCAATATTGAAAGTAATCTGGATTGTGCCAATAATAAAAATAACATAATGCAGAATTTAAGTCATATAGACCTGTTTTACTTTTCACCAGCTCTATAAGTAATTCGTCTGAAACGTCTGTACAAATGTTATTTCTTAAGTTTCAACTGTAAACTAATTCAGTACTAGTTTTAAGTGATATTTTCTGTAAAGTCGAAAAAAATATTTTTTTCCAAATTCTGATAAATCATGCTATCATAAATTATTTGTACATATGTAAATACCTTTCTCGAATGTCCAAGATATTTGAGACATTGCACGCACTTGAATAATTAAAATTATATTTAATTGTATTGAATTTTGCAAATCAACACACTTGTCTCTTTTAATAACAAAACCTGACTGAACCGAGAACGAAGAGCATTCACACTATCGGTACAGTCCATCACAAGTTCGATCTCGATCAGTGAAAATTTCTTTGAGATCGATCGTTACTGGAGCGGTTTCGGACCGGGACTTGACTGTTACCGATAGTGTGAATGCACACATTTGGTTCTTAGTTGAGAATATTTTACCAGACCGAGACCGAACTGTGACCGGCACTATAGTGTGAATCAAGCCTAAGCGGCTTGCACAGTACACTTGCGTATAACGCGCGAGTCGAGAGTCTGGCGTAGTATACGCGATTTACGCGCGTATTTTATATTTGTGCGATGCTTGTGGACGCAATGTATTGATGGCTTGTACTTCGCCAATGCGCGAATCGATTCGCAGCGTATTCATCCTTTCTGGACATAACCTAACTACAGTTACGTCAACAAACCAGCAACCAACGGATAACCGAGAAGGAAATAACAACAACCAAATTGCTACCAAATGGTTCAAAGAAGCCGATAACATTTGAAAATATTCTAATGACTCAAAAAGGTCAAAATCAACAATCTTTGCAATGTTTACTTAAATATAAGAAATCTGCCGTGCAATGGTCAAACCGTCTAAATGACATTTTCAAGATTTTGAGATATGTGCGTTTAGGGACATTATATCTTCCCTTCTTTCATATGAGCTCAACATTTTGTTTCATTTCCCTCCCCTTCAAGAGTTATGACCCTGGCCATACCATCTATAATACATCTTGCTGCCAATTTCACATAAAAAACAAGTGGCAAACCATTTAAAGTCCTTTAGACGGTTTGTCCATTGTACGGCTATACAAATCAGAAGGAGAATAAACGTCTATAAGCATTTTGTTCGACTTTTCGTTGTCCAGTCAATTGGGAGTTTGACCGTGCATTTTCAAAAGGCAGAATTTTTTTTATTGCAATGCGTGGGGAATGGTATGATCAGCTAAAGTTCAATTTCCTGGGATCCCCGATGATGACGTTTGGGCTCCATCTTGAAAACAAAAGAAAGTGGGACCCCCCATATCTTCCAAACCGTGGCTTCCACAAGAAAGTTGTGTAAGGCAAACTTGCGTAGAATATAATTTTTAGCAAGTCGTCCATACATAGCTTTTTCGTGGTGTCAATAATAAAAAAGATACAATCCAAAAACCGTACCCAAAAAGGGGGGAATAACTTTCGGGCGCCACAACTTTTTTAATTTCACGTTTAACGCGAAACACATTCAGATACTATTCCAATATAATTTTGTCGCAAATCGTTTGCGGTATTGATTGTTCCAATCACTGCACATTAACGGGAGAAAAAACGAAAAAAAGCATTTTAACACCTGTTTATCTGGTCCTAAAATGCTTTTTTCCTATGACTTGCCCCCCCCCCCTTCAAGACGCAATAACTCCCGACATGGTACAGTGATCGGAACAAGCAATATCGCAAACGTTTGGTGATAAAACTGCCTAAAAGTTATTTTCGGATGAATTTCGCCTTAATAGGGAAAACAAAGAAGTTGTGGCGTGCGAAAAATATTCCCCCTTTTTCAACGTCGTTTTTGGCGTGCAACTCTTTTAATATTGACAGCACATGAAAATGATGTATCCACAACTTACTGCAAATTGAATTTCACACAAGTTAGTCATATTAAACTTTTTTGTAGGAGCGATGCTTTCCAAGATATGGGGTCGTCCCACTTTTTTTTTCGCAAGATGGCGCCAAGGGGATTGAACTTAATTGAAAATTGAACTTAAGCTAATCATACCATTCCCCACGCAATGCAATATAAAAATTTCTGCCTTTTGAAAATGCACGGTCAAACTCCCAATTGACTGTACTACTAAGAGCATTTGGAGCGTTTGTTCGTTGTTTTCTTAGGCAAGTTTTCCTTCTACGCACACTGGACAAAACGTTCAAATGCTTTTAGACGGTTTGCCGTTGTATCTGAAGCTGTGTTTCAAGCGAGAAAACAAATCTAAAAATAAGTTTCCTTCGTTTTCATCCCCGTATTGGCGATTTTCGTGAATCTTGAATTCATGTTGCATTCTTTGTGCGTTGCTTGAAAGGTTTCAGCAAACAAATTTGGTAATGTAGGCAAGACAGAGGAAATGCGGAAGCGTTTTCACGCGAAATGTTTGAAGCCATTTATCTGGATATCGAGAAACTGCAGTTAGACGCTTTGGCCATTGCACGGCAGAAATGTATTCTAAATCTGAAACTGTCTTGTTTATTTAACATTTAATGTGAAATAAGATAAGATTTTAAAATGACACGAAAAGGGCGAACATATGTTGAGTTAAGAATAATGTATAAAAGGAATTGTATTCTAAATTTGAAACTGTCTTGTTTGTTTAACAAATAAATATATGTGAAATAAGATAAGATTTTAAAATGACCCGAAAAGGGCGAACATATGTTGAGTTGAGAATAAGAATAATATATCAAAGGGAATGTATTCAAGAGGAGGCACGCACTCGTGAAAAAATAAAAACCTGAGTAACACGCTGAAAGATCGAATTTGTTCTTCGCGCTTATTTCCCTCGTTTCGGAACCAAACTCATAACTGGCGCAGTCGTCAGTTCAGAAAAAAAGTGTTGTGCTTGAATTTCACCTATTAATCAGCTAAACCGTGGCGTGGGTTTAGGCTCTTCAAAGCGCCTTGTTTGATATTGAAATACAGCACGTGCAAATTGGACAAATACCGGACCAACGAGACGAAGAACAACGAGAAGATCTTACAATGGATTACAAAATCATAAGCGGCTACATCAACTCCATCCCAACATTTTCAGGGGATCAAGCAGAGGTTCATCCATTTGTGAACGCAATAGATGCAATACAGGGATCCATAAAGACATTGCCCAAGATCCAGCAGACGCTAATTGGATATTAAATTATTGGAAAATTATCTGGAAAACCAAAGGAAATCATTAATGCTTTACCAAATGGTGATTGGAGCATCGTTAAATCAAAACTCATCACGCACTTCGACGAACCGGAAACGGAGACCAGGATAATGGAACGCATCTTAGGAGTGAAATTCACCACCGCAGCCCAACTATACTCCTATCTGAGTAAGTACTTGAATCTTCTTTGTAACACAAGGAAGCAGAATAATTTATATAGTGAAAGTAATAAAATATATGAAATAAAGCAAAGAAGACAAATTATGAAAAATTGCTTCATCGACACGTGTCCGAAACATATTCGCGGTGTCCTATATGCCAGAAATCCGGAATCCTTTGAGGATGCTTATTCTTTGCTGGTAAATTCAGGGTATCTTCACTACGGTTCTAAAAATCGATCTAATTCTGTAAGAAATTTCGGAAATAATACTTCAACGAAAAATATGGTTAGTGGTGCTACTGTGTCAACTCAACAAGAAAATAGTTTTTACCGTAGGTAGAATTACAGACCAAAGCCGAATGGTCAAAATATGAGAAGAAATGATCTCTCTCTAGCAACAGATGTATCAATGAATACAAATCAGTCCTCGGGAACTTCCCTTTTCGCTGGAAAACCAAATTTTCGATTACCAGTCTCGGACTCCCTATTCTTCGATTAACAATCGAAGGAAAATCTGTCCGCTGGTTAATAGACACAGGTAGCACTCATTGTATAATGAATGAAAAAAAATTCTTTCATTAGGCCACGATCGATTTATTATTTGATAACGCATGCATTTCAATAATAATACCTTTAATATCATTATTAACCTTTAAGTATGGACTTGGAGTCTCAGAGGCTCTGCGCGGTTCTCAATTCTTTGTTTCGCACACTTCCCCCCGTTCCCCACACCAGAGCGACACAGTAGCTTCTCTTTTAGTAGCAAAATAGAGAGTGAGGGAGGAGATTGCGTTGCTGGGTGCATAGCACGTGAGTAATAATATGATATAATATGATCCACCGGTTATTAAGTATACCACTATCTGACACGACTTATATGAGGAAAAAAATTACATTGTGATACAGCGGAGTTGAATGGCCTTGAAGGTAGAACATTCTATGGTTCTGATTAGAAAGATTAGAAAGAAGAGGAAGCAAATAAGGAGAAATAACTTATCGAAATTGTTTGTAGTCAATGCAGATTGACGCAAGATTGAAGATAAGAGTTAGTATCCCATACTCTGTATTATATAATCAATTAGCCCGTATATTTAAAAACTATCATTTAGAAGCAACAAGTAGTAGACAAAAAATCTAAGGAGGAGAAATGTGGGATATATAAGATAACTTGTTCTAAGTGTAAGAAAATTTATGTTGGGCAAACTAAAAGATTGGTAATGTTGAGATGTGAAGAACATTTGAAAGAGGTGGAATCATGTAGAAGGGGTAAAAAAACTATCATAAAATTATCTGTAGCTGAGCATGTAATAAAAGAGGGTCACGAAATAACACTGAATGATGTTGAAGTGATTAAGCAGGTACAAAAGGTGAATAAGTTGGATATATATGAAAGTATAGAAATTAGGAGAGTACCTGAGTCTTTAAGGCTAAATGGAGATTTAGGCAATAACAACTCTAAACTAATAGACCTTTTGTGTAGGTAGAAGTAGATATAAGCAGTTAAGAAATTTGTTGTTAGTAGGGATAGTAATTAAGTTTGAATAGTATATAAAGGTTAGCCGGTCGTTTTAAGATCATAGTGTACTGAAGAAGACCGTATGTCCCGTGTCGAAATACGTATTTACCATAGTAAAATATAAAAAAATATAGTCGTAAAAGGAAGCGTGAGTTTTGTTTTCATATTAATAAATAAAGTTCGACTATATAGCGATCGGGATACAACACTATAGTTCGATGTAAATGTTGATTATTGACAAAATTTTTGTTTTAAGAGGTAGTTAACATGATTGTTAATTTTTATAATTTTTGTTTGTTTTATAGCAGTAATAATTAATAAATAATTCCTTTTCCACATACTTTAATTATTGTTTTGAATTTCATTCAACACGTGTTAACTGTCTGTATAAGTGTAAAAAATAAGGCAAATTTTAGTAAACAATAGATGTTTAACAGGTCTGAAAAAGTTTCGGTTTCGGGTTATCCCAAATCATCCGTATCTATATACGGAAGATTTGGTTTCGATGAAAGGTCCTGTTTCGGTATGGCACTAGTTTTGATGCACAACAACAGGATTATTTCAATATATTGCCAAATTTTCACTCACTCATGTCACAAGCGACGGAAACCACATACGACTTTAACACAGTATTCACGATCACTGGGCGAAAAGAAGCCAATACACCATTTTCGTGTTTTAATAACAATGTGAAATTGTAAACCAATTTTGATTTTAACATGTTCGCGTTACTTTCGTGGCGGCCCAGTTAGGGCCATGCCACCTCTCGGTGCGGGTTTTGGGAGTGAGCGCAGCGCGTACTCACACACACAGTGGATTAGCAGCACCGCTAATCAGCGGTACACTTTCCGGATTTTCGACTGCAGCATCGAAGCTCAGCGAGGTCGACATTCATTGGCTTCGAGCCTCTCGAAACCACGACGCGCACGACTTAATTACTACGAGATTTTTGTAGTGCAGTACACTTAAAATAAATATTCGGTTTCGACGACTTAACCCCCACAAAATGGTGACCCCGACATAAATATTTAAGTGCCGTTCAGACGATAGTGCACGTTGTGAATTCGTGCTAACGCAGTTCAGTGCAAAGGTGAAAAACAAATATAATGAGTGTCGATAAAGTTGAACAACTCCCCGTCGATGAGCTGGCGACGGCTTTCGGTGTGAAACTACGGCTTACAATATTCTCTGATTCGCCGTCACAGAAAGGTACTTCTGGTCAGCAAAAATTGAGACAGACGAGGGCAAAATCAGCGCGGTTCTGTCGACACTTGACTCGAGGGCGCGTAAAGAAGTGGATTTAATAATGAACCCTCCGGCAGAAAATCCATACACGACACTTAAAGAAGCACTTATCAAGCGCTTGAGCGTATCTCAGGAAACGAATTTGATGATGGAGGGGAAATGGGCGACCGAAAGCCTACGCAGTACTTCGGAAGATTGCAAGATCTGGCATAATCAGAGCTGCTACGCACCATTTGGCTACGGCAGAGGCCAGCTGCAGTTAAGGGGGCACTCGTGGTACTTTCGGCACATGCTGGAGGCGCGAGAATTCACCATCTACACCGACCATAAATCGCTCACATATGCTTTTCGGCAGGAATCGGAAAAATTATCGCCGCGTCAAGTCCGTCATCTAGACTACATCTCGCAGTTCACCTCCGACATCAAACACATCGAGGGTAAGGATAACGTGGTCGCCGACACACTGTCCTACGTCGAGAGCGATGAGACGCCTCTCGATTACGCAGCTCTTGCAGTAGCGCAAAAGCACGATAATGAGCTCAAGTCAATCCTCGAGCAAGGATCGTCCAACTTGCAGCTGAAGATAATCGTAATGCCGGGCACCAACATCGAAATAATGTGTGACATATCTACGCCAAACGCTCGCCCGTGCATCACCGCTGGTTTCCGACAAGCAGCTTTCTCTGTCATCCACACCCTGTCACGCCCGGGAAAGAAAGCGACAGTTAGGGTTTCCACTCAACGTTTTGTCTGGCCGGCCATCAAGGCCGACTGCCGTAGGTGAACACAAGGGTGCATACCCTGCCAACGATCCAAGGTTACGCGCCACGTCTCCGCTCCAAGAGGCAGCTTCACGCCACCGACGGCACGATTGGAGCACGTACATATAGATATTATCTATATGCCGAGCTCGGAGGGCAGTCGGTACTGCCTCACCTGCACTGATCGCTACTCCCGGTGGCCAGATGCTTTCCCAATGCAAAACATGGAAGCTCCAAGTGTCGCACGTGCCTTTTTTGACGCATGAGTCTGTCGTTTTGGCGCGACGCTGCGGACGACTGACCTCGGCCGATAATCCGAGTCACACCTCTTCAACGAGCTCAATCGGCTGATGGGCACTCGGCATTACCATACATCCTGATACCATCCTCAGTCCAACGACTCTCTATATAAAATTAAAGTTTAGCTTGAAGTAACTAGTGTACAATTATAAATGCTGGTCGTTGCCGTTAAATTCTTTAGTCATCATTAAATTACTTGTTACTTTAATCGCACAAAATTCTTCTTCATCTTCGCCTTTTTCCTATTTGCAACTGTCTTCCATATTTTTGGTTGAAGTTCCAACTCCATTATCTCACGTCGAAATTCCATGTTCGGTCGCTGTATTAGCCGTCAACATTCAAATTTAAATTTTTGTTCCAATTTTTTATTAAAAAACTTTCAGCATCGTATAGGCAGAATCGCCTTGATACATGTTTCGAGAGTGCAGGATCGTGGGTCGCAGGTTCGTCGGTTGCAGGATCGCCATGTAAAAGATAGGCATTATGCAATGTAAAAGGTAGGCAGGATCGCCATGTAAAAGATAGGCCTGTAAACGATAGCTCGTCGCAGGAGATGCCTTCTCGGTGTTGGACGCCGAACGCCGGATCTTGTATTCTTCAAGGGAGATCCGGGTTTTAGCGCTGTATAAGAAAAGCGCACTTTTAGTGAGGGAACAGGGTTAAATTGGGGTACCTACCGGCAAGTTAATTGCCACATGTCTGGCGCAGGATTCAAGATCCAAGCTAGCCGATATTTTTATTAAGTTTTTGTTTAGCGACTGGTTACGCTACAATTGAGGCGCTTCTAAAGCCAAGTTACGGCTCGAGCGTTTTGCCAAACTACGGCAATAATGCGTTGATACAAACGAGTCAAAAGTACGCTTTAACTATGACTATATTTTCTTTTCTACAATTTTCTTTTATACACTTTTTACAACTTAACATATAATCCCTACTCTAATATTTTATTCTACTTAATACATAATCCCTACTCTAAAATGGTGAATATGGTAAATTCATTCTACCAATCAAAATATCGATCAGCATTTTTCCATATGACCCAATTTAAAATGCAACACTCATAATAGTCCATGAGTGAAATGCAACACTCATAATAGTCCATGAGTGAAATGCAACCCTCATAATAGTCTATGAGTAATATGCAACACTCATAATAGTCCATGAGTAATGACTACTCAGGTTTCGTACTTTGTGTGTACATTGCACCTGCCAATGCTAGGCGCCGCTTAGTCTGGTGCGATCGCGATGGGTTAGTATAAACATTCGTTCATGTGTCTATTTTTAGCGATAACAAGAATTGGACTTTCGTGTGAGTAGATTATGTGTAATGCAAAACGAGTATGCAAAGTGAGCATTACAAGGTGATCGTACATTATGCATTTGTATATTCTACGACTGCTCGTTGATTATTGATTTGTGGGTTTAGTTTATAGTAAAATGCTGATTGATTGTGTAGATATGTGTAGATCCACTACAAGGCCTTTGAGGACCAGTCGGACTGATGCGTCAGCATCTTCGTCAGCTTCGACCGGTTTCACCCAGGATGCACGATACTTAAGCTCCATTCGTGTACAAACAGCTCAAAACAGCGGCATGATGCAGTCGAAACAATGCTGCAAATGCCGTACAATGGTCCATTCGAGGTGGAGAGTAGAGGCGACAAAACGTTTGTCGTCAAGGTCAACGGCGCAACAAGACGGTCTCCATTGAACGGCTCATCCCAGCGTATATCATCAATCCATCTATGCCAACCACTCGCGAAGATCCAGGAATTACAATATACCGCCCGCCGCAAGTTTTGGATGTACCGCAGCAGCAGCAACCGCCGGATCAACAGCAACCGCAGTTGCCACAGCAACAAGAACTACTTCTTCTAAGTCGCTCGGGCAGGCGTATAAGCTTTGTCGAGCGATACCAGGCGGGATTCAATTAGACATAAATGTACAAATTATTTTGAGTTACTATTACTATTTTATTTTTAACGAGCCCTCAGCACTAGCAGGGGGTACTGTGGCGGCCCAGTTAGGGTAATACCACCTCTCGGTGTGGATTTTGGGAGTGAGCGCAGCGCGAGTTATACCCACCCCCACAAATCGTCCAAACAAAGACATATCAACAATACTTTCATTCAACAAGACCCAACAAGAAAGCCATTAACAATACCACATATGAATTCAGATAAGATCAGAAGATAACAAGACCATCCAAAAATACTTTAATCGCTTATCTCATACCCAATCTCATTAAATGCAGAATTGCATCCGTTTCAAAATCATTCGTCAATAAAGACTTGCATCCACAGCAAATTGCTTATCTTAATGACAAAGCTTGCATCCGCAAGAATCGTTATCTGAATTCAGCAAATCTGCATGGGAATTTAACGATAAGAACTCAGTATAAAAGCATTGGGCACTAGGCTAAGAAGTTCAGTTGTAATTTAGATCTACATAGGGCAAGACAAGTATAATTTGCATACGGAAAAATTGTTTAGGTACAGTGCAAATAATAACCATCCGAATAGGCAACATTACAGTAACTATCGAACAGACTTAGGGATGAACAGAAACACTATATACCATTCACCAACTGATAACAGAAGTAATCAATTTAGACATAGACAAAATCAGAGAGATAATTTCGGTGTACCGAACAATAGATCGGGACAGCATGGAGTAGAATTCAATAGATCGGGTCAACAAAGAATAGATAGATCAGAACAACGAAGCGTAGAACCAAACAATCGATCAGGGCAACGTAGAGTTGAGCCTATGGATGTCGGTCGATACTTTGTCGAGAGATACTAACCAATTAGAAGAAGAGTTTTTTACAAACTAGCCTCGGATACCCGTAAGATATTCATTAAACTTACTTTTGATAACTGTGATTTTATCTCAATGATTGATACAGGGTCAACTATTAGCCTGTTGACTTGCAATAAAGTTCCTTTCGATTTATATGAAAAAATTCCGTCAGTTCAGTCAATAAAAATTAATAGAGGAAGTGGTGGTAATATGGAACCTGCATTTAATATGGAACCCAGCTGGTTCGTTCCATTAATGTGCTACATTCTGTTGGGAACTAGTCGAACTACTTTTGTTAGTACCCCTCCACACCACACGAGCACATGTTTCACTTAGAAGTTTCATGAGTGCTATGTGAGACGTTTGTTTGTGTCATTGTTGTATTCAAAACTTTTTAAGGTAAAAATATTTTAGTTATAATTCCTGCTGTTGATGACATTTAATTGTTTGAGTTATTGCTAATTAATCTACCCATGAGTAGTTAAGAATATCATCAACTATCATCTGATTTTTATTTGTGTTCAGCTTGTGACATCTCAATTATTTTAAAATGGCGATGTTTGTAATATGGACCTCGACGGTGTTGGTAATATGGAACCGGGTTCCATATCAAATCAGCAGTTTCAGTTTGCAGAAAACAAATAGGGGTTTCATATTACCACCACTTCCTCTACTATTCAAGGTATAGTGCAAAAAAGTATAGAGCAAGTAAAAACCAAGTGTCCAGTGCAATTTGACCAGCCAAAGAATGCCAGAATAAGGTCGACAAAGATAGCCTTAGAAAAAGATTATACTTTTCTTATAGGCATCGATTGGTTGGAAAGAAACGTAAATTTTTTAGACTTAAACAATCAAGAAATGAATCTTAAAAATAACATGCGTATTCCGTTTTTATCTAAATTAAATGAAGAGGTTAATATGTTAGAAGAGAGTAATATTGATAACATTGAAACCATACATTTGAATGAACAAGAAAGGAAAGGTATAATGAGACTTCTAAAAAAATATAAAAACTTATTTTTCAAGGAAGGCGATATATTAACAAACACCAATTCTGTGGTACATTATATCAAAACGACTACAGACCAACCCATTAATTCGAAATTATATCGGTATCCACCACAGCATGAAGTTGAGGTCAGAAAACAGATAGTGAAAATGGAGAAACAGGGGATAATTAGGAAGAGTAACAGCAGATACAGCTCACCTATAATAGTAGTGCCGAAAAAAAACGATAATTATGGAAAACAAAAATTTAGAATTGTGGTTGCCTACATGAAGCTGAATCAAGTGACGGTAGATGACCAACATCCTCTACCGAACATAGAGCCAATTTGGGACAAATTGGGTAAAGCACAATACTTTAGTTACTAAATTTGTGTTCGAAAAGATTGAGCTTGCCAAATGTCACAGTACCAATAATTAAACTAATTAATTTTATAAAGTCACGCGCGTTAAATCACCGTGAATTTAAAGAATTCCTGTTTATTATAAATAAAGTATTGTAAATTATTAATAAGTGTTACTTTATGTGCGGCCCACCAAAAAATAAAAAATTTAAATTGGCCCATTGATTAAAAAGGTTGCTCACCCCTGCTTTAGTACATTGGACTTGGCAAAAGGTTATCATCAAATCCTTTTGGCCAGGGAAGATGCTGAAAAAACCGCCTTTGTGACACCAATGGGTCTATATGAATATCTCAGAATGCCGTTTGGTTTAAAGAACGCTCCACGGGCATTTCACAGAAGTAGAGGACAAGGACTATAATATAATTCATCAAATCTTGATACAAGATTTTTCCCATGAGGAACACATTAAATTCATGAGATGTACTAAACGAGTAACAGATATCAAAACCGAGGAGGAACTTCACAAGCAAATTGTCATCTATCATACTAGGGAATCTATGCACAGTGGAATTTATGAAGCATATTACACACTTAAAGATAAAATATACTTTCCAAAACTGCACGAACATATTTAATTAGTAATTAACAATTGTAATAAATGTCAGGAAATAAAATATGACAAAAGGCCAATCAAACCGAAATTTAACTTAACAGAAATTCCAACTAGCAAAAATGAAATTATTCATTTAGATGTACTTCACATAGAAAAGAAATCATTCGTTACGATCATCGACAAACTTACTAAATTCGCGGTAGCCTATAATATCACAGATAGAAATTGGAGAAGTAAAAAAGCAATTCTAATAGAACACTTCGCTAAATTCGGAAAACCTAAATTATTAATCACAGACAATGAGTTTAAATCTGAACACATTAGGGAATATCTAGGTAAAAATAAAGTGGAGGTACATTGGACAACACCTAATAACCATATGGGCAATTCAGATGTAGAAAGGTTGCATTCTACAATTTTAGAAAAAATACAGGAATACAAGATAAAACATTGTGTACGGAAATGAAAATACAGATAGTTCTCGAAAATTATAATAATAGGTATCATACAACTATTAGGACTACGCCGAAAAAGGCGTACGCGTGCTAGCCGAACGTGAACGTGTTTAGTTCGACCTCCTGCTTTTTTCGCTGACTTCGCGCTGTTATGCCGTGTACTTTTGTGATTTAGCAGCGTCCGCGTTGTTCCGATCGCTGTGCTCTTGCTATAACATTTTGGCATTCGCTGTTTTCTCCTGCCTTGTGTACTTTCTAAAAGTGAATAAGTTCTTTGTTCACTGGTGCTTCTAAGAGTGAATTGTGTTCTGTTTAACGGCTTTTCAAACTTCTGTTGCCTCAGGGCCAAAGTGCTGATTATATATTGCTTAACTGGTTCGGATATTGGTTACGTGGTTTCTCAGCCTAAAAGTAGGCAATAACTCAACCACTAAAACGATATTCTATTACTGAATTGTCTTAACCCTTCAAATATGGTTATGGATTCACCTCCATTCGGTGCAACATGTGCCATATGCAAGCTACCGGAATCGCAAAGTTCCCGCTTCATCCTTTGCGATGGTTATTGTGGCAAGGCGTTTCACGCTAAGTGCATCCATGTGAATATTATATTCGTCGACATCATTGCCAAGCGTCCCAATAATATCTCCTATCGTTGTGATGCTTGTAAAAATACAACACTTAGCGACGTTATTAAAATATTGCATCAGCATACTGCCTCGCTCGCCGCTCTCAACTTAAAAATAGATGTGATTTCTGGTGCCTCAACGTCTCCTCCGTCGAATACTGCTCCTGATAATATGGATTCCTCCTCCTCTCAGGGTGTTATACCTAAATCGGCACCTCCTGATATTTACAAGTCGCCAATTGAAGCAAGGAGTCGCACCTTGTCATCTTCATCTACATTTCTCCATACATCGCCGATGACTACTCCTTCAACTACATCATCGTCGACAGCTACCTCTACTTCGACTTCAGCTTCATCATCAAATGCTTCAGCATTTTTATCAGTTGCTGCACCATTACCTCCAGGACCTTCAACTTCCTCAGCATTACACGTTGCTGTTTCAAGTCTTCGATTGAAACTGTGGCTACCAATGTCCTGCGCTTCCTTCAACATCATCTTCAAGGTCTACTTTTGTGCTTCAAGCGGTTGCTCGTCCCCATCAAATTTTTATCTCCCGGCTGGCATATGCCACAGCCACGGATGAAGTGCTTGGTTACATTAACGCTAAGCTTGGATCTCCCCCCTCTTTCATAAGTTGTAAAAAGCTGACGAGGGACAATATTCCTAACAAGTTTATTGCCTCGTTCAAACTCACTGTGCCCCCGGAGCTCAACCTTCTACTGAAATCAGATTTTTGGCCTAGTGGAACATTGGTCAAAACGTCAGCCTCGATCGCACAAATTTCAGGATTTTCAGCGCCCTCAATTGATACGATCTCAGCTTTAATAAGTGAATCAAATTCTCTTTCGTCAGGTGAATCCGGCGTGGGACCTCTTAGTAATAATTCTAATACTAATAATAGTCTTACTGCTTATTACCAAAATGTTCGTGGCTTTAGGTCCAAGCTGTCTAACCTTAAAATTTCAACCCTTCTTTCTTCCCATGATTTAATTTGCTTAACAGAAACCTGGTTGAATGACTCTATTTCCGATGTTGAGCTTTCTTCGGATTACGTATTCTACCGGCGTGATCGCGATTTCTCTCTTTCTGGGAAATCCGATGGTGGTAGTGTGCTGGTTGCCGCAATGAAATCCATTCCGTCCTCCCTTTGTCGCAGTATGGTAATATTCGATAGCGCAACGTTGCAGTATGGTAACACACGATGGCGGGCACCCCGCCACACCACAGTCTGGCAGCATCACAACATCACCAGCTATAAAAGCACCGGTTTCGCACCGGAGTATTCTCCGAAACTACGATGGCTGAGCAGGAAGAGGAAGCAGCATCAGTTGAAGACTTTCCCCCACTCCCCAAACCCATCCCCCTCCACAGAATCCTACTCAATCGTTCCAAGCTGGAACTATAAAAACGACGATCACAGACAAAACACAAAAACCTACCATCGAAACCACGACAGCCCCACTGCAATTAAATCAAACTAAAACTCCAGGATCTGTACCCATTATTCTGCGCCAGCCAGATAAATGGACACAGATCGAACAAGAGCTTAGGACTCTCAAAATAAGCATTCTATCGGCGAAAAGGGTATTTTTAGGAATACAGATTACTCCGGAGACATCGATTGACCACCGCAAAATCACGAGGTTTTTTACGAATCGCAAGATCCAATATCATACATATCTTCTCCCTGAGGAGAAAAATCTTAATATAATAGTCACGTCCTCTAAGGGTTTAGTCCTGAAGAAATCAAAGAAGACCTTGAGGCGCAGGGCTTCACCCTATTGAATGCTTCTTTTTGAAGCAACAAAATGGCGCAAATAAATTCAAATAAAAGTTCTTCTTCCCCGCTCTGAGACCGCTATATATAATTGCAAAGCCATTTGCCAGCTGATTGTGAAAATCGAGGCGCAAAAACCACGAACTGGCCAATCACAATGAGACAACTGCCAGCAGTTTGGGCATTCGGCAAGTAACTGGCACGCACAACCTAGATGCGTGAAATGTGAAGACCTTCACCACTTTTCAATGTGCGTGAAGAAAACAGAAGAAAAAGCCAGCTGCTCAAACTGCACCGGAGATCATCTGGCTAGCTATGGGGGTTGCCCGCGAAATCCGAAAAAACGTCCAAAAGATGTTCGCTCAGATTGCCAAGACTGTCACAATTGAAACCGCCAAACCCCAATCACAACAAGATCCTAAAGCTTCGACGAATCCCAAGCCCACCCAAAACCCGAAAACCATGCCTTCAACAAGTCAAATGAACCAATTCTTTGTCGCCATGCAAAGCCAATTTCAAGTCATGATGCAGGATATGATGGCAAGAATGGTATAAAGCATGTTCAATGCACAGACTTCTCTACCACTCCCCAAACCCATACCATTCAATGGTAGACACTAATTGTGTCTCCATTATTACCTGGATTGCGAATTCCATCGCCTCTAAGAGAGGCGAACTGATGCAATTTCTCTTTGATCACAAAATTGACATCCTGCTAATTCAAGAAACTTTTCTTAAACCTAGTGACCACCTCCGCATCCCCAACTACATGCTTTGTCGTAATGATAGGGTGTCAGACCGGGGTGGAGGAACGGCCATCCTTGTGAGAAGAAACATTCAACATCACCCTATTCAGGTCCCCAACTTGAATGGCATGGAGGCCACGGCAATCAAGATACGAACGGGTTCCCTCGAATTCGTGGCGATCTCCGCCTATAGGCCCCCTTCTTTCAGCGACTTCATACCGGACCTCCGCACGCTGTTTGCTCAGCAAGGCCCAATTTTTCTAGCAGGCGATCTGAATGCGAAACACCGTCCATGGGGCGCGGCGAGAAGCAATCAAGCAGGCAGCCAGCTCTGCAGATTTATCGCTGATGAACACATACATCTGCACGCCCTAAATGAACCAAATCATTATGGCCGAAGCCCACGAGGCACCATAATAGACCTTGCGCTAGCTAATGAACTCCAGCAGCACGTATCAATCACAGTTATTGATGAATTACCGTCAGACCATAAGCCGGTTCTCTTTCTTATACAGGATCTCTTCGTTGATTATCCTCAAATAATAAGAAAGAAGACTAATTGGAAAGCTTTTCACGAAGAATTGACCAATGAACCAAGCATTGAAAAACCCGAAACGGCCAATGCTATAGAAGACGTTGTAAACATATTGACACGAAAAATTATGCAGGCAAAGGAGAATAATTCTACAACTCAAACGGACCAGGGTTCAAATCACTACGAACTCCCCAGGGATATCAAAGACCTGATAAGGAGGAATAGAATCCGAAAAAGAGCTAGGGGCACGGGTGTTCCCTGCATCAAGCGTGAAGCTAACCGGATAACAAACGAGATCCGTGGGAAAATATCCATGTTCAGAAATGAGCAATGGGAGAGTTTCTTGGAAAGCCTCGATCCCGGCGACAACAACTTCTGGCGAGTATCCAAATACTTCAGAAGAAAAACCAAGCAACTCATACCACCGATCCATGGTCCCCAAGGTCTACAGTTTTACCGGGTAGGCAAGGCGGAGGCTTTTGCAGATACTCTGGAGCAACAGTTCCAGGAGAATAGCCTATCGGACGAGGACGAAGAACACGAGGCACAGGTTCGCAGGGCTTACAGAGGACTTCTGACTAATCAAGTTCCAAATGATTTTCCGCTGGAGACAGATCTTGCGGAGGTGAGGAATCTCGTGATGGGACTGACTATACGTAAATCGCTTGGGTGGGATGGCATTACGAACGAATGCTTAAGACACGTACTAGACAACACGCTACAATCAATTACCGACATTATAAATGCGATCTTCCATTTTCGTTAGTATGCTAAGGCTTGGAAACGGGTAACAATTATAGTTCTCCCCAAACCTGGTAAAAACCTTACCTTTCCTCAAAATTGGAGACCAATCAGTCTTCTTCCCACCATCACTAAAATTACAGAGCGTATCATTCTCTCACGCCTGAGCGACGAAGTTTCAGGTAAAGTTATTATTCCGGAAGAGCAATTTGGCTTCAGGCCCAAACATTCTTGCGAACTTCAGCTTGCAAGAGTAGCTCAATATATAAGAAACGGCATGAATAGGACCCAGTCAACAGGACTTGTGATGTTCGATGTAGCCAAAGCCTTTGACAAAGTCTGGCATGCAGGACTTATTTACAAGCTGCATCAGTTCAATATATCCATTCCACTTGTACAAATAGTTGCCGCTTTTCTGAGGGGCAGAAAATTCTGCGTCAAGATCGACAATCATCTTTCCAGCGAGAGACCCATAGAAGCTGGAGTCCCACAAGGGTCACCACTCTCGCCATTATTTTACAGTCTGTACACCGCAGACATCCCCAAACTGCCTCACTACCAAACAAAATTAGCCCTATTCGCTGACGACACTTGCATCTTCCATTCGAATAAATCTGTGCGCATAATTACCGATCGCCTTCAGCGCTCCATAAACCATCTCATGGAATTCTTTCGAAAGTGGAAGATCCGCATAAATCCCGATAAAACTCAGGCAGTGTTCGCGACTAGGAAACGAGGACAAAGACCGAACAATCTTACGGTTGAAGGACACATGGTACCATGGGCGCAGACCGCCAAATACCTAGGACTAACAATCGACCACAGACTAACATGGACACCTCATATCCAATACAAACGGACTGCCTGCACGAAAATTATCCAATCCCTTCTCCCTATCCTCAAAAGCAGACGTTTAAACATGAAAAACAGAGTACTGATCTATAAGACCAACACTACTTTACGGATGTACTATTTATGCACAAACTAGTAAGACAAACAGACGACAGATGCAGATCTGCCAAAATCTTGCGCTTTGAAAGATTTTTGGAATCCCATGGTATGTTAGGAACATCGACATACATAAAGACTTGAAAATAGAGAACATTGACATATACATACGTGACAAACCACTCAAACTGTTTGATCGAATAGACAAACATCCTAACAAAACCATGGGACTTCTCAAATCTAAAATAATAAACAAAAGACTAACCTACACGACACTGAGACAACTGACGGATTAACGAAAGTGACTGTCAATAAGCTCTGAAGAGCAGAGTGAACCAAAGATGGTTCACAGCGATAAAGGAAGCCAGAGTGCGTAAGCACTAGCTCCATATAAAACCCAGTTCTCAGGCCGGAGTATTCATTCGACTCTATTACGCCTCTGCATCCACATCGGGTCTAAGGCTTTTAGATAGAATCCTTCCTTGACGCCTCTGCATCCCTATCGGGTCTAAGGCTCTTGGAACTTTATACATTCAAATACTTCATACTGTACCTATCACTCTGAGACATTAATAAAACTTAATATACTAAATTCTCGTCCTCTGTTTTACTGCCTGAACCTCTGAAGGACAATTAACGGAATATAAATCTGCTATATAATTGGCACCAACTCGAAGCCAGTAAAACAAGATAAATAGAGAAAGAACATTCTTATGCCCCCGCCAAAACGGCAAACCACCACAATGAACTTCTCATCAGACCAATTTCAAGCATTATTAGATGCTATTCGAATTTTCCCCCGTGAGGAGAGGAAAAAGAACTTTACCAGTTGCACTACAAGATACAGTGGGGTACGTAATAAGCCAATAGTAGAAGATTTCATTACGAAAATCAACATATTCAAGACCTGCGAGAACATGTCCGATGAAATCGCTTTAGAAGGGCTTCCTCTTCTGTTAGAAGGAAGAGCAGCACAATGGTGGGCGGGAAAAAGAGACGACATAACAACATGGACCGACGCAATATCAAATATGCGGAAAACATTCGCTCCTACCACACCGTACTACCAGATATATGGTCAAATTTTTTCCACTAAACAAGACGATCACACCAGAACAGACGATTTCATCTGCGAAAAACGCAGTCTACTAGCGCAACTTCCCAAAGGACGACATAACGAAGAAGAGCAAATAGACCTAGTTTTCGGGCTCATTAATCTTCAAATCCGTGAACAACTCCAACGTGATCGAGTGAAAACCTTCGAAGAACTGTTAATTCAATCGCGAGAAATCGAAAATAAACTGAAGGAACACAGCGAAATGGGCAGAAACCGAAAAAACACTGACGGTAATAGCGCCAACGACCACGAAAAAGTGAATCGTTGCACTTTCTGTCGTTCATAAGGTCACCTGATGAACGACTGTCGAAAAAAAAAGAAAACCGACGAAAAGGCTAGGGAAAACTTCAAACCAGAGGCACAACAACTTAAGTGCTACGACTGTGGTAAGCTAGGAGTGGTTCGATCAAAGTGTCCGAATTGTAATCAATACACAACACCACCGGTAGTGATGGGCAAAAAATGCAAAACTGTTGCAAAAAACAGTTTCGGAAAATGTAGCAGATGCAACTGTTACGCGAAATGAAAAGAAGCAGTTGCTACTGAAACAGTTTTTATGCAAACATGCTTCTCAAAAACGACTAGTCAATACGAAACGATATCATTTTTTCGTTTGCAAACGAAACGATTGAAACGAAGCAGTCTATCCTCTACGAGCGAGAAATGTTGTCGTTGAGTGATGTTTACGTTTAGTAGCGATTCGTTTTTCTTATTCCAAGAAAATGTGTGTAAAACAGAATGAGGGCTGCAGAAAACTCTTAGAATTTTTTTCTGTAGTTATCAGTAGGATAGGATTTTTTGAGTTCCGTCTGTGTGAAAGTTCGGAGTGGAAAATTAGTCAATATTCATATTGAATAAAAAAGTTTCTAGTTTCAATTACTGTTTGACTGTTGTTTGCCAAGAATTTACTTTGTTTTTGGTGAGTTGGTCTAATTAGAATTATGTTGTTAGGTTTTTGATAAAATTTCAATAAACGCAATAATTTTCAACATCAGATTACAAGAAACAACATCAAATGACGATTGATGTTAATGTTTCTTGAATTTGTGGCTATAGTTTTAGTTTTAATTGATAATATCTACTTAGTTTTAGCTGTTTCTTAAAAATTTAATAAGATTATGACGAATAAAGAACTATAAGTACATACTGCGATATTCGAAATTTTATGGAAAATTTACGAAAGCTCTTTCTGTTTAGTATCTAGTTCATTGAAAATAAATTCAACTCTACTGCCGAACAGTAAGTAAAAGTAAATTTTACCGAATTTAAGAAGTGTTACGGAGTAAATAAATCCAGTGCACCCGTTCTCATCCTTAAAAGTAACATACTAATTGCTTTGAATATTTGCTGATTGGTTACAGTAAGTATTTTAACTTCTTTGTTCACTTTCGGTACTTAAAAAAAATTTCGCAGTGGCGTCCAGACAAAAAAGTCGTATTTCGGATTATTTCTCAAAGGGTGCTGACAAAGCAGTTTGCAAAATATGCAAGCAGAGCATATCGTTTAAGTCAACTGTCACCAATTTGAAAATGCATTTGCATTTTTACGGAACTAGTTTCAATAGAAGTCAGAAACGAGACTACAAACGATACCAACAGAGAAGAAACGAATGAACCGAGGCCGTCAACTTCATTTGCTAGCTCTTCTTGCGTCAGAGATGTAAATTCAGTAAATTCTATTGCATTGCAGCCATCAGCCAAACGGCAAAAACTGATAGGCACATATATATCAAAAACTATTACGTTAGATCAAAAAAAGAGTATTGATTGAGATCTTCTAAATTTATTTATCAAAGACTTCCAGCCATTTAGTATTGTTGAAGACGCTGGTTTTTCTGGATTAATTAAGTGGATTCCTGGATATAATTTACCTTCAAGAAAAACTATTTCTTCCACTATGGTACCAGCTTTGTACTACAATATGCTGGAGTTGACGAAAAAAATGGTGTCTGAGAAAGCCAAATCAATCTGTATCACTACTGATTGTTGGACATCGTCGGCCACTGAAAATTATTTGGCAATCACTGGTCATTATATAACAGAAGATTTTAATTTTCGCACAGTACTAATTAAATGCTTCAATTTTACTGGAAGGCATTGTTGCGGATCAATTTTCATTTTTGTAGTTGTTCACATTTTTCAATTCTTCCAAATTTGGAATATATTTAAATTTCCCTCAGTACACTGCCAAATAACCAGCATTGGCAGTACTAACTCACAATTTAGTAATCCACCACACGCGCTGTCTTTCTCGAGAGGTGAGTTCAAGTGATCGAGTGCGAATCGGTTCTCTTTGCATGCTGTCGCCCTCTGATTGGCCGAAAACATTTTGGCGTATTACCATATATGGTAATAAATGAAGCAAAAATGCTTCGACTTGGGATCGCGGTGAAATGAGTGGGAGTTGGGTAGAATAGTTGTTGCCGTCAAGTCAGACGATGGGTCGTGCCGCTGGTTATTGAAAAAGAGTGCCGGATCTTTTACCGAGGCAACATGTTGTTGTTTTTTCGTTGTTGAATCTGCCGCGGCGATTCGCGGTCGGCGATAGATATATGAAGTGAGTTTTTCATGGTTCTCCCCTCCTCAGCATGTGCGTGATTGGGTTTTGTCCGGTTCTAGATGTTTCCTTTTTTCGATGTGAATTTTTATTAGCCCACGACCTGGTGAGCTAGCCGGTTTAAAAAAAACATTTTTATCTATGGTCGCCACTATGCGGCCACTGTTGGTGGGTGCTCCGCACGGATGCCTCCTCTCGGCGGTCATCTTCCATGTTGCGTCCGAAGTGGCGGGGCACATGGAGGATGATTGGCTGGGAGGGAGGTGAGTGAATGCGGAGCACGCAACAGCAATTCATCTCGCTGAAGTTATTAGAAATGTATTGGCTGAGTGGAACTGTCAGGATAAGGTATATTAAATATTTTGCAAGCAATATTTTAAAATAGAAGAAAAATAGTTTTGTGAGCTACAATCCACTAATCCTTATTCAATACTACACATATTTTGAAATTTAAATTTTAATAATGAACTGAAAGCTTTGTTTAGTTTTATAAATACTCTTCAGAAGAATGTCTACTTATGTTTTTTGCAGGTAAACCTAGCTGTTTCCGACAACGCAAGCAATATAACGAAAGCTTTAAGTGAGATTTTAATGTTTGAACATTATGGCTGCTATGCGCACACATTAAATTTAATCGTACAAAAGTCCCTTTGTGAACTGCAGCTTTTATTGAATAAAATAAAGGTGATAGTTACGCATTTCAAGAGAAGCTGCTCAGCATTTGAAAAGCTTTTGAAATTTCAAATTTCTTCCGGTATTACAAAACCAAAAAAACTTATTCAGGATGTAACTACTAGGTGGAATTCTTCAACTTTATGCTGAATCGTTTTGTGCAGTTAGAAGAAGCTGTTAGAGCTACTATGGCGCTTATAGATAAAGATTTGCCAACAATAAGTGCTAGTGAATGGGAAACTTGCTGACAATTATGCGACATACTTTGCCCGTTTGAGGAAATGACCCGATCGATGAGTGGAGAGCAGTACATGACGGGGAGCTCGGTAATTGTAGCTACCAGATGTTTACTTGGTGTTTGCGAGAAATTTGAGATTAATCCAAAGTACACGTCATATCTTCTTTGAAGCGGGGACTTGAAGAAAGGTTTGCCAGTATTGAAGGTCGCAAAAGCTTTGCATTATGTACATTGCTGGATCCAAGATACAAGCATCATGTATTCAAAAATCAACGAAACATAGAAACCGCAAAGAATTATATTTGTGATCGTGGATTTAATAGAAGGATCCAATACCGTTCCTAATCAATCAAAAAATCCGCAAAATTTATCTTGCTCGAGTAATATTAGCGCCTGGTCAATTCTTGACGATATTATGGAAGATCAGCATCCACAGCAAACCACATCATTCTCGAAAGGAATGAAGGAACTCAATACCTATCTTGAGGAAGACGTTTTGCCTCGTTTAAACGAAACTGGCGAAACAAATTGTATTTTAGATTGGTGGAAGAAGCATCAACATGTTTATAATAATTTGGCGAAAATTTTTAAAGCTAAATGTAATATAGTGGCCACTTCCGTCCCTTGTGAGAGAATTTTCTCGAAAGCAGGTCAGCTTATTAGTGACAGAAGAACACGGTTAACAACAACAAACGTTGAAATGTTCATGTTTTTGAACGTCAATGGAAAAATCCATCTTGAATGATATTCAATATAAATTGGTTTTTAAGGATAGAATAGATAGATATAAATCTACAGAATAATACATAATAATAGACGAAATATGTTTTATTTTTGCATTGAATATTTCTTAATTGTTTTCATTCAGTTTCATAGAATAAAAATTAATTTATGCGTCTTTCATTATAATTTCTTACTTCTTACTAAATTTACTTTCAATTAAGTAAAGTTCAGAATTGTGTGAACGCATCTTTTGTGAAACACCTGTTCTTTTGAAACAGTTTTTTGAAACAGTTTCTTTTTCAGAAGAAACAGTTCGTTTTTGCAAAGTAGCAGAAACGCCCACCACTAAGCACCGGCACCTGCAGTAAATTTCTGCTGCACGAATGTACAACCACCAAAAATTACACTGCGAAGCTATCAACGCGAAAATCGAAGGTGAAGAAGGATGCGTATTCCTAAATACGGGCGCAAGAGCCAGCATCGACCTCCACAAGCTACTAGTAAGCAAGGGGATAATGTTCATCAACGACGAGATCAACATATCGTTTGCAGATGGCATCGAAAGGCAGCAAATGGTGAAATATGCTACAGTGGATATCCACTTAAGAAACAAATTCATACCCACACAACTACGGGTTCTGCCAGAGGCTGGGAAAAACCGTACACTACTCGGGTGTGACTTCATTGAGGACGCCAGCATAGAGATAAGCGTCCCGCAGCGTCATTGATCATCATCAATGGCGCACCAGCCCAAATCGAGCCTTGACCTCCCGAAGACACTGCCTCCAACTGTCTCGGTCCAGCGACCGCGTCCTCCAATTAGCGAATCCCAGCAAGGATTCGCTGTCGTTGTCAACTGCTGCGTCATTGATGCTTTACGGAAAATCCAAAGGCAAAATACGACTTCACGTACAACGAACGGAACACTCATATATCGCAGCAGGTTTCACCATTCTACGGTTTTTCGGAGATCAATATACAAACACCGGAGCACAAAACCGACTACGACAACGAAGTCACCGACATGAAGACACCACCACAGATAAGAAAGTAAATCACGCTTACGGAATGTCTAGAGCCGATATCTCCAATTAAAGGTACACCGAAACGAGTGAATCACGAGCCTGTCGTGACAGTGGTACAAAATGTATTAAAGTTCGGTGTAAATAAAGAAAATAAAAATATTGAAAACTATACAGAAAACTTTCATTCACAAAATATTGAAATTGGTAGTCTAGAGGCCATTCCACTTAGAAGTTAGGAAGGAGTATCACTTTCAATGACAGAAAGGGACCTGAACCAACTTCTGGCAGAATATGCCGATCTCTTTCGTTCTAATGGCCCAGCAACGAAATACTCTGTACACAAAATTGATACGGGAGACAACGATCCCATAGCTACGCCTCCCTATCGATTGTCTAGCAAACAAAAAGAAACCTTACGAGAAGAAATAAGACAAATGTTGGAAAATGATATAATCGAACCTTGTGAATCTCCCTGGGCATCACCAGTAGTATTGGTACCCAAAAAGGACGGTGGGATAAGGTTATGCGTACATTACCGTCAAATTAACGCCATAACCAAACCCGATCGGTATCCATTATCAGACTTGACCGAAAAGAATGTTAAATGGGTTTGGACATCAAGCCAACAGGACGCTTTCAATGAACTAAAACATTTACTAACAAGCGCTCCCATATTACAACAAGCAGATGAAAATAAAAGATTCATCATACGAACAGATGCAAGTGGCTATGCAGTAGGTGCAGTCTTATTGCAAGGGGACGAACCAGATGAACGTCCCATAGAGTACGCAAGCAGATTACTCACCGCAGCTTACATTACGTTCGGTAGAGAATTACGGACGCCTGATGAAGCTCATCAAGACTTACGACAAATCATTCAGGCTGAAAATTTCATACCTGAGATCACGCTTCTTCTACAAAAACTCGTCGAAACAACAAAACACGCGAGCGAAATATTCGAGAAACAGCAAGATAGTCAGAAGACATACCAAGACAAAAAACGAAGATTCGTACCCGCATATCAACCTGGAGATAGAGTATGGATCACCATGCATACACGTAGTCAGAAAGCTCGGGAAGTTACGTCAAAATTCACACTTAAGAGGGATGGTGCTTACATTATCCTTTCCAAAAAAAAGTCCTACTACCTATGACGTATCCTCTCCAGATAATCCTAGCGCATGTCTTGCTTCTTATCACACTTCCGCCCTAACAAAAGTCGTTTCAGATGATGCAGATCGCATACAACCTACACCAGTCGCCCCGATTCGCAAGAGAGGGAGACCAAGAAAGCAGCAAAACTAGCCACGCAATCCTGTCATCCTCGTCGAGTCGCCTTCGAAGACAGAAGGGAAGTACTGTAACAACTAAATTAATAATCACCACACGAGCCGACATGAAAACCGAACGTCACCCATCACAACGTCGCAGTATGGTAATATTCGAAAGCGCAACGTTGCAGTATGGTAACACACGATGGCGGGCACCCCGCCGCACTACAATCTGACAGCATCACAACATCACCAGCTATAAAAGCAGCGGTTTCGCACCGGAGTATTCATTACGTGTCACAACTCTGGTGTTGCTTGCGATCTTAGAAATTGTCGATTGATATAATCGTGCGAATATGACTGGCCGTGAAAATTCAAATTTTCCCAAAGAGTAAAATGTCTAAAGAGTAAAACCAAATTGAATTAAACGGTCCAGTCATCTTGCCGATTTAGTTGTGAAAGTGTTGTGTCGTGTGAGTGCGAGCCCTTTTTGAGCAGGAACATTTGAGTGGAGACACGGCGATCAACGAGCGACGACAGATTGCCTAGCGATAGGAACGATGACGCTACGAAAAGCTCCGCGAGCTAAACTTATACATGTGGGATTTTTCATTGTTCAAATTTAAATTTCCCGCGCGCGCTTGGGACAGTGCAGTGCAGACTTTGGCAGAGAGAAAAGTGACAGAGTTTTCTAAGAACGACGAACGAAAAGACGGACGGAAAAAAAACTACGACGCGGGTTGACCTAGTGACTTTATTTGTGAAAGGGATTGAGACATTATATAGATAAAGGAAAGGAAATTTTCGCGTTTTCAAGTGAGAAGTGAAAGTCCCACATACATTCTATTTCAATATTGCTTCTGTGTATATTCTGATAATCTTTATTGTGCGTTAAATTGTGGTTTATTCAAACCACTTATTACGAGTAGGTGCAGCAATGGCACCACCTTCCGATGTGGAAGCCGAAAACGGCGGTCCTGATTCTCCAGAACTTGCTAAAAAGCCTCGAAAGACTCCTTCCAGACATCAAGAGTTTCCCTTTGATTCAATACGTCGTGATAGAATTAGTCATTTTGCCATTTGACAGAAAAATGGCCGACAGATATGTCAGTATTGTTCTAAATATCGTTCTTCCCTAAATGCGAAAAATGCAATGTTTATTTATGTTATAACGACAAACGCAATTGTTTTAATGAATTCCACAAAATGTAATTAGTATTTTCTTAAACACATACGAAGCCATATCTCCGTGTAATATTTTCTTAAACACATACGACACATATGGCTCCGAGTAATAACTTCGAATATATAAGTTTATTATTTTTTATTTCAATTTGATCTCATTCAGTATGCTTAATTAAACAATATTTCGTAAACAAATAATTTTTATACATATAATTTATTAGGGCCTCTCTCGTGTGCTTTTTTTCAAACGAAAAATTGACAGTCGTTATACTTCGCGGATACAAATAATACAAATAGTTTAAGTATAATGAGCTTAATCAATCAATAAGCCTAACCGTGGTCGTGCTGTCTGGTGGCGGATGGTAAATGACAGCACCTGATGAGGATGCCGTCCGTCACCCCGAAACCACACTTCCCATTAAATAATTTTTATTTCATCTCTTTAATAATTCATGCGGTAAGGGGTTAAACATTACAAATTTTCACAAACACAACAATCACATATAAAATTTCGTTTGAACGAATAGGTAGCCGCATCTATGGTACCCATTGGCGGCTTCTTCTACCGTGCACTCCCTAACATTCAAATCTAAATAAAATATTACATTAGTAGAACAATTTGAAAAAAAGAAATTTCGCACAAACTTTTTCAAAGAAAAATCCTTCATTGTAATATCACCCACCCAATAATGAAACTGATAATTTATACTTGCTATTGTACGCCCATCATTTTCGTGCACCCACGCAAGTGCACGCGAATCTCCCATACATCCCATGCAAACGTTAGAAAACCGTCATCCAAGCGAGAGGGATTTTCACATAAATCATAACAACTGGGTTAAAAAGAGACAGAAAGCGTATTTCACGGGCGATGCACGGTGTTCATACGACGTGCTATGCTAAACAGTGGCTTGCAAAATTTTTGAAAGTTGAAAGGAATATGTAAAATATTAGAAATATTTTTTCACTTCTAATTGTTAGTGAATGTTCCCGCTCAATTTTGGCTGTCATTTCCAAGTGTAATAAAGAACGATTGAAGAGCAAGTAAAAGTTGAAAAGTGAAAAAATCAAACAATTTTCAAGATAATTAGTATTGTGGAAAGCTGATCGAATTCTCCACAAAGGAATTCATTTTAAAACTCGCTGAACAGTTTTAGGTTTTTTGGTAGTGTTGAAAGTGCGTGAAGTTTAGGTGCTTATCGATTCGATAAAATATCGATAAATTAATAAACCAGTTTTGAACATCTGCAGCAGTGCTAGAGTCATATCAAAGGATTTGAGTTTTTGAAGCTAGGAAATTGAAATCAACGCTGCCAGGGAAGTTAAGCCAAGTATCGCCGAACGAATTGAACTAAAATTAAATTATTTACGAAGTTTTAGACAGTTGCTTTAGTGTATACACCAAATCATATATCTTTGATGCGCGGTCATACGGACTTAAGTCACTATTTGAGCATTTGGAGATTATGTCGTAGTATTATAGCACGAAATCAGAGCTGCCGGTTGGTATTAAGGCCTTAAGTCAAACTTTAAAAATAGGTTAGCTGTACCAATTGATATTATAGCCTTAAGTCAAGTTTATAACTTCCTTCCTGGTATTAATAATAAAGCATTGACAGGTCGTTCATTCACTGTAAACAATAGGTTAACAGGTGATCGTACCAGCTTACATTCTTTTCTATGCCAATATTATTTTCATAATAAAAGAATAAATTTGAAAAACTTCGTTTTTAATTTTTTTGCAGATAAAGTAATGGAAGAAAAATGGGCCTCACTGAACCATGATGATGGTGATGATAGCGATCGTGACAAAACCTATGTACCTGATTCAGAAAGCGACGGCCGTGTGGAGGATATTACTACTCGCAAATTAAAGGTAAAAGGAGCTAATTCCTAAAAAGTGGTCCTTCTGGTCTGAAAAAAGATCATGAGCATCCTGTAGATACCTCCAGTGTAACGAATCCACAGACTAATGATGGTATAGTCTCAAGTGTTGCGAATAATTCCAAACGTCCATGGGCTAGGTCTATTCGAAAAGAAAGAAAATTACTGCTAAATACTGGAAAACCATACATTAATGTTAGTGGAAAACAAATACAAGGACGACAAATGAAACAACCAAACCACAAGTGCTCCAAATAGCAGAAGTTCGCAAATAAGATCGATGTTGGCCTCGGTTACAGACAGGAAGGAGAAACACGAGATGAGTGGCATTTATAGAATAGCTTGTTCGGAGTGCAATAAAACGTACATCGGACAAACAAAACGATCGGTGAGGACGAGATTCAACGAGCACATACGAGAAGCACAATTAGGCAGACACAAGAAAACGGAAACGTTAAAATCCACAGTAGTTAGACACATCAAAAGTGAAGGACACAACATAATATGGGATAACCTCGAAGTGTTGAAGGAGGTAGCAGGGACAAGTAGATTAGACGCATATGAGTCGATGTGGATATTGAGGCAGCCGGAAAAGCTGAGGTTGAACGAGGACACGGGTAATTGCCAGTCTACTCTCTTACGGCTAATTACCTGAAAGCAATTAGGTTATCCTTTTGTGAAATTGTTAGGGTATATATTTATTCGTGTGTTTCATATTAGCTTATACTTTTCAATATATAAGTTAGGGTTTTCTTTGTACAAAAGTTAGTTTATACACTGAAGAAGGGTGAACAATTACTCCCGAAATACGTATATGTGAAAAAACTCAAAATAAAAATAACGTTTTAAAAGAACAGTTAAAGTAATCTTTTTAATCAACAAGTGTTTTTTTTCTTCTAGAAAATGACATTAGGAAATCAATATTGGAGTATTGGTTCACATGAAGGACGTGTAAATTTTATTGCAAAACATGTTGCAGGCAAAAAACCAGGAAGTAGGAGGCCTAGGAAAGAAAACGTTTTAAAAAACCGAGGAGTAACCAATGAGTATTGTTTCGAAATCAAAGGGGAAAGAAAAATAGTCTGTAAGGACTGTTTTTTGAAAACTTTAGATGAACATGAGAAGTTTGTGGAAATGGTTCTGCAAAATAAAAAAACGGACCGTCACAGGATCCCCTCAAGAAGACAGACGTGGTAAAAATCCTCCGAAACACAAAAAAAGTGAAGAAGATTTAGAGAAAATAAGGAGCCACATCCTTTCTTTCCCATCTTATGAAAGCCACTACACAAGATGGACAAACTCCACAAAATACTTACCACCTCATCTAAACCTACAGACCTCATGTACAATCTCTATGCGGAAAAGGTGGAAAACCCAGCATCTCGAAAGATATATAAGAGAGAATTCCACGCCTTGAAACTTGCATTTAAGAAGCCTCAAGTGGATACATGCCACAAGTGTGACATCTTGAATATGAAATTAAAAATAGCTCCTACTGAAGAAACATCAATCATTGAAAACGAAATTAAAACCCATCAGGAATTCGCAGATGTGGCTTACAAGACAAAAGCAAATGATAAAGAAGCTTGTAAAGTAGATAACAGAAAGCAATGTTTTAGTTTTGATCTGCAGCGATGCCTGCCCACCCCTTCTCTTGTTTCGTCTTTTGCTTTCTACAAAAGACAGTTGTGGACTTACAATTTCACTATTCATGACAATGTAACTGGTCAGTCTTACAACCACATGTGGCATGAGGCTACAGCAGGACGAGGAGCAAATGAAATAGCCTCATGTTTGTTTCATCATTTGGGCAAACTTCCTTCTACTATTGAAGAAGTGATTTTTTATTCTGACACTTGCGGAGGCCAGAACAAAAATTCGCATGTAGCTGCAATGTTTATGAAGGCCATGACTGTCTTTCCACATATCAAATGAATAAAACATAAATTTTTGGTTCCAGGCCACACTCATTTGGAATGTGATGTTGACCACTCAATGATAGAAAAACAAAAAAGAAAGCTAAAAATCCCAATTTATCATCCTCACGATTGGTTTCAGCTAGTTAGGGGAGCCGGAAAGAAAATGCCAAGTAATTGAAATGAAACAAGAAGAGTTTCTTGATTTTGCAGAGCTTCTCAAGACAGATTTAGTATTAAAAAAGAAGAATTCGGATGGGGACTTGTTTTCGTGGCATAATGTTCAGTGGCTTCAGTATACTCAAGACCACGGTACTCTGTTGTACAAGAACTCCTTAACAGAAGAAGAAACCTTCAAGTCAATGACTTTTAGAAGAAGAGGGAGGCCTTCCATAGGACAGGTTCAACAAAAGTACAAGTCCATGGTTCCTATACCTGAGGTAAAGAAAAAGGATCTCATGGATTTACTTCCTCTGATACCACCAGTGTTTCACAATTTTTATCGCCAACTCCCGACAGATTCTGCTATCCAAGCGGAGGATCTTGACCTTCTGGAAGTTGAGCTGGAGTAGTTCCAAATTAAAGGAATGGAATTTTGAGATTATTATTTTGTAATGTAAAATTTATAAAATTATTCTATGCCCAAACTAAGGTTTATGTATGTCCTAACATGCTTAAGCGATTATAAATGGTGAAATGTTAAAAAAATTAAATCCTTGTGAATCCCCAAATTGTAATTTTGACTTCGTTAATAAAAAACTTTAATACCATATTCAAATGTTCCATTCTTATTATATTTTTTTCCTTGTGGTAAAGAATAAAAATCCCAAATGAAAAAAGAAATGAGCTGCTATTATTTTTATAAGTACTACTTAATTTATTTCTTATGATAATTTATTATCATTGCGATTGAAATTTTAGTGAGCTTATTTTGTGTAACATAGACACAACTAAAGACGCAGTACTTTAGGAAGAGGTGTGCAGTCAAAAGGGTGTGCAGTGAAGAGGTGTGCAGTAGGCATGTGTAGCTAATCGCGGATATGATTCAGTGATCCGAATCATCTTAGAGATCCAACTGATTCGAATCAGTGAAATCTGTTCATTTGGATCAATGAATTTTTCATATCTCATGGATCAGTAAATCTTTCATATCTTATGGATCAATAGCACAAGACACAAACCAATCTTCCGCGATCATGTTTCATTCCGTAATCTCTCATAAGTTCCTCCGTAAGAGAGGTAAAGAGAAATACACTTTTCACGCGAAGAGACGGTACAGCTCGCATTTGGATGGGCATAACGATGAATGTTCACATGAGATGATATGTTTGTAAATAATTTGCAGGGCTGCCAGAAGTAGTTTACAAGTAGTTGCATATATTTAAAGTTTCGAATGTAGCAGTTTAAAATGTGAAATTATACAATATGATCTTAGTTGAAAGTACAGGTTTTTATAATTGTCAGACAGTAAAGGCGCAATTGTGATTTTATATATTTTCTGTGGAAATTATATATTTTTCATATAAAAATGTAATTTTATTAAGGTTTTTTTCAGTCAAATATGGGCTCAAAGATTCGGAAAGCTACGATCGTAAGTATTCCGAATGCAGTTTTATGAACTCAAAAATCAAGTAAACAACTTATACATCTACAGATTTACCTAATTGTATGGTAACTCTGAATTAAGGGGTCTACCCTCTTTAGAATTTTCAAAAAATCAAAAAAAGTATATATATACAGAAGTATCATATTAAAATTTCATAAAGATCGGATCACTCTAACTGTATTTTTAGTCGACTTTCACTTTGTCACTCTAGCGCGCTCATCTGCTCCGCACTCAGCGGTAACGCCCATCTGGCTTTGCTTGCGTAGAGTAGCTGTTGTATTCTAGTATATAATATTATCCCTACTTAAATCTGTTGATTTCGGCCTTTTTTCTCGGAATTGAATATTTACGAGTCAATAGTGAATGCCAGTTGGCTACTAAAACCGGTTTTTCAACGCTCTTTCTCATCAGTCGAGTTGAAAATTTTGATGTAACAACATCTGTGCTCGTGACTTCTACAATGGAAAGGAAAATCAAACGACAAACAGAGCCATGGAGACGACCAAGTGCGATCTCAAAACCGAGGAAAAAGGTTTTTCGCGGAGTACAAGTACAAAATCTTGAATCAAATACAAGTTATGCCAGTACATCGGCGGAGAAGCTGCAAAAATCTGAAGATACGAGGTTTGATGTAAAAGTCGATCAAACGTCTGAATATAGTTTTATTAATTTTTTCTTAGTTTTTTCAACGTTACAACAGTTTGTAAAGTGTAAAGTCTGTGATAAAGATGTATCTTTCTCAAAGAATGGGCAACGTGGTTTCGGTTTTAAGATTTGTGTTTCGTGTGAGTGTGGAGAAAAGTATATTAATTCGTGTCCGTTAATTGCAACTGGATTTGAGATCAATCGCCGTTTAGTATATGTTATGCGTTTGATTGCTGTTGGTTTCAGTGGTATTAACGTTTTTAGTGGTCTTATGGAACTCGGAGTTGGATTATCGTCCTCTGTTTATTATAAAATTATCGATTCGATTAGCATCGCTGTGAAAAGTGTGTTCGATATAGCAATGCTCAAGGCTGTAAAAGAAGAAAAACTCTTGAACGCTGAGCATGGAGAACCGGACGATATTTTGACCGTTTCAGGTGATGGTTCCTGGCAAAGACGAGGGCATGCTTCTCTAATTGGCATAGTCGTTCTCGTATATAAGCACTGTAAAAAAGTTGCAAATGCAGTTATTAAATGTAGCCACTGCAAAGCGTGTGAACAAATGAATGCAAAATTGAGCACGGTCGAGTTAGATGCGTGGTATGAGGAGCATAAAGAACAGTGTAGTGCTAATCACTCAGGAAGTGCTGGAAAAATGGAGGTTGACGGCATATGTGAAATGTTTTGGGAATCTCTCGAAAAATTCAAAGTGCGTTATGGCTATTACATAGGTAACGGTGATACTAAGACATTCAAAATTCTGCTCGATACAGCCCCGTATGGTAGTGACTTTGTTGTGAAAAAATTGGAGTGCGTTTTACATGTTGCGAAGAGAATTTTTAAGCGGGCTAGTGAAGCTAAAAAAAGCTCTAACACAGGCAAGAAAAGCTGCCAAAAAACGAGAAAAATGAAGAAGAAAAAAATGGACCTAAAAAAGTTGTAGTGAAGAAAAAAAAGCCGTCGTAAAAAAAGCTCCTGTTAAAAAAAACT
The DNA here is from genome assembly GCA_963942545.1 of Oxycera nigricornis. Taxonomy (NCBI): domain Eukaryota; kingdom Metazoa; phylum Arthropoda; class Insecta; order Diptera; family Stratiomyidae; genus Oxycera; species Oxycera nigricornis. Next base: position 81,790,592 of record OZ012662.1, read on the forward strand.
CAGGATTTAACGATCAAGCTAATGAAAGAGCTCTCGACTAATTATGGTTTGGCAATTAGAAGACACAACGATTCTGTTGAAGAGATGCGGAAAGAGATCTGGGCCGGATATTATCATAAGATATCAACTGATAATAATCCACAGCATTCATACTGCTCCGATTCGTGGTGCAAATACTTGAAAGCTGTAAAGTATGGTACTGTTGATCAATTCGAACATCCTCCTGCTCTTGCTGAAGATGTTCAAGAAATCCTAAAGCCAATATATGAAGATCTGACGAAGCCAGAATTACTTGAAAGATGCCTAGGTGGAAACACACAGAACAACAACGAGTCATTCAATAACTGTGTTTGGTCAATGACTCCTAAACACATCTTCAGCGGCAAAAAAATTGTTGAGATCTCTTGCCGAACAGCTGCCTGCATATACAATGAAGGTTTTTCACCAGTTTTGAAGATTTTGGAGGTAATAGGTGTCACAATCGGACCGACTGCTGTACACTTCACCGCTGAACGCGACAGAGATCGCATAAGAGTTGCAAACCATCGCAGCACCGATGCGTCTAAGGAAGCCAGAACAAATCGTAGGAAAGCAATTTTGGATGAAAACGTTCATTTTGAGGAATCAGAAGGCATATTGTATGGCGCAGGCATCGCTGATTAAGCACAGGTAAGGATTTTTTACGATTTTTCACAAAAAAAAACTTTAATCGCTTTTTTCTCAAAACAAGGTTTGTCAACGGCGCGTTGATCGAATCTCGGGAACTATTAAACCGATCCTTACCAAATTTTTACCAGACATTCTTTACGATTATAGCTATCGCGTGATTTTACGTATTTTTTTTACTACAAAATGATGAAAAAAACGGTTTTTTTTGTTTTTTTTTTGGGAAAATGTCCGCCATTTTGTCAAATTTTCAAAAATCGAAAATCGCCCAATTCACGCGATAGCTTTTAAGATACTGAGTCTAAAACTATTTGATTTTTTTTTGTTTCAGACCATTCATCACGGAAATCTCATCAACGGCGCACAACCCTCTTTTTTTGGACCTTTCTTCATGTAGAATTTTCATTCATAAAAACTTAAAAAAGTGAATAAAAAAATTTTTTTTTTATATATTTCGAGACTATATTTATTGAGTTTAATACCTCCTATATCAATATTTATAATATAAACAACAAAAAATTATTGAAAAAAGCCTGTTTTTTGACGTTCTAAAGAGGGTAGACCCCTTAACGGAAGCAAATATGGAAAATCAAACCAATTTGTGTTTGTTTACAATCTAATTTGGTTCTGTATGAAAACTGATTTGTTGTTCGAGGTTGTGTCAGTCCAGTAAAGTCATTTTCATAATATTTACAATATACAGTCAGAAGACTTTGTTTATCGGGAAGAATTCTCTTTTAAATGGGAATCATAAAAACAGATTACTAAACATTTGATCTGGATCATTTCTTCTAACGAGTTCGTCCCGCAAGTTAATAGCTATTTTTGCTACGTATGTTCGTTTTCAAGAAGTTTTTTGCTCGGTTCCTAAAAAGGGCAGCAATCAGAAATGTTAGAGGATAGTAGCGCTTTAACTAAAAGTACAGAATGCTACTATTTGTTTAGCTTTTAACGACTTTGTGCTTTCTAAAAACATTAAGTGTGAAAACGTGTGATTAGTTTTTTTTAAGTAATAGCGATAGTGATAGTTGTTAGTGAAATATACCTTATAATAAGTTTATTGTGAAAGTAATGGCTCCTATTAAAGAGGAGTCCTTTATGGTGCCACTTTAGTGAGTTGGATAATGGCAGAGCAAAGTGTAGCTATTGTTCACAGACGCTGAAAATTCCAAATAAATCGATCGGTAATTTGTACCGGCACATGAGGTTTAAACATCCAACTATCCAAGTACATTTGGAAAGGCAGACCTCGGTAGGAAATATATCTACGGAAGTGCTTGTGAATCCAAGGAGTGGGGCCGTATTGACTTCTGAAGAAGATGTGGCAGCTTCTACTGTTTCGTAACGAACCACATCAGTTACAACCCTCAGTTATAGTCAAAGCCAACTCAATATTATGGATTTTTTTAAAAAGCCGATTTCAATAAAAAAGTGTGCCCTTATAGACAAGCAAATTCTGAAATTAGTAGCGAAAAACTATCATCCATTGTCTCTGGTTGAGCAGCCTGAAATGAAGGAATTATTCACTATGATCATTCCTGGTTATAAACTACCGACAAAAAAAACCTTGTCAAACAGCCTTTTGCCGAAATATTACCAGGAATGCTACGAAAAAGTTCAAGCTGGAATAAATTCTGCTAAAGCTTTATGCTTAACAACAGTCTCGTGGACATCCATGAATAATGCAAGTTTTGTTACACTAACTGCACATTACATAGACTCAAATACCAAGTTAAAATCCTATCTTTTGGCTTGTTTTCCTTATTTGGAAAAACACACTGCTGAAAATCTGTCTAATTGTTTAACAGAAAAAGTGCAAGAGTGGAAAATCCAAAATAAAATAATCTGTGCAACTAGTGATAACGCGGCGAATATAGTTGCAGCTATTAGGAGAGGAAACTGGGAGCATATAGGATGTTTTGCCCATTCGATAAATCTGGTCGTGCATAGAGGGCTGAAAGAATTGAAACCACTTTTATGCAAAGTGAAAGCAATTGTGAAATTTTTTAAAAAAAGTTCATCAGGATTGGTCAAATTAAAGGAAACTCAGCAACAAATGGCGCTTCCTCAATTAAAACCGAAGCAAGACGTTGTGACGCGTTGGAATTCCACGTATGATATGCTGACCTGGTTTTACGCATTAAAAGAAGCAATTGTTTTCACTTTGGCGATACTAAATAGTGATCTTCAAACTTTGACTTTACGTGACTGGACCGTTATTGAGAGTGCTATAAAAATTTTGGAGATATTTTACAAAATAACCGAAGAGATATCCTCTGAAAAGTATGTTACTCTGTCAAAAGTGCCTGTTATGTGTAAAATTATGATAAACCACATGAACAAGCATAAAAGTAAAGAATCTACACCTTCAGAGATTAATTCATTTTTAAACATATTGAAGCAGCAGCTTGCTGACAGATTTGGAAATATTGAAAGTAAGCATTTATATGCAGAAGCAACAATTTTGGATCCTCGCTTTAAAAAGATAGGGTTCAAAGATCATGAACGTTATGAAGAAGCCGTTTCTAATTTGAAACGAAGGTTAGAAATGGAACGGGCTGCAGATTTAGAAGTACCATCAACGAGTATTGCTTTTGAAGCCGGGATGTCGACCGGGCCTATTCCTTCTACATCTAGCTCAATAGTCTGGGAGGAGTTTGATGCCGAGCTAAATGAATACTTGAAGCGGCAAAATCAAATTGCTGCCGGTAAATGGGAGCTTGAAAAATATTTCGAAGATGAAATGCTCCCAAGAGCAGAAGATTCTCTAAAATGGTGGGAAGCAAAAAACGCATATATCCTATATTGTATGGCTATATTTTAAAAAGGCTGTGCATAATAGCCACGTCGGTTCCTTGTGAACGTATTTTTTTTAAAAGCAGGACACATTTCAAATAATCGCAGAACAGAGCTGAAAGATGACAAAGTATCAAAGATATTATTTTTGAATTATGGTAAAACCCGAAATAGTCGGCACTCCCCCCAATAGTTGGCACCTGCTTCACAGTTTGATCGGAAATAAGAATTGAGAGTGAATCATTAGTTCGTCAACAGTTTTCTATAGTAATTTGGTTGAAAAGCTATCAGCTGATAGAATCGTTTGTGATGTTTGAGAGTGAAAAACAAGCGTGAGAAATTATTTTCTGTCAGTCGCGTGGCGTGTAGATATCCAGGCAGAGTCAGTTGTTTTTTTCGTAAGAAACTTTCTCAAGTTGTCGCTTGTTTTGTGCGTCTAGTTGATTTTTCATCATTTCCGTTCGGTCTTGCGTGTGCTCCTGGTGTCAGCTTATCGATCACATTACTGTTTGGTAAGTGTTATTTAATTGTAGTGGCCAGTTTAAGTGTGCCCATTATTAGTTGAAAATAATCTTTCTTTCTATAGTCAGCACCTGGGTGCCTATCATTGGATAACCTTTTGCTTTCTTCTTCTTCTTCTGAATTTCTGAATTTAATACGTTCATTACTGTAAGCCAATTTTGGTTTTGAAGGTCAATTTGTTTTCTCGAGAGTCCCTTCAAATTTGGGCACACTACATTATTAATAGCCGGCAGTGCCGATCATTCAATTACCGGCATGCCAACCATTAGTCATACCCAATGATCTACATGCCCATTTTCTAAAAGTTGAATGTGCTCATTATTCGCATGAGCCCAAGTTACTGATTCGGTACTGCTCATCCAGGTGGTTACTCAAAAACCTTATTAGGGTATAATTCATTAGCATAGAAGGACTTACAGCCGTACCTACCTTCCTCACTGTTTTTTTATTTATTTTTGATGTGAAGAAACCTGACTGCGAGCTAACAAACGTGTAGCTAAATTATCTAATGGGGAAGCAGCCTGTAACTCCCAGCACCTCTGGATGCAAGACAAAGAAGAAACACAAAATGGTAGGTAGAATACATTTTTAAAATATTTAGTAGGAACGTACGCCATCTATTTTAATGTTAGATACCTACTTAACCCCAATTAGAGTAGTAAAAACAGTATGGACTGCACTGCTCTATACCTTATAATTTCATGTAAAGTTTGTACATAACGCCATTGACTTCACGAAATGTTTGGGAAGCTCCTTAATTTTACTCAATTTCAAAAACTCGCTGGTGAAACACTAATGGGTGGACTGGAGAGTGGCGCAGTCAGCCACCGGCCGAGCTATTATGAAATTCTTTGCAGAAAAATATATTCTTTTTTCAATTCGGTAAAGGATCCCATACTGATTCGTGAAACATTCAACAGCAGTGAACTGCACGAGGAGTTGTCAATGGTAGAAGGAGGATTAAGTGGAAATGAACCATTCACCCATCAAGCTACCAGCACCCACACTTTTGAGCTCACGGTGCTCGAACCCGTTGCTGAGACGAGTTTTCAGGAAGCCCCAGCACATATTTTGAATGGACGATATGCCATGGGTACTTATCCAGACGTTTTCGAAAATGATCCAAACTTCATCCCAGAGAAAGCTGTTGAGAATCGATCTAGCATATCAGCTCATTCTACCTGCAAAACCGACTGCATCTCGAAGCAACTGAATGCATATGGTATACCTCTGACCGAACTCCTAGATTGTCCAAGGAGTCCAAAACGGAAAGGCACTAGGAACACAGAGAGAGTTCCATTCGTTCTCACGATCAAGGAATATAAACAGATTCACCTGGACAAGGAAGCGAAGAAGAAAAAGGAAGAGGAGTTATAAGACCAGAGAAAGAAGGACAGGGATGAGAAAAAAGCGAGAAATGAGAACATCAAAAAAGGAAGAAAAGCTAAACTGAAAACTTTCCCTGCGCAGAACAAAGAAAATGATACTCCTAAATTATCCGGGAACTTGTGCTTTTTATGTGCTGGTTTTCTGAAAAACCATCCTACCATTGCATGCACGGCTTGCAGTAAAGTTTTTCATAAAGCATGCTGTGAGTCACAGCAAAGTTTTGATGAGGAAATTGCTGACAAGGAGGTTTATTTCTGTCAATCATGTCGTCAAGACGCACCAGACTTGTTCTAGAATTAGCATAAATATACATAAACTGTAATTTTTATAGTTTCCATTCAGTTATTTTTGCAAAGTGTCCACCTACCTCCCTTATGTGGTTTTGAATCTTACCAATTAAAAGTTCTAACACAGATTTTTTTTGTTTACATATCCTGGTATGTGGTAATTTATTTCGACCTTAGGTCTATTAGTGCCTATGACTTGATTGATTTTCGTCAAAATGGAAATAAACAAGCCGAGATGTTTCTTAGACTTTCTAATGGTTTTATGGTCAAGTTACACTGTTAATAGTTAATTCTTGTTTGCTTTCATTCAATACGAATTTACTGATTTCAGACTTTTTCATTCATTAGTATTTTGAGATTTAAAAATCTGTAAACCATCTAGTTCCGACTATTCGTTAGACGTGGACCTGACTAATAATGGAATGGTGCCCACTATTAGCTGATAACAGTGCCGATTAATGGTAAAATGTATGCCGGTTACTGGCTTATTCGCACTTAGCATGAAATGTGCAAAATTACTCTTTTTCAAGATTATCTTCATGGTTGCCAAGTATTTTCCCCATAAAATAAGATGTTTAAGAATCAAATGATCACAAAAAAATTGGAGTATCACGGCAAGATTATTTTATGCAGCCATTTGAAGTCGGCCGTTACTCTTAAGGGTGCCGACTATTGGGTGTTTTACCCTATAATATGGATTGAAAAGTGTGAAGAATAAAAATATGAATCTTAATTAAAACAACTTCAATAAATATAAATACCTGAATAATAATAGTAATAATGATAACAATAATAATAATAGTAATAATGGTAATATTAATAATAATGAATCAAGCAAAAATCATGTTAATTAGAATAATAACAACTTGGATGTAAAACTAAACCTGTAATTATGCAATGTAATATTACTGTGGATATGGCTCTGTATAACTTTTGAAAATATATAATGTACTTCCATTCATATCCGCGAATATAAATATGAATCGGTGTATATAAAACTGAATAACTTTTGAAATACGCCAGCTGGTATGCATAAATGTTCCATTCAATGTATTGACCAGTTGTCAGTCCTAAGCCTGAACAAATTATGAAGGAAAATCGATTTTCTTCTCAACTGTCTCTTTAACTAACTAAAAATGATCGAAAGGTCACAAAAATGCACTAGTTTTTAATTTTAAACTGTACAGCGTACCATATCTTTCTGTATAACTAACTCATAATATCAATCATCTCTTCTGACTCAGTGATCCAAATGATCTAGATGATCCAAATTATACATATCACTGATCTGGATCTTTTTACTGAGCCAGATTCAAATGATCCATTCACAACAAAGATATGTTTTTGCCACCTCTAGTGTGCAGTCACTGATCAGACAAGAAATAAATGTATGCTTCAGATTGAATTACTACTATATTGTTTTGTAAAAATAACCATTACAAATAATATCAATAATTAGATTTTACATAATGTTTTGAACTTTGCTGTTGCTCTCCTGAAAAATTCAAAATTTTGACATAAGCCCGTATGACCGCGCATCAAAGATGCGATTATTAAATTAAATTCGTCTAGTGTTTAATTAGTTCACACTTTGTTTATCGAGTTGTTACCATGGCAGAAATTTATAAATATAATGTAGATTTCGTTAAAAGTAACTGTTCAACATTTGAAATGCGTTTGGAGTTGAAGAAAAGAGAGCCCCCAAGACCATTGTATTGAGTATTGTGCAGTCATGTTCCTCGAAAAACAAGGTTGTGAAAAGGCTATTTAAACCAACCCTTTACGAAAAAGCGGATTGGTTATGCGAGTGTGAACGTACCAATGTTTTTTTCTGTTTTCCGTGTTTAGTATTTCATGTTGATGGTGAGCTTGAGCAAAACTGGACAAAGCGTGGTGTTAATGATATAGCTCATCTTGGAGAGAAAACTAAAAAGCATTTACTTTCGCAATTGCATATTAAAAATGTAATTCAGTTGAGTGTTATAGGGCAAGTAGATATTATGCAGGAATTAGATGCAGGATACCGTGCTTGGAAAGCTGTATTTATTGAAAAAGTACGGCAAAACCGCCATATTTTGTCCAGGCTCATTGACTGTATTAAGTTTTGCAGTTCCTTTGAGATAGCATTACGTGGACATGACGAGACAGAAGAATCGTTCATACCTGGTGTATTTCGAGGCCTTGTCGATTTAGTATCGGATATTGATGTAGCCTTGAAACAACACTTGGAAAATGCCACCGTCTTCAAGGGCACCTCGAAATCCATACAGAATGATATTTTAGACGCAATTCTAAAAGTTTGCCATCAGCAAATTCTAGATGAAGTACAGGCGTCAGATTATGTAGCCATTCAAGCTGATGAAACAACAGATGTTTCGACTCAGTCTCAACTTGTATTTATTGTACGATATGAGCTGAGAGGTAAAATATTTGAAAGATTTGGGAAGTTTCTAAATCCACAAAGTCATAGCGCTTATGGTATAACATCAGAACTGTTAGACCAGCTTGAATGTCTAGGATTAAAGCGAAACACTCAAAAACTTATTGGTCAGAGCTACGATGGTGCAGCAGTAATGAGTGGTCGATTAGGGGGGTTCAAGCCAAAATAAGAGAAGTCTTCCCTTATGCATTCTACACACATTGCTATGCCCATCAGCTAAATTTGATTTTGGAAAAAAGCTGTTGCCAAGATATTTCTACAAAATTTTTTTCAGTTCCTTGCATTTATTTCCTTCAATTTTTTCAGGATCAGCAAAACGAAGTGTCATTTTAAAGATAGTACATCGAAAAAAAATGAAGCCATTTGCCAAACAAGGTGGAACTATAATATTCGTACACTATATACAACCAAAATGATGCGTTAGAAGAGTGCTTAGAAAACATTTCTACTTCACCTGAAAGTGATCTTTGCACAATCAACCAATCAGAAAGTTTACTACACTGCCTTCCAATCGAAGACTTCAACTATTGGTTGTCATTTTTTAATAGTATTTTCTCACATTGTGAGATACTCTTTAAGCAATTTCAGTCACGTGCATTAGATATTTCAAAGTCTAAAGATTTCATTGATGAATTCAAGAGAAACGTACAAAATGCTCGCAATAGCCTCCCAAGTGGTATTCAATCAACAACTGCTAAACTTCGAAGATTCGAAAGGCCATTAACATCCATCTGTGCTGAAGTTTGTGATACTTTATTGATGTCAGCTAAAGATCGTTTAGAACATCGGTTCCCAAACTCGGGGGCGCCCCCTGGGGGCATGAAGACATTTCAGGGGGCGCGAGACAAGTTGAACATTAAATTAAATTTAGGTAGTCTATCTAAAATTCTAAATTAACCATGATGTTGAACTAAGAGACGAGCATTCCCGAATACAGCCGATTACCATCGAGTACAGTAAGTGACAAGTATCGTGGCATTGTGGGTATGTGTTGGGGATGCGGCTGGGTGGGGGCGACTATGGTACCGGATTTTGGCACTGACTGTACATCCAACCAATTGTGACTCAGTGTTTGAGATACCTCGGCCTAGCCTGCATGTGTTCTTGCATTATAAGAGTGTTCACGTGTTGTGAGATTTTAATTGTCGTAGTTGACTTTCAATATAGCGTGATTTGAGTGAGAGAAGATATTGTAGTCAAGATGAGCTCAGCAAAGAAATTATATCAAATACGGGTTTATTTGTATGCTTAAAGATAATGTCGAACACCTTCAGTGTTTTTTTTGCTATGAAGTATTAAGCAATGATGCAATGAGACCTAATCGTGTTGAAAGACATTTGTCATCCAAACATAACTCTTAAAGACAAACCAAAGGAATTTTTTGCTACAAAATCTGAAAATTTAAAACCCATGAAGTTGGATAGTACTGGTTCTACTCCTCAGTCATCTGAAAAAGTGCTTGAAGCTTCATATGAGCTATCACTTCTTATTGCCAAAAAAAGAAGAGCCATATTATTGGAGAGACGCTTGTTAAACCATGTCTGTTAAAGGCAGCTGATATTATTCTTGGAACGCAGATTAAGCAAAAGTTATCTCAAATATCTCTTTCTGACAACACTGTGAAACGTCGCATTGATGATATGGCCGAAAACATTCAAAACCAGGTAGTTGATGCAGTAAAACAATCGCCATTTTTTGCTATTCAGCTAGACGAGAGTATAGACATAGCACAATGCTCTCAGTTAATTGTTTATGTTCGGTATATTGAAAACGAAAGAATGAAAGACGAGCTACTCTTTTCTACAGAGTTGGAGACCACGACAAAAGCTATTGATGTTATGAAAGCAATGCCAGACTTTTTTGACAAACATGAACTCTCTTGGCAAAAACTGATCGGTGTATGTACGGATGGCGCGTCTTCAATGCTTGGTTCTCGCTCAGGCTTTGTGCAATTAGTAAGAGAGAAAAATGCTGATGTGATTGGGATACATTGTTTTATACATCGACAAGCCTTGGCAGCAAAAACCCTTCCAAATGAACTCAATGCTGTCTTAAAGTTGTGAATTACATAAAAAAACAGTGCGTTGAGTACTCGACTGTTTAAAACTCTTTGTGAAGATTTAGGAAGTGATCACAAAACACTGCTATTTCATACAGAAGTACGATGGCTCTCAAAAGGAAACATGTTGGCAAGATTATTTGACCTTCGAGATGAAGTAATCACATTCTTGGAACATCAAAAGCAAGATGAACTAAGCGTGGCCTTCAAAAAACCTTGTACCCAAGTAATATTGGCTTATTTGTCAGACATCTTTGACTCGTTGAGCAGCCTTAACCTAAAACTGCAGGGCGGAGACTCAAATATAGTTACTCATCGTGATGCGAAAACTTAGGATTTTTTCCATAAAAAATATTTTTTTAACCTGATTTGCACAACACAGTAAGAAATGTTGTAATATACTTAAATCAATATACAAAACCATGCGACTTCACCACCCTATGCACACGCCTAAGCTTATGCAATTCCTACGCTGTGAGTACTTACGGGAACTTAAATCAAGCTTCTCAATTAAATCAACTCATTCACAAAATTAGAAAATCATATCAAGCTTTTTAAATTGACTCGATCAAGTAAACAATCGTGCAATGACCCAATTGTATTCGCGTGCATCAATTTGATGCAATATTGACTACTCAGCAAATTTACAGCGTGAGAATGCAAGGCAATCAATTAATCAATAAGTAAATAGAATTAGAGTAGGGATAAGATAGGTAATGGAATTAGTATTTAAGAAGAAGAATGGAATGAATAAACACAGTTCTTTTGGAGACATAGCTAGCGTTATTACTGTCCCATTAGACTGCCTACTATTTTGGCAGTCAAGAACTTTTGCCTTCTTATCGGCAAATAAACGTAGAAATATCGGCAGCACGGACCATGGATAGTCCAGCGCCAATTTTGCGGCAACCATTGAGTTGCCTGTAGGTATCCACATATCCTTTTTCCCTCAGGCAATTAATTGATTCTAAACAATTAGAGCCAGCAAGCATCTGAAGCGGATTTCCCTTTTCGAGTATCAAAAGCGGAAGCGCTGCGCACTTGATGCCAGCGAAAGTGTGCCACCTCACGACATCAACGTAAATCCACTACATGGCGATCCTGCACCTCACGAACCGGACGAAAAATTAGAAGACGGCGAAATAGCAGAGCTGCAAACGCAAGAAGACTTCAACAGAGTCTTCAACAAGTGCCTCATCCTTACGGAGAAATCAATACGACCAGATCCAGACCAAAAATACATCATCGAGCCGAATAAGCAAGCTCCACACTATCGACCAACACCACTACCAGGAGACCAAGGAGCATAGAAGAGTTCTTAAAGAAAAGAACAATAAAGGAGCCTAAAGATAAACAACGCACACGAAGGAAGAGAGGCGGCAAAGCTTTCAAGGCAAGAAAGGAAAAAGCACTTCTGCATCGCGTGATAAGCATCTCAACCGGTGAACAACGAAAATTATTGGAAAATAAACTAAGGAGTTATAGTAAATAAATAATAAGAATAAATATATTTGAAACATAAATAACTATAAAGTAAAATACTTTAAATTAACACGTCCCCATAAATACGTCTTTGCTTTCTACACAACAATGGGCAACAACTGTAGCACGGTGGAAAACAATTTCCTAGTCGAATACAAACAATCAATTAGCACTTCGGTCTTTTTCATAGTGATTATCTTTGTCGCATACGTATACAACAACTTACAAAAAAAATACGCTCGGAAGATAGTAGATAGAAATATAGTTCTAAACAGAAACAATGTTTAAACACTTTCAAAAACCATAATCCCACCACAAATGTCTGTAGAAGAGCTAGGAACATTGATAGCAGAACTAAAAACTATCTTAACAAATCTAAAAAAGACTAAGACCTACACGGTCAAAACTTTAAAAGAAAAGCTCGAACAAGCTACAGCACTTGAAGATAGAGGCAACAGTATATGCGAGAATATTAAGGAAGGAGAACATCTGCTATACAAAAAAACCTTCAAAGAAATTGCTAGAGAACTAATCTCGATTCTCACTGAACGGCTGAACGCCGAAGGCATCTCTTTCAAAATAGAAGAAACTTCAATAAAATTAAATAACATGGCAGATTTCAATATAGAAACAGCGTTAAAAACCATACCTACTTTCGACGGAAAGCACAGAGAATTAGACACTTTCTTTACAATAACCAAACTTGTTGAAAAAAGATTATCACCAGAGGGTAAAACTGAGCTGCTAGATTTTATAATACATGTAAAACTACTTCCAAATGTCCGCACATTATTAAATGTAGAATCAATCAAAACCATAGCAGAACTAGAAACAGAATTAAAAATCAAGTACAAGAATCCGAAAACAATTCCCCAAATACATACTGAGCTAGCTAACATAACACAAAAGAGGTTACCGGTCAACCAGTACAAGGACAAAATACTTAATCTTGTCAATGACCTAAATCAGTTACAAGTCAATCAATTAGGTACAAATGATAGTCAGACTGCTAGGCATACTATTAAGAGCATAAACGACACATATGCCCTTACCGTGTTCAAAAATGGACTAAACGACCAACTAAGGAATACTGTATTCGCGGCACGACCTCAAAACTTTTCCGAGGCCACCACGTTAGCTGCAGAGATTGAAAATACAGAGGCACAACATTCCAGTATCCTCTACATGTCCAATAACCACCAAAGATACAATAATAATCAGTCAAATAGACCAAGATATAATAACAATAGAAACTTCAATAAAAATTGGACAAATAATAGACCGAAAGACCGTTTTAGGGGAAACACATTTGGGAATAACACCCAGCGTCATTTTAACGATAGGAGAATCTTTAATAGAGATAACAATGCATACGCATCAAATTCCAATTTCAGAAATAATAATGCTAGGACCAACTTAAACCAAAGAATACGAATAGTAGAGGACCAGGGAAACGAGTCAGGCTTCCGAGAGGATCAAGGCAACCTCCCGGAATCAATATAGAAAGAGTAGCCTATAGTAATAGCGATTGTAAATACAAAGAAAGGTACAAGATATACAGAATAACAGATAATAGCTCTAATTACGTAAAACTATACAATAAAAAAGAAAACAGATATGTAAAACTTCTAATCGACACAGGCGCGGACATATCAATATTTAAAATTTACGAAACCGATTGCATAAAACACGACATACATACAGAGAACAAATGTAAACTCACGGGCATAACCAACGAAACAACGATGTCTTTAGGAACAATTAAATTAGAGTTTGACGTTGAAAATACTATAATAAACAACATTTTTCAAGTAGTGGACGAGAGATTTCCAATCGAGACTGACGGCATAATTGGCAGAGATATGCTGGTCAAATATTTATGTAAAATTGATTACGAAACTTTTACCATATCTTTCAGTACACGCGAAAACGACGTAATACTACCGATACACACTAAAGAAATAAAAATGCGGCAAATAACAATCCCTGCGAGAACAGAAGCAATAATACCAGTAAATATACACAGGAGAGAGGACAGCATAGTTCAAAGTAGAGAGATCGGTGAAGGAATATTTTTGGGAAGCAGCATAATCCCGGCGAAGGGTATATGTCACATGAAAATACTAAACACAAATGAAAAAGACATGATCATAAAAGATTTCCAAGCCGAGGTAGAACCTCTAAAACACTATCACATAGTAAAAACCCAAAGAGAATTTGACAAAAATCGACTGAACGAACTACTAGAAATCATCACCACAAACAGCCTAGACGACCAGGTTAACAATAGTTTACTACAAATTGTGGAACAATTCCAAGATGTCTTTCACCTAGACGGTGAATACTTTACGAAAAATAATTTCTACAAACAAAAACTTATCACTTGTGATGAAAACCCAGTCTACATTAAGAATTATAGACTACCTCAAACACAAAATGAAGAGATAGCTAGACAGGTACGAGAAATGGAAGAAAATGATATCATAGAACCATCAATGAGTCCTTACAACTCACCACTATTAGTAGTACCCAAGAAAAGTGCGAATGATAAAAAAAAATGGAGATTGGTCGTCGACTTTAGAAAATTAAACGATAAAATCGTAAACGACAAATTTCCACTAACAAGGTTGGAAGACGTACTAGACAAATTAGGTAGAGCGAAATACTTCTCAACACTGGATATGACAAGTTCGTTCCACCAAATAGAGCTAGACAAAGCCTCAAGACCATTAACAGCCTTTTCCACCGGGGATGGACACTACCAGTTCAAGAGACTTCCTTTCGGGCTGAAGATATCATCAAACAGCTTCCAGAGAATGCTCACCATCGCTCTAACTGGCCTAAGCCACTCAGCATTTTTGTATGTAGACGACATCATGGTTTTCGGATGCAGTATAAAGCACCACAATGACAATCTAGTCAAAGTTCTTCAACGATTACGCAACTATAACCTAAAACTAAACGCAAATAAATGCAAATTCCTCAAATCAGAAGTTGTTTACTTGGGACACCTCATAACATCCGAAGGAATAAAAACAGACCCAGCCAAGCACGACGTGATCAAAAATTACCCAATACCAAAGAATGCAGATGACGTTAGAAGGTTCGTAGCTTTCTGCAATTATTATCGTCGTTTTATCCCAAACTTCGCAGAAACGGCAAAGAGCCTAAATTCCCTGCTCAAGAAAAAAGCACCGTTTATTTGGGAAGAACAACAACAAAAAGCATTCGAACTTCTAAAACAAAAACTAATTACACCACCGATACTCCAATATCCCAATTTCGAAAAACCATTTATCCTAACAACGGACGCATCAAATTTTGCACTAGGAGCAGTTTTATCTCAAGGAGAAATCGATGCAGACTTACCAATTTCATATGCAAGTAGAACTCTAAATAAACACGAGTTAAATAAGCCCATCATAGAAAAAGAGTTATTGGCAATACACTGGGGCATAAACTTTTTTAGGCCATACCTATATGGACGTAAGTTCATAGTGGTATCTGACCACAGGCCATTGGTATCGTTATTTACGCATAAAAATCCGTCCTCCAAACTAACCAGAATCAGACTGGATCTGTCCGATTATGATTTCCATATAATATACAAAAAAGGTAGTGTAAATACCAACGCCGACGCATTGTCGAGAATAGAACTAGATTCTGATATGCTCAAAACCATGATCCCTCCTATGAACGATGAAAATAAAAGCAAAAAACTAATGGCGATTACTAGAAGTAAATCTAAGAAACGAGAAATAAGAGAGATGACAGAAATCAACAAGAAAAATAAAGGGAATGATAACCTTAATATGTTTAATTGTACATCATTATCAGCCATAACAGGGGTATTAAAATTGAAATTCAAGATGCTGCCCAGCAATAGTGAAAGAATTAATAAAACGCAAGAAAAAGACAGCAATTATAACAAAATAAATACGACGCGAAAAAGAAATAACATATATGAAAATGTTAGCATTACGCGAGAAAACAATAATATCATTGTGTACTGTAACGATAAAATGGCCGAGAAATCCGTTTCCGTCAACAAGTTACAGGTAACAACTAGTAACATCGTCAACTATGACACGAAATTAGTTTCGGTCATAAAGAAGTTATTAGGTTATTCACACAATAAAGGTATTAACGAGTTAGCTCTATCTACTGAAGATGATATATTCAAGTATGTTGAAAAAGATGAATTTAAAGAAATATTCAACGCGTCACAACAAGGAGCACATGAAAAATTAAAAATAATGCTGTATAAACCCCCCTCACAAGTTCATAGTGAAGAAAAGCAAAAAGAACTCATAAATGAGTATCACAATTCGCCACACGGAGGTCATGTAGGAGTACACAGAACATATCTAAAACTAAAACAAAGGTACTGCTGGAAAAATATGAATAAAATGGTAAAGGAATTCATAAACAAATGCGAAAAATGCAAAACGAATAAAATTATCAAACATACAAAAGAAAGAATGACGAAAACTGATACTCCGTCCACAAGCTTCGAAACAATCAGCGCAGACATCGTTGGTCCCTTGCGAATCTCGAATAATTACCGCTATATCCTTACAATACAATGTGAATTGACAAAATTTGTAACCGCGATACCTTTAGAAACTAAAGAAGCCGAAAGTGTAGCAAAAGCAATAGTAAATAATTTCATATTAACATTTGGACACTTCAAAACATTAAAGACAGATTTAGGAACCGAATTCACTAATAACCTATTGAAAGAAATTTGTGCACTTCTAGACATCAAACAAATATTTTCGACTCCATACCATCACGAAACTCTAGGAGTTGTAGAAAGGAATCATCGCGTCCTAAATGAATATCTATTGTCATTTGCCAATGACAACAATTGGCACGAATGGATCCCATTCTACACTTTTTCTTACAATACAACACCACATATTGACACAAACTACACACCTTACGAACTAGTTTTTGGCAAACTCTCATACCTGCCTAATGACATTTTCGAGGGTACAGAAAAGCTATATGATCTAGATAACTATGCAAACGAGTTACGTCTTCGACTAAAATTTTCTTTAAATAAGGCCAAAGAGCTAATTGAAAAAACAAAAATCGCGAGAACCAGAAAAGACTGCTACAACAAACCACTTTTTGCTAATATAGGTGACCTAGTTCTCTTAAAAGTAGAAAACAAACGCAAACATCAAAAACCTTACACAGGCCCTTATCAGGTGTTAGAAAGAAAAGACGTCAACACATTAATTAATGTTGATAACAAACCAAAATGGGTTCATAATAACAGACTCAAAATGTATACAAAATAAAATTCAGGACAATAAATACATATTAAATATACTTCTTACATATTACAATCATACGTGTTATAATAAATAAATACATATTAAATATACTTCTTACAATCATACGTGTTATAATAAATTTTACACTACATTTATCTATATATTGTAATCAATTTTATATCATAAGCAATTGTATATTATACTCATTAATAATCAATCTAATAACTACAATAAGCTCTGTACAGTCATTAGAAATCCACAAAATCTGCGTATGCATATGGGACGTGATAGATATTCAGTTTGCAAATCTACTATGTATATTTTTAACTTAGGATAGGGGTGTAATATACTTAAATCAATATACAAAACCATGCGACTTCACCACCCTATGCACACGCCTAAGCTTATGCAATTCCTACGCTGTGAGTACTTACGGGAACTTAAATCAAGCTTCTCAATTAAATCAACTCATTCACAAAATTAGAAAATCATATCAAGCTTTTTAAATTGACTCGATCAAGTAAACAATCGTGCAATGACCCAATTGTATTCGCGTGCATCAATTTGATGCAATATTGACTACTCAGCAAATTTACAGCGTGAGAATGCAAGGCAATCAATTAATCAATAAGTAAATAGAATTAGAGTAGGGATAAGATAGGTAATGGAATTAGTATTTAAGAAGAAGAATGGAATGAATAAACACAGTTCTTTTGGAGACATAGCTAGCGTTATTACTGTCCCATTAGACTGCCTACTATTTTGGCAGTCAAGAACTTTTGCCTTCTTATCGGCAAATAAACGTAGAAATATCGGCAGCACGGACCATGGATAGTCCAGCGCCAATTTTGCGGCAACCATTGAGTTGCCTGTAGGTATCCACATATCCTTTTTCCCTCAGGCAATTAATTGATTCTAAACAATTAGAGCCAGCAAGCATCTGAAGCGGATTTCCCTTTTCGAGTATCAAAAGCGGAAGCGCTGCGCACTTGATGCCAGCGAAAGTGTGCCACCTCACGACATCAACGTAAATCCACTACAATGTTTGTAAAATTTATACATTCCTATCAGTTTTTGAAGAAAAACCAGCAAAAATATTTTCATGATTCTGGAAAAAATTCAATTAAAAATAAAAAATCATTCAAAGTTACCATATGAAAAGGGTTCTTCCGAATGATATTACCTTATGTCTTTTATTCTAAAGACTTTGTTGTAAAGTCAATCAAAGTTTTAAAATGTTTGGATAATTTGAGCAGATTTTTAATAGTTTTTGCAGTCTTTTAATTAAAAAAAAAGCGACTTAAATTTCGAAAACCATCAAAATTTCAATCAAATTTGCATTTGTGGTAATCAATCATCATCACCCATCCACCAAAAGCCTTACGTAATCAATGGATGCTCCCGTAGATGATATGATTAATATTAACTCATTCCTGTTACTGCTATGAATACCTCTCATTATTATTATTTAAAGTAGTATTATTTTCAAAATTATTATTGTGTTTAATATTTTTAATGTTTATCTAGATATTACTGGGAAGTTGACCGTGTGGACCTCAAGGGTCGCACTTTGCGGCTTGTTTATTTTTGTTTTGTTCCTAGGCCCATACAATTTATTGTTAGGGGGCGAGAAGCTTTCATTTCAACAAAAAGGGGCGTGGTACAAAAAAGTTTGGGAGCCCCTGGTTTAGAATATAAAGGTCATTTAATAACAGCTAAACTATTTTATCCTGATTGTTTTCAAACTTACCGCAATCAATTTCCTGAAGATGAGTTTAAAGTTGCTTTAAATTATTATGATTTTATAAACAAAGACAAACTGAGAAGCGAATTAACAGTGATATATTCTCGAAACGATTTTTGTAAGGCTTATGGCGCTTTGTCAATCTTGATAGAATGTTTCAGTGAAACCGTGAAATTGCTGAAAATCATTTGTACGATCCCAATGACAACGATAGAAAGTAAGCGGCGTTTTTCAACTTTAAATCTGGTGAAAACTTTTTTAAGAAATACAATAACAGAAGATAGATTAAATGCTTTATCCATCATCCATCCATCCATCATAGAGAAGCGAATGATTGCTGATATTCCTGACTTGAACAATAAAGTAATTGAGGTCTTTGCACAGGCAAAAAATAGAAGAATGGATTTTTTATATAAGTAAATCATGCATGTATACAGGGTGTTTCGGAATTGATGGCATTAAATGCGGAATCCTTGAAGTCTTTTGAGCAAAAAATCGTATGGGAGGGGGTGTAAATCGGAAGGGGTTTCGAGATATAAGGGGGGGGAGTAACCACGCTTCTCACCCACGACCTGGCACGTGTAAACCGTCGTCACTATTTTATTTTTATGTGCAGACTTTTGAAAAAGGATGCGTTTTGTTTCCTTCGAAAAATAGAAAACTCATAATTTGTGTGATCCCTCGGAATTAGCAAAACGTCATAAAATTTTAATATCTACCTGGCATAATCCCACAGGGAAAAGATTTTTGAGTGATTGGTTTTCTCCATGCTATTTGTTGGACCTGCTTTAGCATTGAAGGGTTTTTAAGCTGAGATAATTAAAATCCGACGTTTTGAGGATGACATAAAGTTAATGTTTAATAATTAGCACCTGATAATACAAAGGGGTATAAATGTTGTGTCGAAATGCTGCATAACTTAGTCGAATCGTCAGTTGAAAAGAATCAAGAAGTGCTTATTTCTAAACATATACAATCATGGCTAACTTTACCAACGAGAAATATGCTAACATGCATTACATTTACGGATTTTGCGATGGCAATGCCGCATGTGCACAGGAGGAATATCAAACGAGGTATCCGACCCGACGATTACCGGATACCAGAACCTTCATGAGACTGCATAGGAACTTACGAGAGTTTAGAAGTTTCCAACCGCAGCGTTTGGACAACCGACCAGGAACTTCCAGGGACGCCGATCAGGAGGAGCGCATACTATCCATAGTACGCAACGAACCGACGTATCAACTCGCAAGCTAGCTTTGCGGCTGGGCTTATCAGCGACCACAATTTGGAGAGTTTTAAGCAAGGAAAGGATGCGCCCTTACCATTTTCAACCCATGCAAGAGTTACTTCCCGAGGATTACGTGAAAAGGGTTGAGTTCTGTGAGTGGCTTATCGAACAGACTTCATTAGTAACATTTTATGGACCGACGAGTCACATTTTTCAAGGGATGGTGTCAACAACTTCCACAACAGCCATCTATGGGCTATTATCAATCCCAGAGTAACCAGGGCCATCTCTACACAGCGTAGATTTAGCAGAAACATGTGGGCAGGCGTCCTGGGGCGTACGATAGTTGAGCCATTCCGTTTGCCGGATAGGCTGAATTCTGCCGGATATCTAAATTTTTTGGATAACGAGTTACCAGCTTTACTGGAAGATACACCAGGATGTACTACCAACACGATGGTGCTCCAAGCCATACTGGCCAACAAATCACCCATTGGCTTGCCTCAAACTATCCAGGAAGGTGGATAGGTCGAAATGGTCTAATTAGGTGGCCACCCCGGTCTCCAGATCTAACTACCCTTGATTTTTATGTGTGGGGTGCAAAGAAGCAAGAATTGTACAAGACACCTGTGTCATCAGTTCAAGAATTAGATTTAAGAATTGAGGCAGCTAGTGAAAAAATAAGAGAGGAACTCATGCATTTCGATGTAGTCACAGAAATTAAGAAAAAAGCTCTTCTTTGCATTTCTGTGGAAGGAAGACACTTTGAACAGTTGATGTGATCACAAGCAACACAGTGATACTGCTGTTGATTGATAAGTTCAAAATTACAGTTGAACCTCGATTATCCGGGAGTCTATTAACCGGGAACATCTGTTAACCGGGTTACAGAGTGATTGATTTTATACCTCCACCTTCCGTGATTTGCCTCTATTATCCGTGATACAGATTTATGCATGTGTCCATTTTTCCGTATAATGCTCATAAAATTTGGGGATTTCCCCTTTGCTATTTTACTGCAATGAGCTGTGTATTAAATTTTTTTTAGATTCATTCTCTGTGTGAAATTTGATTAAATAACACCTAAGTAGTTCTTGAAAATGCCACCGTCAAAGGCTAAATTGGTAAAGAGACCAAGAAAAGTTCTTTCAATTAAAGACAAAATGGAACTTATTAATGATCATAGCAAACGTAACATATCGGCTAAAATATTGTCGGAGAAATATGGTGTTGGATTACAAACTGTATACGATTTGTTAAAAAACAAAGAACAAATTTTAAAGTTTTGCTCTGAAAGTGATTCAATATGTGGCCTTAAAAACAGGGGTACGCTAAAAAAATCCGAAAATCCAGAAGTCGATTTCGCAACATATGTATGGTTTCGACAAGAAAGATTTAAGAGAATTCCAATTACAGGTGAGTTGTCTCAAATTGGTCTCGTATACACCGGTACGTACTAACATAGTCCGTATTAAGGCTCGGTTCGAATTAATCATAACTAGAATAACCTCAACCGAGAACAGTTTAATACGGATTCACGATTGCGATATATACGATGCTATTGAGACATTTTACGAACTCAAACTGAAATTTGCTTCTGAATTTCAGGCGAAATGATAACTGAGAAGGCAAAAGTTTTTCATTCTAAGTTAAAGATAAATGGCGACTGCAAGTATTCATCAGGTTGGCTGGAAAAATTTAAAAAACGACATGGAATTCGTCGATTGAAATCAACTGGAGAAAAGGAGTGTGCTGATTATGAGTCTGATACGATATTTGTGGACGACTTAGATGAATTCATTCCAAAGGAGCAACTTACAGCCGAACACACAGAATCACAGTGTTAGTTTGTGCAAATGCAGCTGGAACACACAAGTGTAAATTAATGATAATTGGAAAAAGTGCTCATACACGAGCTTTAAAAAACGTTGGTGACCTTCCTGTGATTTATAAGTCCAATAAGAAAGCTTGGGTAACACAGGCGTTATTTCTGGATTGGTTTAATAAAAATTTTGTGCCAGAAGCAAAAGAACATCTGCAGCGCATTGGCCTCGAAAAGAATTGTAAAATTCTTTTGCTATTAGATAACTGTCCAGCACACCCAGATGTAAGTGCTATGATATCTAAAAACGTCATAGTAAAATATTTTCCACCGAATTGCACATCCTTGATTCAGCCTATGGATCAAGGAGCAATTCGAAGCTTTAAATGTCATTACCGTATATTGATCGTTCAAAAACTAGTTAATGGAAATGAAAGACGTGAATTCGTTAAATCTTTGAACATCAAGACAGCTATGTGGACAGCCGCGGCCTCTTGGGCCACTGTAACTCCACAGGTTTTACGAAACGTTTGGAGTAATTTACTACAATCTAAAGATGATGAAGATGCTTCAAATAGCCTTGTTGAGATACAATCAGATATAATAATACCGCCTGGATTAACGAAGTGGGTAGAGTGCGACGATGACATTGCACCGTTTGCTATTTTATCTGAAGACGAAATCGTAAACATGGTTCACCAAACGCAAGAGGATGAGTTTGGTTCAAATTCCGAGGAATCAGATGGAGAAAATACGCAAACGCCCACATTGCCTCAGGCAATTGACGCTAGTAATGTTCTGTTAATGTTCTTCGAAAATTACAATTGTCCAGGCATTTCAGAGCCTGATAAACTACAAATGTATCGCATACAAGCTCATTTATTCGAAGAGCAATCGAAAGTTAAAGAGAAAAGACAGACTACACTATTAGATTTTTTCAAATAAATGTAATTTCATGTGTCTTTGTTAAAAATAAATAAAAATAATAAAATATTCGAATGTTTATGTGTGCCCTCCTTTAACCGGGATTTTCGATTATCCGTAATGATCTTGGTCCCGAGCATTACGGATAATCGAGGTTCAACTGTAATTGTTACTTTAGATCTTTAGTTATTATTTTCCATAATAAAGTAAGTCAGCAAAATTTCACAAAATTGTAGTTTCATATTTTTCGAAGGAAACAAAGGAAAATTGGCAACCTTTTTCTTCGGAAGTATTCAAGCAGAAAGTAAGGCTTTCTGTCAGGATAATCATTTTTATAGGTTAGGACATCAGTTTAGCGTTTAACACGGTCGCGAATGCCAAAATTAGCAATTTTTTCCCGGTTGTTTCAAGTTTCTCATTTTTTCGTGTAAAACTGGCAGCATTGGGGGCACTTGTTAATACATTTCTAAAAATATCCTTCAAAAGTCTACACATAAAAATAAAATAGTTATGAGGGTTTACACGTGCCAGGTGAGGAGCGTGGTTACTCCGATTTTTTGCTTAAAAGACTTCAAGGATTCCGTGGTTTTATTTAATGTCATCAACTCCGAAACACCCTGTATATGATACATAATTACGATTTTTCGATAAAAAAAGAAATGTAAATGAAAATGATAAAACCACTGAAATACACGTCAGTTTCTGGAACTGTTTTGAGGAAGTCGCTGTAGAAAATATGCACACAGTTGAAGCTGTGGAACAGAAAAGTTCAATTGCAAATGAAATTGATTTTTACATGAAAACTGTTCGCCTAGATCGGACAGAAGACCCTTACAAGTGGTGGTCAAGAAACGCAAAGCAGTTTCCACGCCTAGCAGAATTTGCTAAGATTTATTTATCATCCCCCGGTAGCAGTGTATATAGTGAGCGGCTATTTTCGGAAGCAGATATAATTTACCAGGAAAAGCGCAATCGTTTGCTATCAACAAATGCGGAAAAAATTGTTTTCATTCATCATAACTTACCACTGATAGATTTTAAGTATTAAATATAATGATTTTTTGTTAAAATAAAAAAAAGAGTAGTACAGGCAAAGCTCGATTTACCCAATGCGCGATTCGTGCAAATGCTCGAAACCTGCACAAGAAAAAAATTTGTTCCATTTGCTCGATTTGCACACAAATTGTGCGGAATTAGAGCCTTGCGGTTTGAGTGCGACATTTTTCGTGTGACTTATATGCAATATGTGTTTATTTTAAAGAAGTGTCGTTAGTTCCTAGAAACAAATGCTTCTTTCACGCACCGCGCATGGTTTTATTCTATTACACAGCAGATGAGTTTGTGTTTACACGTGTTATTCTGCTTCTGCTGTTGCATGCTTGCGTTATCTTTCGAAAGTGAATTTTTGTTGATATGTGGTGTGATTTACTGTTCCATCGTGGTGTTTACTCATAGATTCATAATAGGTATGCCTCCATCTACTAACACCAAGCCAAATCATCTCAGTCTTGAAGATAAAGCTAAAGTGCTTGATGATTTACGAAAAGGAATATCAGCCAAGAGAATAGCTTCAAACATGGGAATTCATGTAAGTACGGTTTGTAGAATCAAAAAGGCAAAAGATAAAATAACAAACGAGCTAGCAATGAGCTACAAGGGAACTGGAAAACGTAAATACCTTAGACGGTGTGAAAATCCTGAAATGGAAAGGCGCCTGTATGACTGGTTTTTGTTAAATCGAGCTCGCAATATTCCACTGAGTGGACCGCTTTTGAAAGAGAAAGCTAAAGCGTTTCTTAAAGAACTTGCAGGAAATGAAAATGTCCAATTTAATGCGAGTGATGGCTGGTTTTCTAATTTTCGGCGACGTTATGGAATTAGACAATTATCGATAGCAGGTGAAAAGCTTTCTTCATGTCCCGAAAATGTTGCTCCGTTTAAGTGCAGACTCGAACAGAGGACTAACTTTCCATATGTATCATTCGCTACTTCTTGCCGATACACAAAATTGATCATGAGGCAAAACCGTCGGAGCCTCAGTTTCGCAGCTTCAATGGGATTATTTTTAGAAACCGCTGCCCTACGATCCATTCGTTTCTATGGCTAGAACTGAGGCGACGAAATGTTCGCCTCTGCTCGAAACAATGCTCTCAGTGTGCAACTTTTATGCTTGCTGGAAATGAAAAGTTGTTGATCGATTTCCAAAATTCAACACTGACAGCACTGATTGTTATTTGGAAAGAAAATATAGTAGGTGTAAAGAAAATCACAAAAATCGTTTTCAGAGTGCGATTGATGTTCGTGTGTAATAATCGTATTTTTTAAAGTGATTTGATTAGTGTTGGAATTAAAGTTTTTAACATGAATCCATTGCATGATATCGTGTTATCATTGATAGAATTGCCCTTTTCAAGGCGTTCTGCCAATGAAAAACACGAAATCATCCACACAAATAGGCCCACACCTAAGATAAGTATTTTAAGTAGTGATAAAAAAGATGGTCGTCAATATAAACGCTCTTTTCAATTAAGTTGGTATGAAACTCACAAATGGATTTGTGGAAGTACCTTCAAAGAACGTTTGTATTGTTGGCCATGCTTATTATTAGGAAAAATGAAAAGCGTCTGGACTAGCGATGGATATGCCGACTTTAAGAATTTTTCGAGAGCAGTTAAAATGCATGAAGCATCTCGAGAGCATATTCAAAACTCGCTAAGTATTGTGCGGATGAGTTTGAACATGACAACAATTCAAGATGCTCTAATGGAAGACGCTCGTTTATTTAAGATAGCATACAACGAAGATATCCGCAAAAATCGGTTGCTGATGAGTTATCTAATCGATACAACAATTTTATTAGGGAAACAGGAACTTGCTTTTAGAGGGCATGATGAAACTTCTCTGAATAAAGGAAATTTCAGGGAATTATTTAACTGTTTCATCCGTCGTAACAGCGAACTTGTTAAACATTTAGAAGGAAAAAATGTTTTCACAGGGCAATCCAAAACGATTCAGAATGAATTGATTTTTTGTATTGAAGACTATTTAAAAGACTACATAAAAAAAGAGATATCAGATGCACTGTTTTTTTCAGTAATAGTAGATGACACGACAGACATTGTGGCAAAGGCACAATGTTGTATAACAATAAGGTATGTGAACAGGAACGCGGAGCTCAAAGAACGTTTTTTTGGATTTTTTGATGTTAGCTTGGATTCAAGAGCTAGTGCACTTTACAGCTTACTAGTTAGTGTCTTGGAACCATTTGCATTCAGACAAAAATTAGTAGGACAATGTTATGATGGAGCTGCAGTTATGGCTGGAGATTTGACTGGTTTAAAAACAAGAATCAAATCTGTCGCACCTCTAGCACTTTATACTCATTGTGCTGCACATCGTTTGAATTTGATTTTGCAACAAGGCTCGAACTATATTAAAGAAAGTAGAGTGTTTTTTGCAACTTTAAAAGGTTTACCAGCTTTTTTTCATAAATCATACAAACGTACATCTATTTTGGACAGAATACTAAAGAAAAGAATTCCTCAGTCTTGCGACACAAGATGGTATTTTAGATCGAAAATTGTACATTTTACCGCAAATAATTGGGAGAATCTCAGACAAGTTTTTCAAGACATGATCGAGAACACAGAGTTAGATTTGGATTCAATACATCTCGCAAAGGGTTACTTAAAGGAATTTTATGATTTTGAGTTTGCCTTCTTGACATTTGCATTCAAAGAAATTTATTCAATAACTGATATCTTTTTTCTGGTTCTTCAACTTAGTAATCTTAAAATTGATTTTTGTGTTTTACAATTAAAAATAGTATTAGATAGATTGAAAGAGCTACGAATAGAATCAGCAGTGAAGTGTATTTTTCAAAAAGCGGAAACTTTAACTGGATTGCCCCAAAATAGATATAGCTGCAAGATGAGTCCATCCGATTTTCTCGAGAAGTGGAAAGTATTATTTTATGAAATTTTGGATTGCATTATGTTCCAAATTAAAGTAAGGTTTGATGACTTTCACAAACTAGAGTTTATATCACTATTTAATACCTCCAAGTATAGAGAGTTTTCAAAACAATTTCCTACTAATTTAATGAGTTCGCTACAAAAAACCTTCCCAAACATGTTTGACATGGATCGTCTTAAAAACGAGTTAAGTATCATTTATCTAGATGCACAATTTCATGAAATTAGTTTGTCTGAAATGCTTAAGCTTTTAAACGATTTAGGGCTGGTATCAGTATTTTCCGAAGCACATAGACTCGTAACATTGATTTTAACTATCCCAGTCACAACTGTGCAGGCTGAAAGAGATTTTTCATGCTTAAAGCGAGTTAAAACTCATTTGCGAAATACAATATCTCAAGAGCGGCTTTCCGCTTTGTCAATTATGTCAATTGAAAAAGAACTTTTGGTAGAACAAACTGAAATGAATAGCCAATTTTATGATTTAATAATTGAAAAGTTTGCTGCCTTAAAAGATAGGCGAATTAATCTAATATATAAGAAATAGTATACGTTCAAGTAAAAAAACCTACATAATCCTTCATAAAATTGTTTGAATTGTTTTTTTAATCGATAATGATCGAAAAGGATACAGATGTTGTCAGTTTATTTCACATTTTTATTTTGCTTGATGTCGAAAGTTGACCATAATTGCAAAGATTTTCGCATCTCAACGTTGAAAAAACGTATGTATAAAATTTTAAATGTATGTTATGAATTTGAAAGTTGAAGGGAAGTTATTGTGAATTGCATCAACATTTATAACACTTCCATAATGTTACTAGTATTAAGTAAAATTAACACCTTGTTCAAATCTTAGCCAAATATTGAGAATATGATGCATTCGTAACAAACTATCCCTTATACCGTCTGGGAAGTGTACGAAGAAAATGAAAAACCACTTAGAGAATATATTGCACATGAACCGTGCAACCGAAGAGTGATGGATGACTGGTTGGAGAAGACGGAGGTGGTTTTAGTCGGTAAAAATCCGACATACCGATAAGCAGGAGCGAATCGGTATCTTTTGAAGAGTTCCACCTCCCAACGACTAAAAAAAAACTATGGATATAACTCTAAACAAACATATCGTTTTCAGATAACTTTAAAATCAATTCGTACCAAAATATAATAATAACCTCCGTTACAGTATCATTTTGAATGGTACCTTGAGCCAGCCGCAAGCTTGAATTTTTTTTATGATTTTCAGCTTGTATCGAAAATCATTTTACCTTATTTTTCGCCTCACGTACTTATTGTGCCACGAGCCGCCACTGTTGGAAAGGCAAAAAATCCTAGATGTTTTAAGAAAGATTTCGTAATTCCTGTCATCTATCGTCATTCGAAATCAGCGTGGATGAACACCTTTATATTCAAAGGTTGGTTTCACAATTGTTTTGTCCCAGAGGTAAAATTATTATGCATACATAACGAGTTTCCCGAGCCAGTCCAAATTTTCCTTCTCTAGGTTACAAAATTTCAACGCAGCAATAATTTACCAATTGGCGGTCTTTTGCTCTTAGATAATGCACCTATCCATTGTTACGTTCGCCACGCAACATAGTCGATCCCAAACCCTCAAGGGCGAAATATATGAAGACCCCAAACCACCGTGCGGGTAAACGCTGTCTTGCACAAATTGAAGATGCTACGTTCGCCACTTCACGCAACCAAGCCAATTATTGAATTATATTTTTGTTTTTGAAGTATATTGTTATTAAGTTCAACTATATTGTTATTAACGAATTATATTGTAGGAAGTAGAGATTTGAATTATATGGTAAGGGCTAGAAGTTTGAATTATATAAATGTAGAGTAGATGTAGGATGTAAGGATCTTAGATTAGATAGCTAAGCAGTGGTAGTAGTTTCTATGATAAGTCAGCAACAGCTAAATGCACCACCGTCAACGACACAGACCCTGCAGATAAGTTGCCAGCAATGACGGCAACAAACACGATCACCCAATCGCGCAGTGGATCCAAGTCCAGGCCCGCCCGGTCTACGATGCGCCCCAATGGAGTCCCCTATGCGCCAGTGAGACCCACAACCATTGGCACTGGCAATTCACCATGGTTAACGACCGCCATGAGTATTTCACCGCGCTCCAATCGCATCCCACAGCTTTCACAGCTTTTCCCCCGCGTCGAGACACAACGTCTGACCTCGTACCAAACCAGTTCCCCAAGCTTTCAAAAGCTGCGATGGGGTCAACTGCCCAGCTGGGAGGGCATTCACCGCCGACGCGGAGATAACGGTACAGGGAAATCCCATATATATGGCCGGTGGAGCAGCTGACGGGGCTTTTTGGTTTCACGTCGACGACTTGTGGAAGCTGGGTGTCGGCTGGACGGCGATCGCTGGTACGTTTGGATTGTTTCTTTGGACGCCGGTTTGTGGTGGAAGCGGTGATTTCGGCTTTGCGGCAGGAGTTGAAGAATTTTCAAAGGACGGAGGACAGCGAGCGGAGGAAATAGAATAAGAAGGAACAATTGTAAGTAAATTTAGTGTAGATAGTTAGAAGTAGGGTTTAGATAGGTTTTTGGCTGAAAATAAAATTGTGCTGAATTTGAGTTAAATTGGTGGTTTGTGAAGTGGCGAGGCGGAAATCACGTTCCTGGCGTGTGTTCTTGTGCTCCCCTATTCGGTCGGTGGTTTTGGGTCACTGTGAATCCGATTCCCGTTTCAGAATTCGCGGACAAGGCAGTCCCGGCACGGAAACGGGTGGCGCCCTTTTTTTAAATTACATATTCCCACACCCCTCTTCGCGGGTGAAGCCGGGTGGGATTGCCCGAACCGTGGCTGGGATCGGCTACGGTGTAGGGGAGTACGTTACGCAAAATTATAGCCGTAACACCATCCTTCAGAAACTGAATTGATCATGGATAAATTTTCTGTTATGTATATGCCGCCAAATGTCACTCCACTGATCCAGCCCATGGACCAAAACATAATTAAACTTACGAAATTATACTATCGCAATTCGCTACTCACAAGTATTGTTGCTAATGAAGATATTGGTGTGGGCCAGTTTTAAAAAAAAAATGACTTAAAGATGCCATTGCAAACCTAGTCTCTGCCTGGGATAAAATAGAAGAAAGGGTGATAATATCTTGCTGGAGGAAAATTTTGGACTTCTCTAATAATCTTCGTGAAAATGAAGATTTTTCATCCGAAGATGAAATACACTTGGCCTTGTTAACACCAAATCTAGAGCATCAAATACCATCAAGCATTGTCGAGGAATCAATACCCTGTGAAATCGGAGAATTAATGACAGAAAACATCAACCTGTTAAACGAAATTGGGATAACTGTAAGAACCTACACTTAATTTAAAAAATAACATATAACTAACCTTTGCTTTTTACATTAAAGCTCACACAATTAATGATTTAACTGGAATCTTGACACAATTGAAGAAGAATCAATATCTGATGATGAAAGCCGTTCCTTGTCCAATATCTTTGATGAAGAAAATAAGCTGGTATCCCATCAAGATGCTATTATGCTTTTTAATAAAGCTTTAGTGTTTAGTGTAGAAGTTTCCCAGAAATTCATCTATCACAAAATTTGCGTGAAGTAGCCGTTAAAAAAAACTTGAATTCCAAATTTGCACAAACACGAATAAACGAACGTTATAATGAATAGTATTGTTTTGAATTAAATAAGATTTTAAAAAACATGCCTTTTGGATATGATTTTATAAATTTTTTGTGGACATTCAAATTGAGCAATTTTTCGATTTCCGCAAATAGGCCAAATTTCACCTTGTGCACAAATCGAGCTTCGCCTGTATTTGCTATGCATTTTTTCATTGTTTATTATTCGGTATTCGGCTGAATGGTCCGCAATATTCGTTCGAATACCGAATAGTAAAAAAGGAGCCGAACAGCCGAATATTCGTGGCATTTGTAGTAAATATATTCGTTCTATGGTGAACATTAGAAAGCTTATCATTTCAAGATTCGCGGTTTTGGGATAAGAAGGATTTAAAGATTTGTGGCTAAGTTATTAGCATTTGGACTCATCGACTTATATCGATATTTAAAATTCATACGAATTGATTTTTTTTAATACGTGCTTTGCATTCAGATTCCAACCATGATATTTTCTATTTTCGGAGCCATCTAAGGCACAGCCATTTCTTCATTTTTCAAGTCAAAGAACGGAAGTTGAAGACGTGATTTTCAATGCGTATGTATTCATTTTTTTATGTGGCAGTTTAAATTTCAAATCGATTTCATTAAAATATTATCTTAAAAATCTCAAAAACATCTTAAGTCGTAATTTTAAATTAAAATAAACAGCAAACCTGAAGATGTTGAAGTTGTATTGTTTGAATCCTTAATCTTTAGGGTGGTCGTGAACGTGTAAATTTGATATGAGGAATCTTTTAAAGGATTCAACCACATTTTCGTCCATGCGGGAACCATGAAATTGTAAAACAAGTGAAAAATATTCCAAATACCTTATCGTTGCGTGTCTCAAAATCTTATCGTGCACATATACAAACATCAACTGATGAAGTCCTTGCGAGTCGATTCGTAACAGTTGTTACGTGGACGGCCCGTGTGGATTGTTAACAACTGGTCCCGCGAACGCTTCGTTGCGAGCCGCGGCGGGTAAGTACTATTGGCGGGCAGAGCGCTCGGTCTCCAGCAGGCATTCCCGCACGAGAATCCGGGCGTGGACAATGCCGCGCTTGAGGCGCTCCGTCGAACTCCGCGATCCCGTGTACGTGGGCCGAATGTCGCGCCCCATTTCTTCGATCACGGCGAGCAGCTGAGCGTATTTCGATAGGCCATGCAGGTTTGACAGCGAAGGGATGTTTGCGGCCGAAGTCATTGGGGTCGTAATGTTGGCGGAAGTTTGTGTGGTCACTATAATCGGCGATGTGGGCTGCTGCGATACTTGCTGGTAATGGGGTTGGATGTGAATCTGGGGCGACGGCATCGATTGAAATTGATTGTTGGGAATTGTGACCTTCATTGTCATCGGAATCGGCGTGACCGTCACGTCGCAGAGTTTCGATTCCACGGCCTGAATGTCCATTGCGTCCATGGTTGGGAATTCGGCACTAGATTAGAATAGCGAAGTTAGCTTGTACCTTACTATTTAGGGTTATATAACGTTTCTGGCAGACGCTATAGGCATCTTGCGATCAAACTTACACTTCAGCTGCAGAAAAACTATAGCGGTTAATTTGGACGCTATTTTTTAGGCGGCAGCTACAATACGGTTTCGACTTTTGTTTTTATTCAAATGTCACTTGTGACAACCATATGGTGTTAACAGTGGTAATGCAGTGTAAGATAGAATGAGCCACCATAGTGGTGAGTATGCCGAAGGTGAGTTTGAAAGAGGGAAGCCACCGCTCGATTTTATGAAGATAGACAAGACCGCCGTTTGATTCCGAAATTTCAAAAATGTGCATTATACAACAAAAGTCGATAACTGTACATCTTTTCCCAGGTTGAGTGGTCTAGTATTCCTTCATCATTTTCTCCTATCTCAGTGAACCGTCCTTCTCTGTTATTTTCTTCCTTTCTGTCACTTTGTGATATGACGCAGTTCAATATCTACTATGAGCGTCAAAAGTGAATGCACACCTATCAAATTTGATTTCAGGCTTCAATTTTGGAAAAACACTGATTCAAAAATATTTTTAATTTTATTTGTAAAGAACAATGTACAAAAAAACTAGTTCCACATATTCACTAACAAAAATCTTACAAAACATCAAAAACAAAAACTCAATAAAATATTAACCAAAAGTGAATTTACAGTCAATATAATAACAATTCTACTAATAAATTTAAGGAAAATTAGTATTGGTTTGATCCTCTTTTGCCTTCAAAACAGCTTTCAATCTCCTAGGCAGTCTGTATATTTTCCCATTCTTCGTTAAGCGCAGTTTTCAAGCTTTCCTTGCTTGAAATCAGACGTTCCCGAATTTTCCTGTCTAAATAATCCCATAAATGCTCAATGGGATTGACGTCTGGGGACTGGGGAGGATGATCTAATACTTTATGAGCTCTATAAAGCAACCACTCCTTGACTAAATAGGATGTGTGCTTAGGATCGTTATCTTGCTGGAAGATCCACGTCCTAGGCAGTTCCAATTTTGAAACACTTTCCTCCATATTTTCTTGTAAAATTTTGAGATAACCTTGCTTATTCATTGTCCCATCAATAAATGCAAGATTTCCAACTCCCGTTCCTGCCATACACCCCCAAACCATAACAGATCCTCCCCCATGCTTGACCGTGCCGGAAACATTTTTCGTGGAACTCTGTATTTCTGGTTCTCCAATTTTTTATTTTTATGGCCACCAAATAATTCGAACTTGCTCTCATCGGAGAATAAAACGTTTTTCCAAAAGATGAAATCATACGTTTTATACTTTTTGCATATGTTGAGCGTTTTCTTTTGTTCATCTCAGAAATGAACGGCTTCTTTCGTTGCGCTCTGCCATACAACCCGTGTTCATTTAATATTCTTCTGTGTTAGCTGAAACAGATTGATTGTTTGTCGTGGAGTAATTTTCTGCTATTTTAACTGCACTTGAGCGTGGATTACACCTATGTATCTTCTTTCACTATATTTCTTATATCATGTTAATTTAATTTTCTTGGTCGTCCGGATCTTTTCAAATTTTCTAATGTTTTGCATTTTTTATATTTGTCAATTATTTTTTCACTGTGCTGTGTGGTCTTTTCTCAATTTTTCCAATTTCCCGTAAGCTTTTTCCTTCACAATGCAAATTCACTAAAATTTTTCTTGTTTCTGACTCAGTTTCTTTTCTAATTTTGGGCCACCTGTTTCTAGCACGTTTTAAACCAGACTAATTTCCAGACAAATTACTTTACTAAGAATTTTAGTGATCGCTATTTCCTGAGAATAACATTGAAGTTGCATTCAACTGTTCCGTTATTTTGTTTACGGCTATAATTTCTAAATGTTTGAATACCTGTGCACTTACTTTTGATTCATATTTCTATGAGTTATTGTTTTTGCTGCTCTGTAAATTTTTTGCGAGTTAATATTGGGAACTGATTTATTTGTATAATGTTCTTGACAAATAAGGTTTAAAAATATTTCATTGAAAATATTTTTCAATTTCCTCATTTTTTAAAATTGAAGCCCAAAAACAAATTTCAAAGGTGTGCACTCACTTTTGGTGCTCATAGTACCTAAATTCCAATAGGCGTTTGCTTGATCGTATCCTATCAAATATTCCTCCCAATCTTCTCTCGGTTTGTTTCAGCTTTATTTCCTTAATATTCTTCAATGTCTTATGTTCTCAACAAAGAAATCGAACTGGATATGTAGCTCGATATAACTTCAATAAAGTATAGATTGAGGTGACGACTAATGAGTAATTTTCTGTTGATTGAAATGACTGTTTCTGGTGTTTAAATTTGTGGATAACTAAATCATTATTTACCTCACTGGTTCGCCCATTACTTGAATATGCCTGTAATGTATGGAACCCAATTTTTGCAGTTCATGATACGAGAATAGAATCAGTCCAAACACAATGCTTGTTGTATGCTTTGAGAGACCTCTATAGCCCTGATGACTATCAAATCTTGTCTTCTTATGTAGTTAGATAGGAGCTTCTGAATTTTTTGACTCTTAAGCCAAAATAACAGTGTTGTCCTCTTGCTTCGCCTTTGACGTGATTAGGGGCCACATAAATATGGAGTATTTGACGAATAAAATGAAGCTTAAAGTGCCGGTAAGAAGTACGCTTAATACACGTTTAATAACTGAATACCAGCATCTTACTAAGTATGCAGATAATTAACCAATTAATAGGTGCTGTAAAATCTTTAGCACTTTGAGCAAACACTACTCCCTACCATCTTGAAGTTCAATTTTAAATCCTGCATTTAAAAAGCCCTTCATTATCCATCCCTAAATTGTGATGTACTTACAACTGTGTAAATTAATGTAGAGTGTAGCATGTCTACTTAGGGTTAAATATTTGTTGTAATTTTATATTCTATATTTTATATTTTAACATGTGATTACCTTGCTTTGGCGAAAATAAATAAATAAATTGTGATCTAGCGATCTACTACTTCCATAATGTTCTTTCTAATATAATTCCACGATTCACTCCAAGATATTGTCCACCAAAGAAGACATATGCTCCTTGTCCAACAAAAAGTGCTGCTTCTGCACTCAAATTAAAAGACAAAGCCATTCGCCGGCTCAACATTCTAAAAGCTTCACAGAGCAACTGAACTGTTTTTTTCGTTCACCCGCTAAGGATACAAACATTTTTCCTAAATGTTAAATGTTCTAATGAAACGAAACCGTTTTGGTCTTTTGTCCGTTTCCTCAAATCCAGCAATTCCTTCTTCGGACTCAATGTGTAACATGATTGCTCCTTTTATTGTCGCTTCTTTAACTCCTGAATCTCCTTCGACGGTAACTTCCCTGCAATCATTCATGCATTCCTTAATACAACCGTTCCAAAATTTCTTCGACGAGGTGGCTTACCTTATAGACCAACTAGACACTACCGTTGGTCCTGGATCAGATGATATCCCGATTTTCTTAGGTAAAAATCTCACTTTCTCTTTAAACATGCCGTTAGCTATAATTTTTAACTCGAGTCGTTCTTAAGGAATTTTCCTCGAGTTTTGAAAATTAAAAAATCCATTCTTATCCATAAATCTGGCGATCCTACGCAGAATGTAAACCATTTTCTCTCCTTTCTTGTTTTCACAGCTATTTGAGCGCATTGTACACTCTAGACTTGATTCGTCTCTGCTGCTGAGCAATATTGATTATGCAAAAATCAATCAACTGCGACTGATCTAGCGGAGTTCGTGAGCTCAGTCTTAGCTGCATTGGATTTTCAACTAGAAGTTATAACCGTCTCTTCTCCAAAGCATTTGAGACAGTTAACCATGATCTTTTGTGCTGCAAACTTAGGTACTTTGGTGTTTTTAAAGTTTTGCTGAGTTGGTTCCGTTCTTGCTTTTCGAATCGTGTGAATAAAGTAAGCTTATTTGGTGTACACTCCGATCCTTTTTTTCTACCTCTGGTGTTCCTCAAGAATCCATGCCTGGTCCACTCCTTTTTCTAATTTGTATAAATGATCTTCCCACACAGATAAATTCTTCATGCTTATTATATGCTGACGATTTCAAGTTATTTCGTGTGTGGAAGTCTCCGATTGACATTAACTTGCTTCGAAATGATCCAGATGCGCTTATAAGAGTGTCAGTCAAAGCATATTTGCTCAAATGCGAGAAAATGCCATCTTTTGATTTTTAACTTCCCAGTATATGGGAAGTTCTTGTAATCGCCTCGAAAATCGAAATTGATATTTTCAACATTTCTTTACGTTTTGAGGTCTATAGAGTATATATAAAGTGTTTTTAGAAAGGGAGATGTATGTGTGTGTGTGTGTACGTACGTATGTACGTTCGTGGACACTTTTTTCTACGAGCATAGCTCACGTAAACAAAGTCGCATCGACTTCGTTAAGGTGTCAATCGAAGCGTCTTTGCAATCTTAAGAGCTGATTAGTTTTTGGGAAACTTCGGTCGAGGGAGTTTGCTGTTTTGCCCGTTTGAAGGTCATTTCTGTCAAGCATTATATCTCGCGAATCAAACATATGATTTCCTTGATCAAGGTGTCAATCGACGAGTATTAACATTTATGTGATTCTGTCAAGTTTTTAATAAAATTCTTGGAGCCGTTTTTTAATTTTTTAAAAAAAGGTGCAAAAAATTAGAGTTTTTTTCAAAAACAATAAAATTTTAACCATATTTTCAAGTCGAAGTAATCAATGTTTATTTAATTTATATACTCTAAATAGTTTTTGTAAAAACATGATCAAATTTTTTTCTCGTGATTACAAAAAAAACAAGCCGCGAGGTGCGACCCTTGAGGTCCACACTGTCAACTTCCCAGTAATATCTACATAAACATAAACAACATTACAACAATGAGAGGTATTCATAGCAGTAACAGGAATGAGTTAATATGAATCATATCGTCTACGGGAGGGTCCATTGATTACGTAAGGTTTTTGGTCGATGTGGACAGATTGAATATTCACGCGGATCAATCGGTGGGGGCCTTTTTGGTGTTGAAAATTTTGTCGGTTTTCAAAATTTAAGCAATTTCTTTTAATTAAAAGACTATAAAAACTATTAAAAATCTGCTCAAATTATGCAAATATCTTAAAACTTTGATTGAATTTACAATTTTTTTAGAATAAAAGATATAAAGTAATAGCACTCGTATAAACCCTCTTTACATGGTAACTTTTAATGATTTTTTTATTTTTAATTTAGTTTTTTCATAATCATAGAAGATAATTTTGCTGGTTTCTCTCCAAAAACTGATAAGAATGTATAAATTTTATAAACTGGATCACTGTGCTGTGCAAATCAAGTTAAAAAATATTTTCTATGAAAAAAACCATAATTTTTCGCATTTTCTTCTATTAAATTATTAAAACGGGTAAAACTAATTTTTATAATGTTAAAAACTTCACAAAGATGTTAATATACGTCAACTGACACCTTAATGATGCAAATATTATATCTGGTTCGTGAGATATAGTGAATGATAAAAATGAGCTTGAAAATCATGATGACTTTTAATGATTTTTTATTTTTAATTTATTTTTTTAAAGAATCATGAGAAAAAGTTTTGACGACGTTTTTGCGAACATTATTTGGAGTATATAAATTTTATAAACATTGATTACTAAGACTTGACAATAAGGTTAAAAATTTATTGTTTTTGAAAAAAAACTAATTTTTTGCACTTTTTTTAAAAAATTTGAAAACCGCTCCAAGAATTTTTTTAAAAGATAGAATTGATAGAATTACACAAACGTCAATACGCGTCGATTGGCACCTTGTTCAAAAAAATCGTATGTTTGGTTCGCGAGATAGAGCGCATGACAGAAATGACTTTCAAACGGGCAAAACAGGAAACCCCCCCGACCGAAGGTTTCCAAAAACTAATCAGCTCTTAAGATTGCAAAGACGCTTCGATTGACACCTCAACTAAGTCGATCGGACTTTGTTTACGTGAGTTATGCTCGTAGAAAAAAGTGTCCACGAATGTACAGACGTACGTACGTACGTACGTACACACACACACACACATACGTCTCCCTTTCTAAAAACACTTTATATATACTCTATAGACCTCAAAACGTAAAGAAAAGTTGAAAATTTCAATTTCGATTTTCGAGGCGATTACAAGAACTTCCCATTGTACTGGGAAGTTAATTAGATAAAAAATAAAAAATCATTAACAGTCATCATGATCTTCAAGGTCATATTTGTCATGCATTATATCTCGCGAACCAAACATACGATTTGCATCATTACGATGTCAATCGATGCGTATTAACAGTTTTGTAAATCTGTAAAATTTTGAAAAAAGTGACAAAGTTAGGTTTTTTTCATAAACAATAAATATTTAACCTCATTTTCAAGTCGAAGTAATCATAGTTTATAAAATTTCTATAGTCCAAGTCGTTTTTGTTAAAACATCATCAACATTTTTTCTCATGATCACAAAAAAAAATTCAATAAAAAATAAAAAAATTATTAACAGTCATCATGATCTACAAGGTCACATTTGTCATGTGGCATATCTCGCAAACCAAACATACCATTTGCATCATTAAGATGTCAATCGACGCGTTTTAACATTTTTTGTGAATCTCAAATTTTGAAAAAAATCGTTGGAGCCTTTTTCAATTTAGAGAAAAAAGTGCAAAAAATTCGATTTTTTCCATAAACAATAAATTTTTAACCTGATTTACGGAACACAGTAATCAATTTTTATAAATTTATACATATACTCCAGGCAGTGATTGTAAAAACATTTTAAAACCTTTTTCTCTTGATTGCAAAAAGCATTACATAAAATATAAAAAATCATTAACAGTCATCATGATCATTTCTGTCATTCACTATATCTCAAGCAAGCAGCAGAATGGTTCCGCCAAAAACGTATCTTGGACCAAAAGTGAAACGACAACATGTCAGATTTCAGCCTGCTGCGAAAAATTCAATTGCATGCATAACTCAGAGGGAAAGTATTGTAGCCGCTATAAAGTTATCGCACCGCCATCTTTCTCATAAGTTGAGACAGGACGAACAAGGACATGTCTCACTCGATTGTCAACCGCGCGACGTGCAACATCCATTCGATTCGATCACTTGATTATTATCTTGTACATATTAATAAATAATTTATCGTTAAAAGAGTTATTAGTTTCATTGTAGTAAACACCTATAAATTGGTGACCCCGCTACATGGGTTTGCGACACTAGAGACGTAAACTTATGCTAACTGTCAAACTGGCCAAAAAAGCTGCCTAACAGCCCAAAATTCATGGTTGATGTCATGTTCAAGACCATTTGATGATAATAAAAAGTTTATGGCCATTTGATTACCCATTTAGCGTTATATATTTTGCAACACTTGTTGGCGACCTCCACTGAATTCCAATGTTAACGTTTTTGCTGAGATAGGGTTGCCTCGTTGAAAACGTTTTCGTGGCTTATTTTATAATCAAAATTCCCATTTTACTCATCCCCAAATCAAAATTCTACAAAGATCGACTACAAGACATTCTTCGATGAACAAGGACATCAGTTTATCATTGCAGGTGACTACAACTCTAAACACACATTCTGGGGATCTCGTCTAATCAGCACGAGGTGAAGAGCTCTCTACAAAGTCATTAAGGACAAAGGCTACGACATATCTTCCTGCGGAGAACCAGCCCATTGGCCAAAGGACACCAAAAAAACTCCGGAGCTAATCGACTTTGCCGTTACCAGAAACGTCCCACGCACAAGTATATCATCACGACTTCTGCTGACTTCTGCTCTTACCAGTTCTCCTCGAATTCTAATTCGAAAATGAGGTAAATCGTCATTTAATTTAACCTCCTTTTCGACGAACTGGCTTCAAGAGACCCCAAATCAGCACCCCACATATTCGTAAACACAATGGACAATGGGCAAAAAGTGATAGTGAAAAGGCAACCAAATTCAGAAAAAGAGAGCACAACAATGGATCATCAAACGGAAAGAATTATTAAAAGTCTCAAAATTAAACATCGGCAAGTTACTTATGTTATTAAAAATCATATTAATGTTAAAAAGTCTCCACGACCAGATAAACGGAAAGATGATTACAGAACTGCCGATTATTGCAACAAAGTGGTTGGTTGTCTCAAATACTTAACGCTATGCTGAGAATATGATATTTTCCTAAACAGTGTAAGCTATCATCTAGAATAAAAATACCGAAACCAGGCAGACGTATCAGTAGCGCAGCTACTGCTCATGTAGCCCAAACATTCCACAAATTTTGACATTAAGGACTACTCTACAAAATG
Source organism: Oxycera nigricornis (assembly GCA_963942545.1). Classification (NCBI taxonomy): domain Eukaryota; kingdom Metazoa; phylum Arthropoda; class Insecta; order Diptera; family Stratiomyidae; genus Oxycera; species Oxycera nigricornis. Next base: position 81,830,662 of record OZ012662.1, read on the forward strand.
AATCGAACGCTGTCCTATGTTTACGAGATCCTGAAGTCCTATTTAACCGGAAGGCAATTTCAGGTAAGATTGAAAGGTTCAATCAACTAAACGTAAAATTCTAGCCGGTGTCCCACAAGGAAGTGTTCTTGGACCCATTCTCTATTTACTCTGCACCGCTGATTTACCAAAGAGTCGAGGAATCGTAACCAACACGTTCGCAGATGATGCCGCCTTCTTATGTACAAGAAAATCAGCAAAAACTGCCTCCAAGAACTTGCAAGAGCAAGTTACTGATGTCGAACAGTGGCTCAATACATGGAGAACTCAAGTTAATGAGTCAAAAAGTGTTCAAGTCACCTTTACGCTAAATAAAAGAAACTGTTCAGTTATCAAACTCAACGGAAGACATGTTTTGCACAAGGACCACTACAAATACCTGGGAGTCCACCTAGCGCGACGCATGACTTGGGAAAACATATCCGAGCAAAAAAGAAGGAGATTGGTCTGAAGGTTTCTAAACTGTACTGGCTTAAATACTTTAAATCCAAAAAGCTCTAAAGAGTACAAAGTTATGTTATATAAATCTATGATAAAACCTATATGGTTGCCAGTTATGGCAAACGGCTTCCTCATCCCTAATTGGCATTATTGAGCGATTGCAGAACCGCCGTGGTACATTAGAAACATCAATATTAGAAAAGATCTTCATAAATCGATGGTTTTTGAAGAAATCGTGAGAGCAAGGACTAAATATAGTCTTAAGTTGAGACAAAATTGTAACTCATTAAATTGTTTCAAATAGACTTAAAAGAAAAATTAATGTTATTATTTTCGCTGCACACCTCAAAACAATGTTAGATTTTAAGAATTGAAATAGGTTTATCTATACCCACAAGTGTAACTTATCCATTTTTGTTATTTCTTTTTAAGAAGATTCAATAATCACCCTTATTGAAAAAAAAAATTCACATATGATTTGGAAAAGCAATAGTTAGAAATGAAATTTGGACTATTTTCGAAAAAGTCTGATTATTTGATCTCAATGAAATCTCCCAAACAATAAAAGCCTTAAATGTTACACAAAGTGTAATAAAGACAAATGTGTATTTAAATTTGATATTCAAAGTATTTCAACACCGGAGAACTTAAATTTTTTTCACCCAAAAGCTTCAAATTTTGAGCTGAAAATCCTTATAGCCCGAAGGACATTTTTCATTCATAACATTATTCTCATCGCTTGAAATTCCAATGACTGATATTTTGATGACGATGTCGACGATTCTTTTGAAGAAGAAAACGTTTGTGCGTAATATCTTCGCCTGCAGCCAAGGTTGATTTTCTTAGTTATTGTTTGTAGAAAATGTAACTTATAAAGTTTATGAAACTTCTTTTGAAAGGCACGGAATTAAGTTTGGTTCGAAAGAAATTCGGATTACGCAAGACCGGTACTATATTAACGAGAATCTTTATCTTTTCGAATTTTATTCATCGTCGCATTTGATGATGGTTATCTAATTTTGTGGATGGATTCCGTGATTGTTTTGTACTTCTTTTCTTTCTTTAATAATTATTTTATATATATATTTTCGTAAAATTAAAAACGAAAAAACAATATTTGCTCTAAAACATCAGGATGACGCCAGAGGAAGAAATTTGTATCATGCAGATCCACTTTGAAGAAACTTTTGAGAACTAACAGCCTATTTACATTCTTACGAAAGCATATAGTTTTGATAGAATTCGTGATTTTGACGAACATATGGTACACAAATAAGCATTTTTCCAAGAATTGAAATTTGGATTGGGCAAAGTTACGAAGCACATCAAGTGGATTTCAATACTTTTAGTGACATTCAACAGAAAAAATAAATATATAATGAATCAGTTAGCTTTTCCAGCTAAAACGACAATGACACACACTGACACTCTTGGATGCTGTTCGGACCCCCAAATAATGAAAATTAAAAATTAAATCTTTTACTCTACATTTGATGTTCATATCATCTTGAGGACGTTCCCCATATTCTTCTAAGTATGCTTTTATGTTGTCTATAAATTTTTCTAAATGAAAAGGTAGCATATGCACTTTCAGCAGAACTGCAAACCGGAGCCTTCTAGTTATTTATTAACTTCCCAGTATGTGGGAAGTTCTTGTAATCACCTCGAAAACTGAAATTGAAATTTTCAACATATCTTTAGGTTAATGAGCCTTAAGAGTATATTTAAAGTGTTTTTGGAAAGACATAACTCACTTTAAAAAAGTCGTATCGATTTCGATGAGGTGTCAATCAAAGCGTCTTTGCAATCTTAACAGCTGATTTGTTTTTAGGAAACTTCGGTCGGGTGTTTTTGTTTCGTTTTAATCTCTTCAAGGTCATTTCTATCATGCACTATATCGCGCGAACTAAACATAGAATTTGCATTGTTAAGGTGTCAATCGAAACGTTTTATCATTTGTATGATTCTATTGGATTTTTTTAAAAAATGTCGAAGCCGTTTTTTAAATTAAGAAAATTGCCAAAAGTTAGTTGTGGGAGCGGTGCTCTCCAAGATATGGGGCCGTACCACTTTTTTTTGTTCTCAAGATGGAACCAAGGGGACTGGAGCTGCAATTCCAGAAACTTCAATTTCTAACTGTTCAACTGGCCACACATTGTAAGAAAAGCTGCCTAACAGCCTGAAATTCACGGTTGATGTCATTTTCAAGACCATTTGATGATGATGATAAAAAGTTTATGGCACATAAAAGCATTCTACTCATTGCAATTAAAAATTTCTGCCCACTAAAATGCTCCGTGAGTTTTGCAATGGGGAGTTTGCCATTGGAAGCCGATTATTTGGCCTAAAAATGCGTTTTTCACGTGAGCTTCCCCCCTTTGGGATGCAATAGCTCCCGCCAGTGTACAGCGATCAAAACAATCAATAACGCAAACAATTTGTGACAAAATTGTCTTGGAAAAATTTCCCAACGTGTTTCGCGTGAAACGTGGAAATAAAGAGGTTGAGGTGCCCGAAAGATGTTCCCCCCTTTTTATGTGGTTTTTGGTTTGTTACTTTTTTATTATTGACCCAACTTAAATGTGTGTGTGCTAAACATTTTATTCTACGCAAGTTTGCCACACACAACTTTCTTGTGGGAGCCATGGTTTCGGAAATATGAGGGTGCCCCAATTTCTTTTGTTTTGAAGATGGAGCCCAAAGGACAAGAGCTGGGACCCCAGAAACTTGAACTTAAGATATCTATACCATTGCCCACGCTTTCTATAATAAACAATGAATATGTACAATGATTAAAGAAGCGTCCATTAAATATGCAAGGCCGATTTGCCAAATGTTTGGAGTTCATTTATTGTAAGATTAAGATTTCAGTTATTTCTTCCTTATGTTTAGTAAGATTTTTTATGTTTTGCATATAATCAGACATCGACGTTTTACTGCATATAACATGTTGCTTTATGATTAGCTTCAAAATAAGAGTAACCTGTACCCCTTCCGATTAATCCTCGTGAAGATTCAATCCGACCAATAATTTAGTTTTAAATAAACAAAAAGGTTTTGGTAATGTACTCATATGAAAGCAATTGAATACTGTGAGCTATTGTAATTAAAACAACAATTTAAGTGTCTTACCCCCACAACAAAATTCTTTTAATGAAATATTCAAATAAAAATTCTTAAACTGCAAGCACTTTTTAATTAGCCTCGGTTAATATGGAAAACTAGGATAACCGAGGTTCGGATAGTCGAGATTCTTCTGTATATGCACGTTTATACATATATTAAACATAATTCACCCGAAATTCATGGATGAATAAAAAAGTAAATCACGCTATGAGTACAACATTTTAGCTAAAAACATCGACAAGCATGATGACCGAATTGCCGAAACATTTTAATAATGATATGAATATAAGCTTCACGCGTGCTTAAATATGGCAACTTTTTTCAGAGATCTAACGAAACATCTAGTGTAGTATTCATAGTAGGCATTTATTCGAAACATCTCCGTATCGTGAATGTACAGATTACTCTGCAAACACGTAACTAAGCAAAAAGCACAACAAAAGTTTTCATCTTGATTACTCATCACCCTAGGTAAACTCATTTTCTCACTTCCGTGCCGGTTCGAATGGATGTTAGGGATGCAAAGTTTTCCTTTTTCTTCTAAGGACCTATTCTTTGGTTCCATTTATGCGTGTTCGCTGGCACTTGAATCAATAAAGCAATTGAGCTCCGACCACTTCAGCTTGCTTCTTCAACCATAATCAATTTTCCCGGCCTCATTCTTGTAAAAGAGGGAGAAATTATGTTGATACAACGATACGGAGATGGAGATTAGATCTACATACATTGCAGGACAAGGAATGGGTTAAACGGCAGAATAAAGTGACGAGTAGGAGCTGTGAGCTGAAGAATTTGGGGAGCGAACCCAACATTGAGCTCTGCACAGAAGGCTCGTTGGAGCTTCCATTGTTTTACTTGTGTTCCTTGAATTTTACAGAGACGTCTTTCATTGTCCCCCGAATTCTCCGATAAATGTTTGCTTAATTTCCTATGAAAGCAATTCAATATGATGGTTCAATTAAATTTTGTGTTTTTCTTGAGCTAGAATGAAGCGCCCACAAAGAACAGCAGCTATTTTTTGGGGTTTATATATGGAACGACTCTTTGAAATTTAAAATAAATTCGTAAAATAAGAGTTCTAAATATCCACGTTATCAAAAGTACTTTCGTTTTTATCCAAAAGTAAACCAACAAAAATATTATAAACAAATATTATTTTCAAGACATAGCTGTGATTCTAGGATTGATCTGAATTGCAGCTAACAGTCAAGAACACTCTTATTGTGTCCGAAAAATACCGTATTCACCGGGGGATTCCCTAAGTTATTAGAGGATGGCAGTAATTTTTAACTTATTAACGAAATGCAGGAGGTTCCATTTATTGCACCATATTTATCATTTTACCAAGCACGTGTCATGAAAAAAACAAATGATTATCCCGAAATTTATTCCACATAAATTCATTTCAAATCAGCCACAACTCATTTCTGAAGAACAGAATAAATAGAAAAAAGTAAAACATCAAATATAGAAATATAATTTGGGAAGAGAAAAAAATCAAATCATATAAGTTAGTCGTACCACCTTTGTTTGCAATAGTCGTGAAAAAACTGTCTAGCATTGAGCTCACTAAAGTTTCGATCTTGTCCTTGGTGATGTTGCCCCAATAAGTGTCTTTCAAGCATTGCAAATTATCTCTTTGCTTGTTATTAACTTCCCAGTATATGGGAAGTTCTTGTAATCGCCTCGAAAATCGAAATTGAAATTTTCAACATTTCTTTACGTTTTGAGGTCTATAAAGTATATATAAAGTGTTTTTAGAAAGGGAGATGTATGTGTGTGTATGTGTGTGTACGTACGTACGTATGTGCGTTCGTGGACGCTTTTTTCTACGAGCATAACCCACGTAAACAAAGTCGTATCGCCTTCGTTAAGGTGTCAATCGAAGCGTCTTTCTAATCTTAAGAGCTGATTAGTTTTTGGGATACTTCGGTCGGGGGGTTTGCTGTTTTGCCCGTTTGAAGGTCATTTCTGTCATGCGTTATATCTCGCGAACCAAACATACAATTTGCAGCGTTCAGGTGTCAATTGACGCGTATCAACATTTTTCTGAATCTGTCAAATTGTTAAATAAAATGTTGGTGGCGTTTTTTAATTTAAGAGAAAAAAGTGCGAAAAATTAGGTTTTTTATTAACAATAAATTTTTAACCTGATTTATGGAGCACAGTAATCAATTTTTGTAAAATTTATATACTTCAAGCAGTGCTTGTAAAAACATCAGTGAACCTTTCTCTCATGATTACAAAAAACATTAAATAAAAAATAAAAAATCATTAACAGTCATCATGATCATGATTCACGCTCATTTCTGTCATTCACTATATCTCACCAACTATATATAATATTTGCATCCATAAGGTGTGAATCGACGTATAATAACATGTTTGTGATTTTTTTAATATTGCAAAAATTCGTTTCACCCGTTTTTTTTCAATTTAATAGAAGAAATTACAAGAAATTAGGGTTTTTTTCATAAAAAATATTTTGTTAACCTGATTTGTACAACACAGTAATAAATGTTTATAAAATTTATACATTCTTATCAGATTTTGAAAAGAAACCGGTAAAACTTTTTTCCATGATTATGAAAAAAAGCTTAATTAAAAATAAAAAATCATTCAAAGTTACCATATGAAAAGGGTTCATACGAATGATATTACTTTATATCTTTTATTCTATAGAAATTGTAAATTCAATCCAAGTTTTAAAATATTTGCATAATTTGAGCAGATTTTTAATAGTTTTTGCAGTCTTTTAATTAAGAAACTGCTTAAATTTTGAAAATCATCAAAATTTCAATCAAATTTGCATAAATGGTAATCAGAGTTTTGAATGGTAAAATGTTTTATAGTCAATACTTTGCAAGATCGTTTGCTTGAAAAAGCTTTCACCAAATGAAAAATTGCAGTTTTTAGTAGATTTATGCTTTAGTAATCGTAAGATTTCAATTACTTCCTCCATCATCATTTGTAAAACATTTTACTTTTTAATAGATATTACTGGGAAGTTGACCGTGTGTACCTCAAGGGTCGCACCTCGCGGCTTGTTTGCATTTTTTTCCCTTAAATTAACAACAGCTTTTTTCAAAATTAACACAAATGTTGATACGCGTCGATTGACACTTAAACGATGCAAATCGTATGTTTGGTTTGCGAGATATAACGCACGACAGAAATGACCTTCAAAGGGGTGAAACAACAAACCCTCTCGACCGAAGTTTCCCAAAAACTAATCAGCTCTTAAGATTGCAAAGATGCTTCGATTGACACCTTAACAAAGTTGATCGGACTTTGTTTACGTGAGTTATGCTCGTAGAAAAAAGTGTCCACGAACGCACATACGTACGTACGTACACACACACACATACATCTCCCTTTCTAAAAACACTTTATATATACTTTATAGACCTCAAAACGTAAAGAAATGTTGAAAATTTCAATTTCGATTTTCGAGGCGATTACAAGAACTTCCTTTATACTGGGAAGCTAAAAATGCTTACGAGACTTTATTTTACTGAAATATTTGATCACAGTATCAAAATTGACTTCCCTGTCTCTTTCAATTGATAAAATCGAAAGATTGATTAGTCGCGCTTGGCTCATTGTGGACCTTAAGTAAGATTTTATTAATTTTAACTTTGAAAAGCTTTTTTTCCATGAAGGTACCGAAACACAAATTGTTGAAAAATATTGAAGACATAGCGCTAAATTTGGACCAGACCACTACAATGAATCTGAGAAGCTCCAATGCAGTTCATTCAACCGCTTCTTGGGCAGAATGTTGGCGGCTTCCAAATCGCGCCTATATAATTTTGTGTCTGATTAACTTCCTTTAGGACCTCACACCAAAAGTGATCAAGTGATCATGAACGATCGAATTTGATAAATTTAACCTTTCAGCAATCCCAGGAGTTGTTTTTCGCCAGTTTGCATTAATTGGTATTAATGCCTTTATTGTGTCATCGGCAGCTTCAACTGATCTTCCAGAATGTGGGGCATCTTCAACATCAAAATTATCGGATCGAATTTTCCAAACCAATTTTGGCACTGGCGTTCTTCACATGCTTTGGATAATTTTTTTCTTGCTTGAACAGCATTTTTACTTTTTCGATAGTAAAAAGTGAAATATGCCAAAAATGCTGCTTTTAACGTTCCATATTTGAAAGGAAACCAACCAAAAACTGCTGCTTACAATTAATCGAACTTTTTCACAAGCAAGCCTTGCTGTGAAAACTTCTGAGCACTTTAATATATGTTTATAAAGCCCTTTGTATGCTTCGACACAAATGTTGAACAAGTTTTTCCTCAGTGAAGGATTTACAAATCACTGATAACTGTAATCATGAAACCAATTTAATTATTCAAACAATAAGTAAAGGACCGGGACAGAACTATCGAAAACATGAAATTTACTAAGATGGCGTTAATAAATGCTGCATTGTAAGTAAAATAATTTCCCAACATATAAAATGGTATTGACACCCATAAAATATATAACTGTTATCTCATTCATATCAAATTTGAGAACTGTAATACTGGAAACGAATATAATATTCGATTTTATTAAAAGATATAATACAATGCCACAACACACTGGTTACCAATCAGTCATATTCTTGGAAAGATAAAAAAACAATCTATTTCACCACAGCGTTTTCTTCTTCTTTACATATTTAATCAATACAAAATAAGCAATATAAAACGAACATTTTATTACCATCACTGCATAAGCGCTCATTCTTAAAAGGCACACTTTCCTTCACCACAAGGCGAATTATCGCGGGCAGTCCATCTTAAACTGGTATTTGAATGCAAAACTAGACAAACTTACATGGCAAGGTATTTTGTATGCCAGATATAGATTTTATGACGAAAGTTACGTCGACATTTTGTTTGGAACTATTTAGTCAACTTTACCTAAATAAAATTAAGGAGAGTCTGACTGTCGCCAAGTCGATTAGTTATGTACGTCTCGAAAATAGTTTAATGATGGTATATTAGTAACGATTTTTTGTTGCCGTGAAATCCTTTTCTTCTTGCTCAAAGTATTTATTTTGCTTTCCAGTTCTTAACATATGTGAAATTAGAAGGGATAATTGGCTTAGCTTAGTCATTAGTGTGTATACCAGCATAGGTATTTACCTCTTTGAGAGAGTTAAGTATTTATATCCTGTATTTTTCCGGTCATTTTTCTTGATAAACTTCAGGTGAATTTCATACTAAGCAAGGTATACAGTTAATGTTATTATGAATATTTCTTTATTATTACAAGGTCTTGCTTATGTAAGTGGTTATTTTCATATCTTCCCTTGAAATACTGAGGACCGTAAGCGATTTGTTTTTGTGAAATTGAGATCTAATTGGTATTGAATGCAGTTTTCGTTTTAACTACGATTGAACTACATAGATTTGGTACTGTGAACTTAACGGTAGGGGTGTAAAGTATCATGAATATCACACACCAATTACGCATTTATTAACTTCCCAGTATATGGGAAGTTCTTGTAATCGCCTCGAAAATCGAAATTGAAATTTTCAACATTTCTTTACGTTTTGAGGTCTATAGAGTATATATAAAGTGTTTTTAGAAAGGGAGATGTATGTGTGTGTGTACGTACGTGCGTACGTACATACGTCTGTACGTTCGTGGACACTTTTTTCTACGAGCATAACTCACGTAAACAAAGTCGTATCGACTTCGTTAAGGTGGCAATCGAGGCGTCTTTGCAATTTTAAGAGCTGATCAGTTTTTGGGAAACTTCGGTTGAGAGGGTTTGCTGTTTTGCCCGTTTGAAGGTCATTTCTGTTATGTGTTATATCTCGCGAACCCAACGTACGATTTCCTTGTCAATCGACGCGTATTGAAATTAATGTAATTGTATCAAGTTTCTAAAAAAATTCTTGGAGCCGTTTTTTAATTTTTTTTAAAAAAAGTGCAAAAAATGTATTTTTTTCAAAATCAATAAATTTTTAACCTGATTTTCAAGTCCAAGTAATGAATGTTTATATAATTTATATACTCAAAACAGTTTTTTTAAAAATGACATCAAATTTTTTTCTCATGATTACAAAAAAAATCAAATAAAAAATCATTAACAGTCATCATAATCTTCAAGGTCATTTCTGTGATGCATTATATCTCGCGAACCAAACATACGATTTGCATCTTTTAGGTGTTAATGTACGCGTATTAACATTTTTATGAATCTGTCGTATTTTTAAAAAAATGATTGGAGCCGTTTTTTAATTTAAGAAAAAAGTGCAAAAAGTAGGTTTTTTCATAAACAATAAACTTTTAATCTGATTTGCGAAATACAGTAATCAATGTTTGTAGAAACACCATCAAAACTTTTTCTCATGATGACGTAAAAAATTAAATTAAAAATAAAAAATCATTGAAAGTCATCATGATTTTCAAGGTCATTTTTATCATTCCCTATATCTCACGAACCAGATATAATATTTGTATCATTATGGTGTCAGTTGACGTGTTTTAAGTTCTTTGTGATGTTTTTAACATTATAAAAACTAGTTTCAGCCGTTTTTTAATTTAATAGAAGAAAATGCAAAAAATTATGGTTTTTTTCATAAAAAATATTTTTTTAACCTGATTTGTACAGCACAGTGATACCAGTTTATAAAATTAATACATTCTTATCAGTTTTTGAAGAGAAACCAGCAAAATTTTCTTCCATGATTATAAAAAAACTAAATAAAAAAAATCTTTCAAAGTTACCATGTAAAAAGGGTTCATACGAATGATAACACTTTATATCTTTCATTCTAAAAAATTGTTGTGAATTCAATCAAAGTTGTAAAATATTTGCATAATTTTAGCAGATTGTTAATAGTTTTTATAGTCTTTTAATTACAAAAACTGCTTAAATTTTGAAAACCAACAAAATTTCAATCAAATTTGCATTTGCGGTAGCAACGCCTTGAATGGTAAAATGTTTTGTAGTCAATGTTTTGCAAGATCATATGCTTTGAAAAGCTTTCATCGAGTAAAAAATTGTAGTTTTTAGTAGATTCATTCTTTAGTAATCGTAATATTTCAATAATGAACCTATTTTTGACTGCATATACAAAAATTTTCAAGACCAAAAAGGCCCCCACCGATTTATCCGCGTGAATATTCAATCTGTCCTCATCGACCAAAAACCTTACGTAATCAATGGACCCTCCCGTAGACGATATGATTCATATTAACTCATTCCTGTTACTGCTATGAAAACCTCTCATTGTTATTACTTAAAGTAGTATTATTTTAAAATTATTATTGTGTTTAATGTTGTTGATGTTTATGTAGATATTACTGGGAAGTTGACCGTGTGGACCTCAAGGGTCGCACCTCGTGGCTTGTTTTCCAAGACAATTGATCTACGACCACATCTAATGAACATTAAGATTCAACGAATTCTTATATTAACAAACCCTCAAATATCAACACGGGCTGTTTACATGCATTGTCTCTAACTATTATAAAAACAACACCAAGTGCACCAGCATCCATTGGCTGACATACCATTCCCGAAAATGCACATTTTATAGGGAAATCTACGAACGAGGGTAAATCCAAAAGTTTCGGAATTTTTTAAATAGCGCGCCAACACATCCTTTGAAAAAACGCTGTTGGTAACATTGTTTAGAAAGGTTCATCCCATAGCATAAGGAATATGTAGCACGGATATTTCGAGCTGTCAAAGTCGACTTGAGACAAAACATGCCTAAATTACCTCTCTTATGAGAGAGAGCGCTCTAGCTCTCGTTCCCAAGCTCGCGCGCGAAAGAGTAGGTTGAAATTCGTATTCAAATTTCTCCAGGCTCTGTTGTGCATATGTAGAGAGACGAGCCGACCATTTTATTTTAGTTAACCGTGTAAGGACATGGCAAAATCAGCTGACTTAATGCAAGTGTGCGTAAAATCAACGAATGCGGTGAGTACCCGTTGCGAATACGCGACTGATCGAAGCATTTAGGGCTGCCTGATCAACAGAAACAACGAAAATACGCGTCATTGCAACTTAAAATAGCAATAAGTTTTATACATAAATAAGGTGTTTTAGCAGAACAACTAAACTGCGAAATCGTTAATTTTACACTTTTTTAGTTTTTCAAAGTTCAAAGATGAAACTTCATTTTCTTTCTTCGATGAAATTCACTGATTTGCAAGTTTTTTGATTTCTTACGCGCTTTACCCGTCACTCTGAGCTGATAATTGGAAAACAAACGCGAAAACCGGTCAAATTTGACGTTACTGCAGAGTGTATCACTATAATTTCACCCAACTGTTGATACCTACTCTCGTTCTCTGTCAGGAAGTAGTCACCGATTCTGTGTTGCAGTTCCAAAGAAATGCAATGCCTTCTTCGTTGCTCTATATTGCTAAATAAATAGAGCACCGAAGAAGGAACTTTATTTCCTTTTCGTGAAGCTCCTCCACTTTTTCACACTGTTCGAAATCGTAGCCATAAAACACTTTTCCGATTATAACAATTTGCTCAGTGGCGCACCGATGCACAAATACTGCGAACGCATTTCTCTCCCGCACTTGTCAGTATTATTTGTTTCGATTTTCATTCAAAAAATCTAAAATCTTATTACACGCGATATTCCGGTTGCGAATTGTCAAATACACACTGACATTTCTCGCTGACAGTTGCCATTTATTGAATTAACGAAACTAGCTTCTATGTGCATCTCTGTCTTTCGTGCACCAACCATTCGCATGCAATTTGTTTACTCTGTTACTCATGCTAGGGTCCACGGATATGCATTTACCTATACTTAGGCACAACCTGGCCACTTTGGTTGTATAACAGATATGTGGCAAATTGGCTGGTGTGTCCGTGCTATGTATTCTTTATGCTATGGTTCATCCCGATGACAACTGATTATCTAGATTGTTTATAACCCAGTTTGAAGTGCTCGGCGATTTTTGTGACGAATTGGAAAAAAAAGTGACTCGTTTGTGTCAAGTTGTATGTGAATTTCGGGTTAACGTTTACACAATCTTTTTGCATATTACAAAAAACTTTCGGTTATGAACGTTTTAGTGGCACACAAGGTTTAAAGACGGTCGGACATCAATAGAAGATGATCTTCTTGCAAGAAGAACATCAGTTTCGACTGACGACGCTCATGTTACCAAAGTGAAGGACCTTGTGCATTTGGATCGTCATCTAGCCATTCATAAATTGACAGAGAAAGATAACATTTCATTTGGATCATCCAAAAAAAATTTAACCCAAAAATTGCACATGCATCGAGTGGCGGTAAAATTTCTCCCGAGGTAGATGACCGGACCAAAAAAAAGGCGTTTAGGATGGTGCAGAACTTCTTCAAATGGCGAATGACGATGAAGCTTTTTGAAAATCATCTTTACTGGATGTTCGACTGTGACGTTCGAAATGCACGTCTCAATCATACCCAAGACTCAAAAAAGCTCTGCGGGTCAAATCCAGTACCAAAGCCATGCTTCCTGTTTTCTTTGACTGGAAAGGCGGTGTCTACCGCGATTTTTTTTAAAAGGTGAAACAAATAATGTTTTTGTATCTTCAAACCTTGAAAAATTTGCGTGAGGCTGTGAGGGGGAAGAGGCAAAAGTTTTGTGCAAGTGCAGGTTGAATCATGACAACCTTCTTGTCCATTCTGCATTTCTTATTTGTGAATTTTTGCGCAAAAAATGCAATGAAAGTCATCCTCTAGTCCAGCTTATCATTAGATCTAGTCCCAACGGACTTCTTTTTGTTCCCAAAATTTGGAAAGATTCATGAAAGGAAAAAGGTTTGACGATGTAGACGCCATACAATAAAAATCACTGAAGGAGTTGAGCATTATTCCAGGAATGGATTTCCAGAAGGCCTTTCTGCAGTGAACTTGGTGCTAGAAAATTGTTTATACTCCCAGGGAAAGTAATTTGAAGGGGATAGTGTTTTGGAGCTCCTAGCTAATACCAATAAAGTTTTATAAAATAAGTACGGGTTTTTTTACCGGTCCTCGTATGTCGTCACAGAGGCACATGCCCGAAACTGTGGTCGGGAATGTAAGAAAGTGCACATGGCAATAAGTGTCGGTCAACGTGTGAGGCTTAGAGCCCTTGATAAATTGTGCAGCTATGAACATATAGAAACCGTGGGAAAGTATTTCCTGCAACACACACAATATTTTCGTAAATAGTAAATTTAGTTTTGTATATAGTAAATTTGGGTTAAGGTTTGGCACAAATCAAAACGATCGAAACCAGAGTAGAAACAGGAATATCGACTTCCATTGGATACAATTAGCTATGGTGGATTACACCGATATAAAGGTAAGGCCTTGTTGAATACCCAAATTGTACAATGTTACCTTTCAACGACAAATCTTATTTCAATCTAAAAAAATAAACGTCCAAAGAAATGAATCCGAAGCTCTTACCAACTGATATCCGCATACGTAAATTAATATGATTAATTTTTCAGTCAGACATACAAAGCCTCAAAATTCACATGATTTGATATTTATTGTTGAGATTTTTAAATTAATACTCAGCATACAATGTGCTTATAAGATTTATTAACTTCCCAGTATATTGGAAGTTCTTGTAATCGCCTCGAAAATCAAAATTGAAAATTTTAAATTTTTTTTTACGTTTTGAGGTCTATAGAGTATACATGAAGTGTTTTTAGAAAGGAAGATGTGTGAGTGTGTGTACGTACGTACGTTCGTGGACACTTTTTTCTACGATCATGACTCACGTAAACAAAGTCGTATCGACTTTGCTAAGGTGTCAATCAAAGCGTCATTGCAATGTTAAGAGCATTGTTTAGGTGTCAGTCGACGCGTATTAACATTTTTGTGAATCTATCAAATTTTGAACAAAATCATTGGAGCCGTTTTTTTATTTCAGAAAAAAGTGCAAAAATTAGGTATTTCATAAACAATAAATTTTTAACCTGATTTACGGAAGACAGTAATCAATTTTTATAAAATATATATACTCCAAGCAGTGATTGTGAAAACTACATGGAATTTTTCTCTCATGATCACAAAAAACACTAAAAAAAAAATAAAAAAATCATTAACAGTCATCATGATCTTTGACGCCATTTGTGTCATTCACTATATCTCACGAACTAGATATAATATTTGCATCATTAGGGTGTCAATCGAAGTGTATTAACATCTTTGTGATTTTTTTAACATTATCAAAATTCGTTTCAGCCGTTTTTTTTCAATTTAATAGAAAAAAATACAAAAAATTATGGTTTTTTTTCATAAAAAATATTTTTTTAACCTGATTTGCACAACACAATAATAAATGTTTATAAAATTTATACGTTCTTTTCAGTTTTTGAAAAGAAACCGGCAAAACTTTTTTCCATGATTATGAAAAAAAAACTAAATTACAAATAAAAAGTCATTCAAAGTTACCATGTAAAGAGAGTTCATACGAATGATATTACTATATATCTTTTATTCTAAAGAAATCGTTGTAAATTCAATCAAAATTTTAAAATATTTGCATAATTTGGGCAGATTTTTCATTGTTTTTACAGTCTGCTTAAATTTTCAAAACCAACAAAATTTCAATAAAATTTGCATTTGTGGTAATCAACGCTTTGAATGGTAAAATGTTTTGTATCAATATTTTGCAAGATCATATGCTTTAAGAAGCTTTCATCAAATAAAAAATTGTAGTTTTTAGTAGATTCATTCTTTAGTAATCGTAAGATTTCAATTACTTCCTGCATCATCATTTGTAAAACATTTTACTTTTTACATGCAATTGAACCTATCTTTGACTGCATATTCAAAATTTACCAACAGAATGTATAAAGTAATTATTAATCTCATTGATGTATAATCGTGAAAAAACACAAATTCAGTGATTATGCTGAAGTCATGGCAATTTGAACGAAACTATTCAAAATGGCCATCGCGCGACAAAATCTCTTCAGTGGGCGTAATAAAAAAAAACTGCATTCATTTTTGCTAGCGCTCTTCTGTCCTTCAAGCATCGATGTGAAAATAACAAATACCGTAGAAAAGGTCCCCACCGATTGATCCGCATCAAATCAATCCTTACGTAATCAATGGATGCTCCCGTAGATGATATCATTAATATTAACTCATTCCTGTTACTGCTATGAATACCTCTCATTATTATTATTTTCAAATTTATTATTGTGTTTAATGTTTTTGATGTTTATCTAGATATTATTGGGAAGTTGACCGTGTGGACCTCAAGGGTCGCACTTCGCGGCTTGTTTTGAAAAGCGCTTATGCATCGAAAATTTAAATTTACGGCATAAAAGACCATCGGAAATCAAAGATTTAGAAACATTAAATTTAACCATGGGACAGGAACAGAACAAACGAACATAAGCTTCACATACTAACAACTACGTGAAAACTCCACTCAAACTCCAACCCAATTTGTTCAAAGACAAAATAAACGAGTGAAATATCTGAAATATGAGCCCCCAGGCATTTCCTTTCATTTCTGCAATGTTCATGCGTGGCCTCTAGTCTTGTTGCCCAATATCAAAATGGAGCATGACAAATATTGACACTGAATAAATACAAGGATAAAAGCGAATCTCTAGCCTCGTCTTTGTCGATAACGGCAAATTGGAGGCCTCAAAACATTCATTTCTTGGAAAAATGTTACGAAATATTATTAGATTTGTGGTGTATTTCTGGAAAAATTCCGTTAATGATTTTCTGTATCTAAATAGGCTGTCATCGTATGTCAATCATTTCGTTTTTCTTTGCATTGTGTGCTATGAAAACCAAACCTGAAGTATTTGAAAAGATGCACCTGTGACCATTAAGCAATATTTAGATGTAAAATCGATATTATTGTGCCGTCGGGTGTACCAAAAGATACGCTTCTAGAGGAATGTATGAAATATTTAGCAGAAAGCTATTGTCCCATCAACAAATGGTCCCAGAATTTCTAAATTTTTGGGAAAAGTCCAAAACAGGGGGAGAAACTGTTGAATTAGTAGAAAGAATAAAATCAATACAAATTTTAGAAAAAGGTTAAAATTGTTCCCCCTTCAGCATTAGTTTTTAATGGTATGGTAACTTCCTTGATTTTAACAGGAAAACAGTGCTAAATATGGATTTTTACAATAAATGCAATTGATTTCACAGAGCGGTTTGAATAAAGCAGTTATATTTACTCGCAAAAGACATGTAAAATCTTAGCAAATAAATAATCTAAGAAAAATATATGAATGGGAAAACGTTAAAATTGGAAATGTAATATAAAGATTATGGAGTCACATTTAAGCTGCATCATTTATTGGTTGGCAGGGATGATCGCTGACAAAACTAATACTTTCTCTGCTGGGCGGTGTATTTTCAATTAACTTCAAAGAGGTGCAATGAAATTAAGAAAATTTTAAAGACGTTTGACATTTAAAATATCATAGGATAAATATTAATAAATAAAATATTATTACTAAGCATTGAAATGTAGACATTAGAGTTAATATTGTAAGCGACTTTGATCTTCGAAGTCAATTGCTTTCATCCTTTATGCTAAGCAATAGAGAATGTAGTCCAGCCAAATGGAAGTTCAACCGTGAATTTTTGGCTGGCAGGTAGATTTTTGTTGCAATGGAAGACCAGCTCAACATTCAAGTTCAAAGACGCACAATTAGACAAAGAAGTCTCCGTACGAAGCTGTTTTTTTCTTAATTTACAACAATAACTTTGATATATTCCGATAATTTTATCGTTTTAAAAATATATTTGCCTTCCACCGCTCTTTAGTTACAAAAATGAGAAGGAAAGAAAAATTGTATCCACTCTTTTTGATTAGTAAATCGTTAAAAAAAATTACACCAAAAAAGTTTCCGCACTAATAAATGGCAATATCTCTTTTTTCAAAATACTGCACTGTACGAAGCGTGCTACCTTGAAGAAAAAAATCAACATTTATTCCTTGTATATAGAGTAGTTTCAATTGCAGCGTAGTGCAAGTTCTATTCACATCCAGAAAACAGAACTTCTCAGCTATGAGTGAGGAAATATCTTTAGATACTCGGAGAATCATTGTTAAACTGTATTGTGAAGAAACGTTCATAGATGAAATAGTAAATTGCAATTGGAAGTTCTAAGTCTAATCTGCAGTATGTAATAAAACAGTACGGAGAAACCGGCTCGTTAATTATTGACCTCGTTCTGGACGCCCAAAAATTTTAAGCGCAATAGCCAGACAATCAATAGTACACTAAATCAAAGAGAATCCTAGAATCAGTGTGCCTTTAATAGCAGACGAGCCACGAAAAAAATTTAACGTAATAGTAAAAAATGCAACCTTCAGAAATAGTTTAGGTAAGAACAACTTTCATGGTTGAAAACCCAGGCGTATACCATTGATATCAAAAGTCAACCGCAAGAAGCGTTAAAGTGTCCCTGCTGTTGGCATAGAAAATAATTTCATTTTCTAGGAAGACAACAAACCGTTTTCGCGCGACTTAAACCACATAGAACATTTGTGGGATAAATTGGAACGAAAACACGAAATAAAAGGTCAACAGAAGCTGTTCTGGGTGCTGAAGTGTTTCACAAAAAACTGTCGCTAATTATCACTCCGTTTTAACTCGTAAACTCAATTACTTTTGCAAATAAGTTAAGTCCTGATGTTTAGTGCCTTTCGATACTTCGGAGATGAAGCATCATAATAATATGAGTGCCATATAGAAAAATCGGTTTGGGGTAAGATAAGATCATCGGTACTTTGTTTGAGAAGAAATCGTCACTGAGTCTACGAAATGTGAGACAAAAACAGCTGAACAAAGGGGTTAGTGTATCAAATAGTACGATAAGACATGAAAATTAGAAGGATCCTTGCGATGCCGTTGTTGACCGAAAAGCATACCGAAAGAGACTAAGAATGGCAAAACGAAATTTGGACCGTGATTAAAGCAACGCGATTTCAACTGGTGAATCTTAATTTGTTTCATATAGTTACTGGAAGAAAGCCTGAACAAAAAATGATGAAAGAAGTTTGCTGCATACAGTGCAACACCCGGCAACGTGCACGGATGCTTTTCAGAAAGCTAATCGTTTGAATGCTGAATTAATGATCAAACTTTATAAAAATGGTTCGCTTAAATCTGCTGAGAGAGAGCCGAAAATCGTGAGTAGATTCTGCGATACATTGGATTCGTCTCTGTACCAGCTGGAAAGAAGAAAACGAAGTCACCACTTTGAATTGACCTTACGTGACCTTACGTGACCTTACGGCACCTTACGGCCCCCTACGGCACCCGATGGCCTTTTACGGCACCCTACAGCACTTTACGGCACCCTACGGCACTTTACGGCACGCTACGGCACTTTACGGCACTTTACGGCACCCTACGGCACTTACGGCACTTTACGGCACTTTACGGCACCCTACGGCACCCTACGGCACCTTACGGCGCCCTACGCCACCCTACGGCAGTTTACGGCACCCTACGGTACCTTACGGCAGTTTACGGCACTTACGGCACTTCACGGCACTTTACGGCAGTTTACGGTTTTTTAAGGCACCTTACGGCACTTTACGGCACCTAACGGCACTTTACGGCAGTTTACGGCACCCTTCGGAAGTTTACGGCACCCTACGGCACCCTACGGCAGTTTACGGTACCTTAAGGCACTTTACGGCACCTTACGGCACATAACGGCACTTTACGGCACCTTACGGCACCCTACGGCACTTTACGGCACCCTACGGCACTTTACGGCAGTTTACGGCACTTACGGCACTTCACGGCACTTTACGGCAGTTTACGGTTTTTTAAGGCACCTTACGGCACTTTACGGCACCTAACGGCACTTTACGGCACCTAACGGCACTTTACGGCACTTTACGGCACTTTACGGCACCCTACGGCACCCTACGGCACTTTACGGCACCTTACACCACCCTACGGCACCCTACGGCAGTTTACGGTACCTTAAGGCACTTTACGGCACCCTACGGCACTTTACGGCACCTAACGGCACTTTACGGCACCCTACGGCACTTTACGGCACCTTACGGCACCTTACGGCACTTTACGGCACCTTACGGTAGTTTACGGCAGTTTACGGCACTTTACAGCACCCTACGGCAGTTTACGGCACCCTACGGCACTTTACGGCACCCTACGGCAGTTTACGGTACCTTAAGGCACTTTACGGCACCCTACGGCACTTACGGCACTTTACGGCACTTTACGGCACCCTACGGCACCTTACGGCACTTTACGGCACCTAACGGCACTTTACGGCACCCTACGGCACTTACGGCACTTTACGGCACTTTACGGCACTTTACGGCACCCTACGGCACCTTACGGCGCCCTCCGCCACTTTACGGCACCTTACGGCAGTTTACGGCACTTTACGGCACACCACGGCACTTTACGGCACCCTACGGCAGTTTACGGTTCCTTAAGGCACCTTACGGCACTTTACGGCACCCTACGGCACTTCACGGCACCCTACGGCACTTTGCGGCATCTTACGGCAGTTTACGGCACCTTACGGCACCCTACGGTACCTTACGCCACCCTACGGCATCCTACGGCAGTTTACGGTACCTTAAGGCACTTTACGGCACCCTACGGCACCTTACGGCGCCCTACGCCACTTTACGGCACTTTACGGCACCTTACGGCACCTTACGGCACTTTACGGCACACCATGGCACTTTACGGCACCCTACGGCAGTTTACGGTTCCTTAAGGCACCTTACGGCACCCTACGGCACGTACGGCACTTTACGGCACCTTACGGCACTTTACGGCACCCTACGGCACCTTACGGCGCCCTACGCCACCCTACGGCAGTTTACGGCACCCTACGGTACCTTACGGCACCTTACGGCGCCCTACGCAACTTTACGGCACCCTACGGCAGTTTACGATTCCTTAAGGCACCTTACGGCACCCTACGGCACTTCACGGCACCCTATCACTCACCATAAGGTGTTAATTAAATTTATTCTGCCACGATCGAGCAATCCCAAATCTCGCACACAGTTCATACATTCGGACATCAATGGCTCCAGCTATACACATATGTATGGATGGACTAATGTAGATACACACGTATTCAACGCATTGATCAGGCACTCCGGGCGGCCGCCGCACAGTGTGTCATTTTGCGAATCTAGCTGGACAAAAATGTTTTTTGTGCGAAAAACTTTTATGTGCTGTTGAAAAGACGTCAAACATTTTAATGTTTAATAAAAAGCTGTAATTTGGCCTTTCTTAAAGAATTTATTTTGCTTAACTAATGAATATGACAAAAAATGCATGTAGGATCTATATATATATTGTTTATCATCGAGAAATAAATTTATTTGAATCTAAATAAATGAAGAATCATTACAGATGTATACTGTATAACTCAATAAAAATCAAACAATTTCAAAGTCGTGGGATGATCTCATGTCATGATGTACTCCAAACATCGAAAATTAATTTTCTCGAAAAAGTGCACCTTCCACCTGAAGCAACGCAAAAAAATTTAACTGATCCCGAAAATATGCAAGTCAATGCAAAACATAAACAACTAGTTACTGTCGGGACTCGAAGGGACTTTTTTAAAAACCATCCTTAAAATTGGCTCCGTAGAAATATTTCACAATCCTAGAGTGTGTCGGCACAATTTTTACAGCATGACAGAAAATGTGGATGAATACAGTGATTTGGCATAGATATAAAAAGTACTTACTTGTATTTCCAGCATCTAAAACACCAAACATGATTTCGAAGTCCCTAGCGCTCACTGTATCCTTTGAAAGTCAAACTGAAAATAATACTTAATTACCTGCGTGTCTGCTTTTATATCCGAAGAGGTCACTTCAGAGTCACTTTTCCACATAATTAACGATGCTATTTACCTGAAATACTTTTCACGCAATGTCCGAAGGGATATGCCATTAGGATTAAACGGATTTTATGACTTTTGACAATGTGAAAATTTTGAATGTTGTCCAGCTAGATGGAATATGACACACTGTGCGCCGCCGCTAGCACTGGCTGCTGTGCAGAATTCATATCTTACACGGGCTGCCTATATAGTTTGGAAAAAGAACGATTGATTTTCGTTTCTATGGGTGTAGATGGGCGCAAACAGTGCATAAATGAAATAGGAATTATGGGATATGAGTTGTAAAGCACGTATGTGAAAATAATTGAATTATTTGTGAGAATAAATTAAGATGCACCACTTCATCATTGAACGCGTAAAATATTTACATAATGAGTAAAGTATTTGGATTTTAACATAATTTACCTCCTCATGCATTGATTGGAAATTTATATAATTTATTCATAAACAAGACTTATTTTGCATCTGAAATTCTATTACATGTTAACATCAGCTGCTCGATGCTCATAATTTTCACATAAAGCTAATTAAAAGCAAATGTATTCCAATGTTTTTGGAAGCAAGTGTTTTTAGGAAGCATAAAATGGATGTTATGTACATCTTGGTTATCTATGTAGAAAGTATATAAAGATTTTTCCTTTTGATTTTTCTAGACCCAAAAACGACAGTTTTCTTGCTGATTTAGCGGAAAGCGAGTGAGTTTTTTTCAAAGCAATTTGTTCTTCTTAAAGCTAAATTGATTGCTTTGGAATGAGATATATCACCAAATTTTCCACAGTCTTCTTCTCTGCGCTCTCGCCGCCATAAATCTTTTTATTCAAACGAAACTGTTGAAGTTTTATTAGATCCTGAAATGCAATATAAAGTTAACTGGTGAAAGATTTTAGCAGCTCCGCAATCATAACAGTATTATTTGTTTCTTGTATGATATCCATGAAGAGGCTTTATTAGATAATTTGAATATCCTATGTAAGAATCTAGAAAATGCTTTAATATTTATTGACTCAAAAGATTTAAATGGCGAAGAGTTGTAACAAGAATTAATGATGTTGTCTACGTTCGTTAAACCTGGTAGTTCACCCTTGAATGTATTGAATTACATTTATCAAGCACATTTAGATCAAGCATTTCCAAATTCAATCATTGCCTTGAAAGTACTTAATACGTTACCAATTACAGTCGCGTCAGGCGAACTTAGCTTTTCGAAACTAAAATTAATTAAAAATTATTTTAGGAATACAATGACTCAAGATCGCCTGGTAGGTTTAGCTATTTTGTCAATAGAAAAATGACCATTTGAATGCAGAGTTTGCGAAGCAAAAGGCCAGAAAAGTGCAATTTGTTTAGTTCTTAGTTTCTTTTTGAGCTATTATTAATTTAAAGATTTTTAAATGAACTTTCTGTGATTTTGCAAATTTAATCTGAGGGATAGGCCTACCGGGGATACCTCATTAAAAAAAGCGCGTAAAAAATTCTACCTCATGGGTTACGTGGAAACGACTATTATTTGGCTTGGGGGCGCAAAGTTGCACTTTGCATAGGGCGCCACAAAAGCTTGAGCCGGTCCTGATAAAATGTATAGTGAGTAATATATGTAAAATATGTCACATACATATGTGCAATATGTATGTCTAAATTGTATAATATGTAAAATATGTATGAAATGTATAAAATGAACGTACGTTTCATATGTTTAAAAATGTGAAACATGAAAAATTTGCAAAATATGTATAATATGTAAAATATGTAGAATATGTAATATATGTATAAAAAGTAAAATATGTAAAATATATATAATATGTATGATATATATATATAAAGGAAAATCTGGTAATAATAAAAGTGATTTAAATATGTATAATATGTAAAATATGTAGAATATGTAATATATGTATAAAAAGAAAAATCTGGCAATAATAAAAGTGGTTTAGGTGCGATCCTTAAGGTCCACACGATTAACATCCCAGTGGAGTGAATATAGAAACAATGATTTTTTTATTAATTATTATTATTAGTTGTTATGATTATTCTAAATTAGTTTTATTCGTTTTATTTTTTAGCCATTAAAGATTTGGTAGATAAAGACGCCTCCGTCACCAGATTGTCTTCTTCCAAAGCATCGATCTCCTCGGCCTCCTATTCCTCGGCCCCGGGATCAACCATTAAGTCCACCAAATCTACATCGTCCTTGTTTTCTGACGTGCCCATCACGTTCCCAATTTTTCTACTTGATTTGCACAACACAGTAATAAATGTTTATAGAATTCATAAATTTTCATCAGTTTTTGAAGAGAAACCAGCAGAACCTTTTTCAATGATTACAAAAAACATTAAATTAAAAATAAAAAATTATTCAAAGCCTCCATGTAAAATATATTCATAGGAATGATATTTCCTGACTACTCTTATTCTGAAGACATTGTTGTTAAGTCAATCCAAAGTTTACTAATATTTGCATAGTTTGAGCAGATTTTTTTAAATATTTTTTACAGTACCGTGTTTAAGTTTTAATAAGAAACTGCTTACATCTTGAAAACCAAAAAAAAACAAGCCGCGAGGTGCGACCCTTGAGGTTCACACGGTCAACTTCCCAGTAATATTTACATAAATATTAAAAATACTAAACAAAATAATAATTATGAAAATAATACTACTTTAAATAATAATAATGTACCTCTTATAACAGTAACTGGAATGCCTTAATATTAACCGTATCATCTACGGGAGCGTCAATTGATTACGTAAGGTTTTTGGTCGATGGGGACAGATTGATTTGTTTGAATATTCACGCGGATCAATGGGGGGGGGGGGGGTTTCTACGTTATTTGTTATTTTCATATTGATGAAAGCCTTTTTTATAGCATATGATCTAGCAAAGTATTGACTACGAAACATTTTACCATTCAAAGCGTTCATTGCCACAAATGCAAATTTGATTAATTTTTTTTTGACTTTCAAAATTTAAGCAGTTTTGATATAAAAATTAAAACACGGTGCTATGAAGACTATTAAAAATCTGCTTAAATTATGCAAATATTAATAAACTGTGATTGGCTTAACAACAATGTCTTCAGAATAAGAGTAGTCGGGTAAAATCATTCATATGAACACTTTACATGGCGACTTTTAATGATTTTTGATTTTTAATTTAATTTTTTTTTGTAATCATGAGAAAAAATTTTGTTATTTTTTGCACAAAAACTGTTTGGAGTATATAAATTTTATAAATATTGATTACTGTGTTTCGAAAATCAGGTTTAAAATTTACTGTTTATGAAAAAAACACCTAATTTTTTGCACTTTTCTCAAAAAAATTAAAAAAACCCCTCTATGGTTTTTTTAAAAAACCTGATAGAGTCACATAAATGTTAATACGCGTCGATTGACACCTTAATGATGAAAATCGCATGTTTGGTTCGGGAGATATAACGCATGACAGAAATGACCTTCAAACGGGCAAAACAGCAAACTTCCCCGACCGAAGTATCCCAAAAACTAATCAGCTCTCAAAATTGCAAAGACACTTCGATTGACACCTCAACAAAGTCGATCGGACTTTGTTTACGTGAGCTATGCTCGTAGAAAAAACTGTCCACGAACGCACATACGTACGTACCGACGTACGTACATACACACACACACACACATACATACTTCTTTCTGAAAACACTTAAAATATACTCGTAAGACCTCAAAACGTAAAGACATGTTGAAAATTTCAATTTCGATTTTCGAGGCGATTACAAGAACTTCCCATATACTGGGAAGTTAATTAATCAAATTTGCATTTATTTTGTGGTCAATACTTTGTAAGATCAAAAGCTTTAAAAAGCTTTCATCTAATAAAAAAATGTGGTTTTTAGTAGTTTCGTTCCTAAGTGTTCGAAAGATTTCAATTACTTCTTCCATCTTTATTTGTAATACATTTTACTTTTAACATGCATTTAAACCGATTATTGACTGCATATTCAATCTTTTTCAAGATCAAATGAAAATAAGAATTAATTATTAGTCTCATTGATGTAAAATCGTGAAAATTTCAAACTCACTGATTGTTCTGAAGTGATGGCAATTTTGAACACAGCTGTTCTAAATGGCCATCATGCGACAAAATCTCTTCAGTTATCGTAATAACAAAAACTGCATTCATTTTTGCTAGCGCTGTTTTGTCCTTAAAGCATCGATATGAAAACAACAAATAACGTAAAAAAGTGCCCCCCTCCGATTTATCCGCGTGAATAGTCAATCAAACCAATCCACCCCCACCCAACAAAAGCCTTACGTAATCAATGAACGCTACAGTAGATGATATGATTAATATTAACTCAGTCCTGTTACTGCTATGAATACCTCTCATTGTTATTACTTAAAGTAGTATCATTTTCATAATTATTATTGTGTTTAGTATTTTTAATATTTATGTGAATGTTACTGGGAAGTTGACCGTGTGGACCTTAAGGGTCGCACATCGCGGCTTGTTTATTATTGCTTGTCGTTCATGTTGATCTGAAATTGTTGTTTTGATCTATCCTCTTGCAAAAAGTATGAAGTAGTATATAATGAAAAGTTTTCAAATTACCTGATATTTCAAAATATCAATTCTGATGAGCACAAACAAGACGAAGCAGGTAAATCTTATCTATTTATATTTTTGGAAGCCAAAATTTTTTTTACTGACTCTACATCGAAAACCAGGCCCTTTATTTTAGGATTAAATTTAAATCTTACCATATCGAATTACAAAAATTCAAAATATATCGTTTCGATCTGCATCACACGAGTATTCACATTTATTTGTGCCATATTGCATGTACACCAAAGCATACAGACAAGACATGAGA
Source organism: Oxycera nigricornis (assembly GCA_963942545.1). NCBI lineage: Eukaryota > Metazoa > Arthropoda > Insecta > Diptera > Stratiomyidae > Oxycera > Oxycera nigricornis. Next base: position 81,856,980 of record OZ012662.1, read on the forward strand.
TGCCCTAAATCTAAATATGAGTCGTAGACTTGTTGCAAACACGAAAGTACTCAAATTCGAACGGTAAACCTCACAATCAGGTCAATTTGGCGTCAACCTTATATCGTGTTTCAGCTAAGTTAGAGCGCATTATTGATTGCGAATTTACCGTCCTATTGCAAATAATAACAACCGTTTTTCAACAGCATCAAGAAATTTTTGATCCACACCCACATTTCGGGGGACATGCGTCTGTTTTAGGTGAAGTATCGTCATGAGCTTAAGTCCACAAGGACGAAATTCAAAACGTTTTCGAAACACACATCTACATGTGACCGTCGTATTTGCATAAGTGGCAGCCGTGACTAGCGCCAATGCTTCATTTAAATTCGATTACAGTCATCAATTTAAAACGAGCGGCTTGTGTGTAAACATATAATCAATCACACCTTTCAATTGATGAAGAAAAATTAAGAAAAACGATTTTCGTCCCAATGAGATCAGATAATTTGGATATTTATCGGAAGCAACCGGGTGAGCATGTGAATATTTGATGGGCTTCACTTCGGATTACTATTAGAGCAGACGAGGAACGAAAGCCATGTGAATCCTTGGATAGAATCCCTAATCTTTAAGTAACCCTGTTAGTTTGATGGTATTTTTTGAACTGATTTTTATTGGAGACCTTTTCGTGTGAATTGGTGATGAGTAGAAATCATGACTGCAGTAAACACACAAAGGTATATGAATCGGATTGCGTGAAAAGGTTATATTGAAAAATACAAAAGGTAGCCAAGCAAAGGTTTCATTATTGGAAAACGTATGCAGGACACATAAATACCGATGTTTGCAAGGTAAAACTGTCTTATACGAAGCAGAACGTCCCTTTTAAGATTAGTTTTCAGATTTTGTTTACGATCACAATTAGTGCCATCAACTGATGAAGCGCCATTAATCGTGCTTGAGCCAAGTTCTCTGGGTGGAGCTACTTCAGCAGCTACCAGTTAGTGATCAGCGCATGGGCAAGGTTCTGGGGTAGGACTGTGATTGTGACGGCTACTTTAAATCATAGAAATTACAAACACGATGGTAAAGTTAGGAAAAAAGTTTCAGAAAAAAATCCTTACGGTTGGGAAAGGTGATGACACTGACTGATCATCGTAAATTTATTAGATAATAAGCGATGGTAATCATGATTTAAGTACTATCCCTCATAAAGATTCTTCTCGTATTGGAAGTTCTATGTACTCAAACCTAAATATAGATAATTTATGAAAATTGATGAAAGATCAAGGATGTGGTTTTAGTCGGTTAGAACCCGGTATGCTGAGACGCAGGAGTTGATCGATATCTTTTTGAAAATTACCACCTCCAAACGTTGAAAAAAACTAAACAAGCCGCGAAGTGCGACCTTTGAGTTACACACTGCCCACTTCCCAGTAATATCTTTCTAAATAAACGTCTACGTAATTGGTGAAAGCATTATTATTGATCCGAAAAAATTCTTCGATTTCGTCAATATAAAACGTAAAACGACAGGCTATCCCGCTTTTTTGTTCAAAGGGAATGTTTTGTTCTCCTCTCCACTTGAAACTTGCAACCTATTTGCCGATTATTTTCAGGAGACCTTCTGCCCGCCTATAATCTCGTCGACAACACCGTTGATTAGAGCTAACACAGTGCCCCTCATCGACAGTATAGTCTTGTCACAAGAGGCAATTATTAATGCTGTTTACGAGCTAAAAGTCAACAAAGGACCCGGCCCAGACTTACTTCCTCCTGTTTTCTTGGTTCGTTGCATAGACCAATTTGTCATTCCTTCGCACCTCATTTTCAATAGATCTCTGTCTCTAGGTGTCTTTCCGTCCTCCTGGAAATCCTCGCATCTTATACCTATTCATAAAAATGGTGATAAGCGATCTGTTGATAACTACCGAGGGATCGCTATTTTGTCAGTAATCCCCAAACTCTTTGAGAAGCTAGTCTGCGATATTCTCACTCCCATCGTATATCCTCTCCTTAACGAACAGCAGCATGGATTTGGTAAAGGCAGGTCGACTTCCACTAATCTCATGATCCTAGTTTCTGACGTCCTCTGTGAAATGGAAAAGGGAAACCAAGTTGACGCGGTCTATACAGACTTAAGTAAGGCTTTTGACCGGGTTGATCATCAAACCCTAATACGTAAAGTACGTAATTTTGGTGTATCTGGTTCCCTTCTCAATTGGCTCTTATCTCTGTGACCGAACTCAGATGGTCAAATTTCAAGGTCACTTATCTAAAAGAGTTTTGCATCTTCCGGAGTACCACAAGGCAGTCATTTAGGCCCTCTGCTCTTTAATATATTCATTTCTGATCTATCTGCGACACCGTCTGACACATCTTACCTATTTTATGCTGACGACTTAAAAATTTACTACAGCATCAAAACACGATCGGATGCACCTTTCCTCCAGTCCACGTTTCAAGCACTTGCACACTGGTGTAGTCAGAATAAGCTCTATCTCAATGTCAGCAAATGCCACGTGTTGAGCTTTTCCCGTAAGAACGCAGTTACTACCTTTTCTTATTACCTTAACAACATCGTATTAAACAGGGCTGATCATGTCGTTGACCTCGGCGTAGTCTTAGACAACCAATTGCGGTTCAATCTGCAGTATGACAAAGTCCAATCAAAGAAACAATTCTTGCTATTCGCCTTGAGGGACCTCTACAACCCGAGTGTTTTTCAAAGTCTTCCTTCCTACAAATATAGACTAGACCTTCTAAACTTAATGCCTCTTTCATCTAGAAGAACACTAATTAATGCCAGTTCCACCTTCGACGTTATTAGCGGCGCAGTAAATATAGTAGCCCTCGCTGATAGGATAAAATTTAATGACCAACAACGACGTACTCGACACACAACCCTGCTCAAAGAATATCGGCATTACACGGCCTATGGTCACAATGAACCGATAAATAGATGTTGCAGAATATTCAACACTATTAGTAACCACTATTATCCGGGTATCCCTAAATCGTCCTTTAAACGTAACTTGACAAAGGCCCTATTGTCATCATAACCACGCACTCCCCAACTAAGCCTGATTAAGTTGTAATTAAACCAATTTACTTTAACTTATTAATTATTTATGTATTTAGTATTGTTTACTTCATGCCTTGTTTGGTGTAAATAAATAAATAAATATGAAAAATATAAAATAATAATATAATATTGAAAATAATGATACCTTAAATAATAATAATGAAAGTTGAGTACCTTTCATTATTACTCAAAACAGTAATTGAGTTAATATTTATCGTATCACCTTAGGGAGCGTCCATTGATTACGTAAGGATTTTGCTGGCGGGAGATCTTCACGCGGAACAATCGTATGATGTATGAATGTTTTTGGAATGTAATAAAAAATTATCAACCTTTTTTCATCATAAATATGAATGGTGTATTGTTTTTTGTGTTTTGCAATCATGAAAAATGTTGTTTCTGCTTTGATCAGATCTTCATCTTCAAAACATTTTACCATTCAAGGCGTTGATTGCCACAAATGCAAATTAGATTGAAAAAATATATTTTATTTTCGAATTTAAGTAGTTTTTCTCTAAAAAATAAAAAAAACGGCACAATGAAAATTATTGAAAATATGCTCAAATTATGCAGATATTAATAAGCTTTGATTAACATAACGACAATGTTTCAAGAATAAGAGGCATCTGGTAATATTATTAGTATCAACCCTTTTTACATTGTGGCTTTTAACGGTATAAAAATTTTAAAAACCCCGAAAATCCGAGGAGTGCTCTTGGTTTCCGCGTAGTTTACTTAAATAAAGTACAATGGTTATAAACTGGCTGATATTTATTTAGTTAACAAGCAAGGCATAACGATTAGAATTACATTTACAACTCTACCTATTTGATTTGAGGTAAAAGCTTATTTTTGGAGCTAGACTAATTGAGAACTAGGATCATAAAGTCTTCGTAAGATTTAGTTTAGAAACAGTTAGGGAATAATGTTAAATATTTTGCAGCATCTGTTTCCTCTGTCGTAGCGTCTCAGTGTCTTCTGGTTGCTGATGACTTAAAAATTTACTGCGTTATTCGCTCAGAAGTGGATTGTTTTTCTCTCCAAAGGGATCTTGACGCGATCGTTTCTTGGTGTGAAACTAACTTCATGAATTTTCAGAAATTTCACAAAATGTCCTTTTCCTTAAAGCCCAGTCCAATTGATTACACCTACGTATTACATGATATTCCACTTGCACCGGTTTTTCAAATAAAAGATCTGGAAATGATTTTCGACCCGAAACTTAAATTTGAGCCTCACATTGTAGCAATAGGCGCACGCGCCTTTAGCGTCTCCGGGTTCGTATTAAGACACTCTCATATGTTTACTGACATTTCTTCCTCGGTCAACCTATATACTTGCCTCGTTAGACCAATCCTTGAATATTGCTCGCAAGTATGGTCACCACACTATCAATATCTAGATTCTATGATTGAATCAGTACAGCACAAATTCACTCGTTTCCTCATCTTTAAATTTAATATTACATATATGCCATATGAAGAGCACCTTTCCATGCTACAAAGTCCTACTTTGCACTCCCGCAGACTCTTTTTAGATGAGTGTTTTCTGTTTCGACTTCACCACCATCAATCAAACTCTAACCTCTCTGATTGGTTAGAGTATCGTACTTCAGAACGCCCTGCCAAATCTGATATCACATTTACAGTTCCATATGCTAGGACTGAGACTTTGTATCATTCGCCGATGTTGCGACTCCCTCGAAATCACAAGACTGTGCAACTTAGTCCGTTTCCTCACTCACCATACATTGATAAACAGAATGTAAAGTGTTCTTTAACTAATTAGTTTAATCTATACTATGCATGTCTTTTCTTTAATTTTCACATTTTCTTCTTCTTCTTCTTCTTTTCTTTTATTGTCTTGTAATTGGATTATGTCTGTAAGGCAAATTCTTAATAAATAAATAAATAAATTTCTTGTAATCGCCTCGAAAATCGAAATCAAAATTTTCAAAATATATATATTTAAAGTGTTTTTAAAAAGAAAGAAAGTGTGTGTGTGGGTATGTACACACATACGTAGGTACGTGCGTTAGTGGACAGTTTTTCTACAAGCATAGCTCACGTAAAAAATGTCGTGTCGACTTCGTTGAGGTGTCAATCAAAGCACCTTTTCAATCTTTAGAGCTAATTAGCTTTTGGGAAACTTCGGTCGGGGGGGTTTGCTGTTTTGACCCTTTCAAGGTCATTTCTATAATGCGCTATATTTCACGAACCAAACATAGGATTTGCAATGTTAAGGTGTCAATCGACGCGTATTAACATTAATGTGATTATATATATTTAAAAAAAATAGTTGGAGCCATTTTTAACTTCCCAGTGGGAAGTTATTGTAATGGGGTTGATTTCGCGAATCCCAAATTTTGACATATCTCCACGTTTTAAGGTCTCTAGAATCCAAATTCATCGTTTTTAGAAAGATGTCTGTGAGTGTGTATGTACATATGGGCGGATGTGCGTATGTGCATTCGGAATTATTTTTCGCCTCGATTATCTCAAGAACCAAAGATCACATTGACGTGTGACTGGTTTCATTCGACGCATAATTACGTAACTTAGAACTGAATCAATTTTCAGTAATTTTTTTTATATTGAGGATGAAAAAACTGAAAAAGACCAAAAATTGGTTAATTTTTAAACTGTTGAAACGCACTATTAATTCGTGCAGATCTCAAATACCTTCATAGTAATATAATTATTATTATTTTTAGCAAAATTCTGATCAAATTTGTAAAAAATGTAATTTGAAAAAAAATCAAGATTATTTTTTAAATTCCAAATTTCTATTATCATGTTTGGGAGAATGAGAGGAGAGACGCTAATGCAGTTAACATTGGCGATTGTTATAAGCAATGTAATGTTGTTAATAACAATCAAATATTATTACATCTAATTTGATATTGTAAATATAAAGTCAAGTAAAAATGTAAATATAATATAAAGTCAATTATAATAATTCAGTATTCTTAATAACGAATGATTATTGTAAATATTAATTAAATACACTCAATAATGGCTGTGGATTCCAGGGCAGAGATAGAGAAAAGGAGGAGGACGAGGAAGAGTACAAGGAGGATAACGAGGCTTTGGAAGAGGACGACCAGGTGGTGGAGACTTTTTCCTATACCGCTGGAAAAAAATAATGAAAATAGTAAAAGTAATTATAAGAATTTAGAATAATAATGTTTAATAATAGTAATTATTAAAAGTAGTAATATATAATAAAAATAAATTATACTTCAACTGAAAACTCAAGAGTCGCACTTAGAGCGCATTTTTTAATTTTCAATTTATTAAAAAAAATGCAAAAAATTAGGTGTTTTTTCATAAACAATTTTTTAACCTGATTTTTAAAACGCAGTAATTAATGTTGATAAAATTCATATACTTCAGTCTTTGTTAAAAAAAATCAGCAAAACTTTTTTTCATGATAATGGAAAAAATTAAATTTAAAATAAAAAATCATTTAAAGTCATCAAGACTGTCAAGGTCATTTATGTCATTCACTATATCTTGCGAACCAAATATAGTATTTGCATCAATGAGTTGTCAATCGACACGTCTTAAAAATTTTTGTGATGTTTTTAAGCTAATAAAAAATCGTTGGGGCGTGTTTTAATTTCCTAAAAAAGCAGTAAATTAGGGTTTTTTCATAAAAAATTAATTTTTAACCTGAATTGTACAACACAGTAATAAATGTCTATAAAATTTATACCTTTTTCCATGATTACAAAAAAAAATAAAAAATAAAAAATAAAAAATCATTCAATCATCATCAATGGACGCTCCCGTAGATGATGCTCATTCTAATTATTGTCATCTTCATCATCATCAATGGCGCACCAGCCCAAATCGAGCCTTGGCCTCCCGAAGACACTGCCTCCAACTGTCTCGGTCCAGCGACCGCGTCCTCCAATTAGCGAATCCCAGCAAGGATTCGCTGTCGTTGTCAACTGCATCCTCCCATCGTTTGCGTGGTTTTCCTGGTGGGCGGCTTCCTGTTGCTCGGCCTTTCATGGAGCGCTTGGGAATTCGCCTGTCATCCATACGCTCCACATGGCCAGCCCACTGAAGTCGTAGCAGTTTCGTCAGAATCGATACCGGTGGCTCGTCATAAAGAGCGTACAACTCATGGTTGTACCGGATTCGCCAGTCCGGTCCGTCCTTCACGGGCCCCAGAATCCGTCTCAAAATGCGGCGTTCGAAGACGTCAATCCTTTTTTCTGAGGCTTGAGTCAAAGTCCATGTTTCACATCCGTAAATCAATACAGGACGGATGATCGTTTTATAGACGCGCAGCTTATTTTTTCGGTGCACTTTGTTACTTTTAATCACCGAGAGGACTGAAAAATATATTTTATTGGCTAGACCAATTCGCCGTTCAATTTCGTCCTTTTCATTCCCGTCTTTGGCGAGGTTGACACCAAGATAAATAAAAGAGTTAACGCTTTCCACACTGTAGTTATTTATCGTCATGTTTTGTCTATTTGGCGTCTTTTTCCTTGACTGGGTCATATATTTGGTTTTGTTCACATTGACCCTTAGGCCGACTTGCCTAGCCGCTGACTGCAGCTCAGTAAACGCTTCTTTGGCACGAGATAGAGATCGGGCCATGACGTTGATGTCATGCTTCTTGCTCTTGTCGGTCTTTCAATGTATTGCAAATAGGCTTCTTTTTACTTTTGAGAGCATCTTCACATTCTTTGTCGAACCAATCGTTTCTTTTCGACGTCGTTTGTCTTCCTACGGTTTCTTCCGCTATTGATGTTACGCCTTCTTTAAGCTGCGACCACATTTGTTCAAGCGATGTGTCCGGACCTGCCGGCGGTGTATTGATAAGGTAATTCGTCAGCTTCGCTTGATAAGTTGCTGCTACTGTTTCGTTTTTCAGACACTCCACCTTGAACTTAGGAGTCCTGCTCTTTTTCTTGGTGGTGCATCTTGTTATGCGGCAGCGATATTTTGTCTTGACGAGATAGTGGTCTGAGCCGCAGTTAGCACCACGGTATGATCTAACGTCAAGCACACTTGTAGCAGCTCTTTTTTCGATGACGAAGTGGTCGATCTGGTTGCAGGTTCGTCCATCGGGTGACATCCAAGTTTGTTTGTGGATATCGCGGTGTTGGAAGTAGGTAGAGCTTATCACCATGTTTTTGCTGGTCGCAAAATCAACTAGTCGCTGACCATTGTTGTTGTTACTTTCATGGAGACTATGCTCTCCCGTTGTCCCTCTGTGAGTTTCTTCTCGTCCAACTTTAGCGTTAAAGTCCCCTAGTAGGATTTTGATATCATTTGAGGGTAGTGAATCGTATGTCCTTTCTAGGATGTTGTAGAATTCGTCTTTGACGATTTCTTCTTTCTCTTCAGTTGGAGCATGACAGTTGATTAGCCATACATTGAAGAACTTCATTTTCATACGGATCGCACATAATCGTTCATTCACCGGTTTGAAGTCAGTTATGAGATGTTTAAATGAAGATGCTACAACGAAGGCGACTCCAAATTCCTTGTTTCCGGTTGGTTTGCCGCTTGTGAATATTGAATGCGATCTTAAGTCACTTATTTCATTGCCAAGCCATTTCGTTTCTTGGACCGCCAGGATGTTAATATTGTATGTCGAGGCTTCCTTGAGAAGTTCTCACAGTGATCCTGTTGTATTGAGTGTTCGAACGTTCCAAGATCCAATAGAGTAGTCCGTTTTTCGTTGCCGTTGTCGTTGCCGTTTATCCAATCCAATCCGAGGCCGTGTTTCAGGGTTCGTAGCAATTGGGTAATGCCAGGCAGGGTTGCTAGCCCCACGCTGGTAAGCAGGAATATGGCGTCCCACACTCGCCACTACCGTCGTTAGTTGGGTATCCAGCGGGCACCACGAGGAGGTGACGGTTCGATTTTGCCCGCCCAATTATTGTCATGAGTACCTGTAATTATTATTATTTCAAGTAGTATTATCTTCATAATTATTATTAACTTCCCAGTATATGGGAAGTTCTTGTAATCGCCTCGAAAATCGAAATTGAAATTTTCAACAGTTCTTTACGTTTTGAGGTCTATAGAGTATATATAAAGTGTTTTTAGAAAGGGAGATGTATGTGTGTGTGTGTGTGTATGTACGTACGTACGTACGTATGTACGTTCGGGGACACTTTTTTCTACGACGATAACTCACGTAAACAAAGTCCTATCGAGTTCGTTGAGGTGTCAATCGAAGCGTCTTTGCATTCTTAAGAGCTGATTAGTTTTTGGGATACTTCGGTCTTGGGAGTTTGTTGTTTTGCCCGTTTGAATTTCATTTCTGTCATGCGTTATATCTCGCGAACCAAACATACGATTTGCTTGCTTGAGGTGTCAATCGACGCGTATTAACATTTATGTGATTTTATCAAATTTTTAAAAAAAATCTTGGAGCCGTTTTTTAATTTTTTAAAAAAAGTGCAAAAAATTAGGTTTTTTTTCAAAAACTCAAAATTTTTAACGTGATTTTTAAACCTAAGTAATCAATGTTTATATAATTAACATACTCCAAATAGTTCTTGTGAAAAAAAAACAAAACTTTTTTTCATGATTACAAAAAAAATTAAATAAAAAATAAAAAAGCATTAAACGTTCAAGGTCATTCACGTCATCCATTATATCTCGAGAACTAAATATAATATTTCCATCATTAAGGTGTCAATCGACCCGTATTATCATTTTAATGATGTTTTTATATGTTAAAAATATCGTTAAAGCGGTTTTTATAATTTATTGAAAAAAATTGGAAAAGTAGTGTTTTTTTCATAAAAAATTCATTTTTCACCTGATTTGCACATCGCATTGCATTGCAAAAACTTTTCTCATGATTACAAAAAAAATTAAATTAAAAATAAAAAATCATTCAAAGTCACCATCTAAAAAGGGTTCATTCGAATCAAAGTACCTTAAATCTCTTATTCTAAAAACATTGTTGTAAAGTCAATCAAAGTTTATTAATATTTGCAAAATTTGAGCAGATTTTTAATCGTCTTCACAGCACCATGTTTCAACTTTAATGATAAAACTGCTTTGTAACCTCGCCCCCCCCCTCCGATTGATCCACGTGAATAATCAATCAAACCAATGCACCAAAATCCTTACTTAATCAATTGACGCTCGCGTAGATGTTATGATTAATATTAAATCATTCCAATAACTTTTACGAGAAGTACATTTTTATTATTTGAAGTAGTAGTATTTCCATAATTATTACTGTGTTTAATATTTTTAATATCTATTTAGATATTACTGGGAAGTTGACCGTGTGGAACTCATGGGTCGCACCTCACGGCTTGTTGTGTTTAGTATTTATAATATTTATGTAGTTATTACTGGGAAGTTGGCTGTGTGGACCTCAAGGGTCGCACCTCACGGCTTGTTGAGTTTGGCAATGATACTAATGTATCAATTCATTGAATGATTATAGATTCCCATATTATATGTTTTGAAGTTGACATTAGTCCCGCGGATATAATAAAAATTATGATGACACTCATCCAGACATTTATTATGAATTCATTGACAAAATCATCATGATTATTGGTTATCGGTGATAGTAGCATTGTATGTATTTCAAACAATGTCATATGCTTAATTTGGGGTTAACTTGAGAAAATTTAAAACCCAACCACAAATTCTCGGCAAATCATGGTTGTACGATTTTCAAATTACGATTTCTAACTTATGTGTGAAGGCACCCTTTTTTATACGAGCCTTGCGATTATGTATGCAATGTACATCTACACCTGCATAACTTTATAAGTGCAAAGCAAAATATAAAAATATTGGATTATTCTAATCATTCTACGTTATTTAAAACAATTTAGTGGTTTTCAAAGTAGGTACTAACTGTCGAATTTGTTCGTTGGTTTTTATTGTCTTATCTGCATGCACTTATGAATTCATATCCACGAATTCATCACTAGATTGTTTATACAATAAAACGCACAAGGCTCTCATCGAACGCTGCGCTGCAGGCATTTGGAAATCAATTGGGCATTCAAATAATTTTGGCATTATTATCATTTTTTCAGAAGATTTCATACGGAAAATTCTCATATGCCGGCATGGATATTTTCTCAACCACCACATCCGTGTGCGAAGATTGGAACGCGAATCGGAAATAGTAGCAGACAAACAATCTTCCCGGCAAAGTTTTGGATCCTCGCGTTGAAGAGGTGTGTCGTGCATTTGGTTTGTAGATTGTTGGCCTGATGGTTCCACTGCCCAAAACTCTAGGAAAAGAACGAAAAGCTCATGCTTACTGTGGAATACATGAACAATTTGTTAATCTATTTCAAGAGCCCGAAAAGACACCCGGGGTGTCGATTGGTTATTATCGGCCTCCAAAATATACAAAACAAGAAAATTCTCTGCAGCCTGGCGTGACGTAGCCAAGAGGTAATTTTGAGGTGCTAATGAAACGTATCATCTGCGAACAATCTTGGATTCCGTAAATCTGAATTATTTCATTTCGACGCACGGACGAGCCAAGTCCGATGGGCCATTATTTATCAATCAACGCTTGCGAGCAATGTGATCCAATAAACAAGCGAAGACGAGAGGCATAAAACATTTTTCGTAGATCTCTACTAATTTATTGCCGACAATTAATGAGAATTATACATAATTCAGATTTTATATCTGAAGTGTGAATTTTATGACAGGCCACCCAGTACGGATAGCAAAATTTACGTTACGAATCTAATCCTGTAAACCTTCGCATCAACAAATGATGTACGAAAAAATAATGCACATCACGAGAAACCATCAAATTTTGAAAAGACGCAGATAAGATATTGATTAAATATTTTTTTTTATTAAGCTTTGGAACAAATATGTGGATTTCGAATTGACTATGCAACAGAATATTTTATTTTCAGTGCTAGTTTAACGCGAATAAAACGAAATAGGCTGTAAAAGTTTGTTCAGCTATACTATCTCAAAATTCATCATAATTGCATTCCCAGTATATGGGAAGTTCTTGTAATCGCCTCGAAAATCGTAATTGAAATTTTGGAATTTTTTACGTTTTGAGGTCTTTACAGTATATTGAAATAGTTTTTAGAAAAAGGGATGTATGTGTGTGTACACTCACGTGCATAACTCACGTAAATAAAGTTGTATAGACTATGTTGAGGTGTCAATCGAAGCGTCTTTGCAATCTAAAGAACTGATTAGTTTTTGGGACACTTCGGTCGGGGGGAAAGGGCTTGTAGTTTTGACCCTTTTCGGGTGATTTCTGTCATGCGCTATACCTCGCGAAACAAACATAGGATTTGGATAGCTTAAAAGTCAATCGACGCGTATTAACATTCGTTTGATTCTATCAAATTTCTTAAAAAATCCTGGAAGTCGTTTTTAAAAATTAAAATTAGGTTTCTTTCATAAACAATAAATTTTTAACCTGATTTTTGGAACATAGTAATCAATATTTATAAAATTTATATACTCTAAACAGTTTTTGTAAATAAACCTGCAAAACTTTCTTATATGATTACAAAAAAATAATGTGGTCTAGGTGCGACCCTTATGGTCCACATGACTAACTTTCCAGTGGGGTGAATAAAGAAACTATGATTGGTTTTTATTATTTATATTTATATATCCTTTTATTATTCTAAAATATTATAAATAATATTTTTTAATTTTTTTAGCCATTAAATTCATTTGATAGTGGAAGAAGTCTCCGCCCTCGTCATCTACCAAAGTTTCGACCAGATCGAAAATCTCCCAGATCCTAACTCTCACAGATCCTCAATCCCCCAGATCCAAAATCCCCCAGATCCCCAATCCCCATATCCAAAATCCCCCATATCCTAAATCCCCTATATCCTAAATCCCCCAGTTCCTAAATCCAATATTAAATTACTTATAACAATATCAATATTAACTGCATTAGCGTCTTTCCTCTCATTCTCCCAAACCTGAAAATATAAGCTTGGAATTTAAAAAATAATCTTGTTTTTTTTTTCAAATTGCATTTTTTACAAATTTGATCAAAATTTTGCTAAAACACACAATAATAATAATATAACTATAAAGGTATTTGGGATCTGCACGAAATAATGTGTTTAAACAGTTTTAAAATTAAGCAATTTTTTCAGTTTTTTATCGTCAATAAAAAACGGCTAACCTGATATTGCTGAAAATAATAATGTTGTGTTCTAAAACACATGCCATGTTGTGTTTTGGAAATGGTAGGATCGCCATGTTGTGATTCTAGATCGCCATTCTTCTTTCTATTGGATATATGAAAAAGGGGAACGTAGAGATCGAAAAACTCACGTCTCTTCGAAAAAGGGAAAACCACCTACCGGCATTCCGAGGATTGCCAAATATTTGGCGCAGAGACAATGCTCAAGCAGCCGATATTTCTATGTACTTTTTTGCCAATGTAAGGCATACTTGTACCCAAGTAGAAATCTGTTCTTTTGCCGAATTTATCAGGCAAAGTCTGATCAAAGTCTTGCTCTGCCGAAAGGAGGCAGTTGCTTAATAAAATAGCAGTTTGCTTTGAGTCTATTAGACAGACTTAATTTTTTTTAATCCGTTTTCTTAATTTATACAATATTCTATTTACTTATTTTATCCCTAATCTAAATACAATGTAAATTTTAATTCTAAATACATAACAAAAATGCTTACTCTAAAACTCGAATCAACCAATCCAAATTAGAGGGATAAGTTCCCACATTCTTTTATCCATTTCATAATACTCATATGTCAACTCATTTTATCAATATGGGCTATGAGTAATTGATTTAGTATCAGTGCACAGTGCAGGGCAATAACCAGGCGGCGATATTAGTAGGTCAGTAAACACTCGACCGCGTCTGGCTATTTGTAAACAAAGAGCTTTTCATTCACAATTGTAATTGGACACTCAATTAGTGATGAATGAGCTTACATGCCTAGATGGCGTGCTAAATGCATCGTACATGGGTTGAGGTACGAGATGAATGTTGACATGTGCCTGGGCTGAAGTGGTTATTTTTGTGTGTATATACTACACCCTAACCCTTTGAGATGAGAATTTGTAAATCAAATTCGAAGCTAAATGGGGATTGTTTTGGTTGTTCGTTTGTATAAAGTACGTAATTACAATTGATGATTAAAGTAAGTTTATATTATTTTTATATGTACAAAAATTTGCTATATGTAATTTGGATAAAATAGTTTTATATTATAAATAGTTCTTTTATTTTGAATTTTTGTATAACTTAAGCCTATTGTTATGAATCCATTTATTACAATTATCTATTTCTATTAGCGTATTTACGCTGTTTGTGTCCAACACTTTATAAGGACCTTTATATGGCTTTTGGCCTTTTTTCTTATTTCCAATTTTAATTAGTACTAAGTCATTGATTTTTACATTCAAGGGATTTGCGTATGCTGCTTTTTTGTTTCTCGCTACTTTAGTCTTTTCTATTAGACTTCTAGCTTTCGATATGGACGTTTTTAACCTTAGTTTCAATTCATTGGCATTGGCATAAATCGTATTTTTTTGACTCTCAACATCAATGCTAATTTAAGGGAATAGCACCAAGAAGATAGCACAACTTGGAAGACAGTGCGTGAAACTATTACTTTATTGAACCGAACCTTTGGTGAACGAATCGTCTTAAGATATGGACTAGTGAATTTGTCGCCCATATCATGTGATTTAACTCTATTGAGCAATTTTCCTTGAAAAAAAACGTCAAATATGTAATTTAATAAGCCAGGAATTATTCATCACATGGAAGCCAATTTTTAACGCATTATTGGCGAAATAAGGCCGGCTATGCTGGAAATCGCACCGACAAAACGACCTTCCTAAGAGGCAGTGTCGGCGGTCATATGCCAGAAATTATTATTTAACATTAAATCCCATAAAACTTGCACGCTCATAAAGCCAATAATTTCAATAATTTATCTGTGTTTAATTTGCTTGAAAAAATGTATATGTTTTATTTAATTAAGAGATTTACTTTTTGCTTTTGTGAAACAAACGATTTTGTATATTCTAGTTGGCATCATCGACATAAGTAAATTTTGTTTAGAAGTGTCTGGAAAAGTTCGATGAAAATAATGGTCATTTATATTTTACTCGATAAAAAATCATCCCTTCAAACAAGCTAATGCCTGTCAAAAAAACATAACATCATATATTTTCCAGAATTTAACTCTAAACCGATTTCCGCCTCCACAAATATAAGGTGTCATCTATATTTCGATGTTTTTCATGTTAAATCACATCAACTGATCCGCAATGATACCAAAAAAATTTTTTCGATAAAGCAAATCGCTTTAGTAGTCCTCTTCTACGAAGGGAATGAAATCGATTTAACGCGCTTCACTGTCGAGCCGGATTTCAAATACTGTGCGAGTGTGTGCTGATACGAGCCTTATGGCCCAAAGACTGTTCACGCACGGATTAAAGACTTTTGCTTCTGAATATACTGGAAATGAAGGGCAGGTCAATAAATCGACTTATGCGATTCAGCGTGAAAATGACGAAAGCATTTAATCCCATTTACTTAAGTGGATGGAATACGTTTATTGCTTATGGGCATAAGCAACCGTGGAAACTATTCAAGGTACAACTTCAGGGAAAGTATCGAAATTCAATTTGAAAGATGAGACTCAATAATTACTTAAAGTAATATGAGAAATTATTTTTTTTCTACTATGAATACTAAAAAAACATTACTTTGTATTTACGACATGGGACAAAAGCGAGATTAGCTTTTCAAACAGCATTTAAAACAAGTGACTGGAAAACTTCTGGTTTTCTTCATTGAAAAACAGGTTAACATTATAGGATTCAACAAGTTACAAAAATATTTATAATTTGTCTCCCGTTTACACAAACCAAATTGTTTTTGCAATGTGAGAGACTGAAGACCATAAACCTACATATGCCATATGTTGCAACCCACAGTGATGGCACTGCGGTCGCGGACAATTTGTTTGGCCTAGTCTCCCACACCCCAGGATGGCGCAACTTAGCCGGTTAGCTTCAGCGCGTGGGTGTGGGTGGTTTTAGGGGAGGAAGAACTAGGCCCGTGCCGAACCATCCTCTGAGAGAAAAAAACGAAAAAGAAGGAATGGGGTTGGGATGAGGGAGAGTTCACTGAGCCTGAAAAAAAAATCACTCGCTTTTTACTCCATCAGTGAAACGCCAAAATTTATGAAAGACCAAAAAAAATATATAATTACGAATAGAAAGCAAGAAAAATAATAATACAACTAATACTAGATTAAGATGTATAAACAAAATTCAAAATAAAAGGAAGAAAAAGAAAAAAAAACTTTTATAGGTATATGTAAAAATAAAAATAAATAAAATGGAAAGAAACAAAAAAAAATTAAAATAAAATCAAATAATAATGCTTCAAATGCTTAAACAAAATCAATAGAATAATTAAACTCACGTTTAAGCTGCCGATGAGGAGCGCTCTCCATCTGCGTGGTCTGCTCAAGCCTGAAACCAATGGTGCCGTTGATTCGGCATTAAATTGAAAATTAATTAATTTTTTTTTCTCTGTTTCCCTTGTACAATACTTCAATTATAGACAATACTCCTTAGAAAATCTATTGTCAATTCACTTTTTTTTTCTTCCTACTTTAGGAACTCCGGCTCTGTTCCATATTATCAACTATGTACTATTTCCCTTTGGCCCTTCGATTATTAGTTAAACTTGTCTTTGTTTTTTTTTTGTTCTACTGTGTTCACTATGCATTTGTTTCCGTTGTTAAATTCAATTGTTATTTTGTAATACACTTTTTTTTCGCTTTGATTTGTCAGCAGCACAACGTTGTTGGTATTTAGCAATTTGCATGACTTCACCATATAAAACAATTCAGTCTTCTCGGAGTTCACCTTTTCTTTTCACTAATATTTTCAGAGTTTTTTTTTCTTTTTTCACGATAACTTGTCTCCTTTCCTAATTTTTAATTTTCAATTTCCGATTTTCAATGTCTTACAATCAGTCACTTTGTGTTTTATCCCGGCTACGGGAAAAGTTTTTTATCAAATCTTTCCCCGATGTGCGACCTTTTGTCGCCAAAACTTGACTGCCTCAGACTATCTCATCCCAATCCCATTCCTTCTTTTTCGTTTTTTTTCTTTTTTTTTCTCTCAGAGGATGGTTCGGCACGGGCCTAGTTCTTCCTCCCCTAAAACAACCCACACCCACGCGCTGAAGCTAGCCGGCTCAGTTGCGCCATCCTGGGGTGTGGGAGACTAGGCCAAACAAATTGTCCGCGATCGCAGTGCCATCACTGTGGGTTGCAACACCAGTTAATTATTTGTCTGTTATACATTCATAATCAATAGAAAACCCATCTGTTGACACAATAGCTCAGTTTTAACCTCAGTCAACTTTTACAATGCTGAATATACTTTTAAATACATTTTTTAAATCAACGTTTACCAATTTTCTTATTTTTTTTGAATATGCCGTTGACAGTTTCACATTTTTCCCTCTCATTTATAAATACTTTTCTCAACAGCCAGTATACGAAAACGATCATATGCCACATAATTGTTCATTCAAAATGATGTTATGAAATTAATATCACTACTACTTAGTTATCAGAACTATTTTGAATCATACATGAATTAGAAATTTGAACCATTAACTTGGTTATGCACGCTTTAAGCTTCGAAGGCATAATTGGCCACCAAGGACGCAATACCACCTAGCGTTTGCTTGCAAAGAGAGATGCGGTAACCATTGAGGGTACATTCAATTCGTGCGCTTAGATTAGCCAGGTCTCGTACACGAATTGCAAAGGAAATCGAAGACAGAAAGAAAAACCGCTTAACAATGTATTACTAAACAACAAATGTTGAAAATATAAGAAAAGACACTTGTTTCCTTTATTATACGATTTCGATTTTATTATTACTAAATGAACATTTCTGACCTTAGTTGTGTTCTTCTCCAGTGTATTATTGTGTCTTATATTTTTAAGAAATTCGATTTCTAGAAACTCGTTGATATTTCATTGATAACAAATGGTGGTTATTAGAATTTTGACCCTATAAACTACCTTGCTGCCGCACCAACACCACAGCTACTTCATCTGATAGTACTTCGTCCACAGCTTCTATTCCACTTCGGTCGTTGTTGTACTTCTAAGATTTAGCATCTCCTTCAAAACTGTCCTTTTTCACAAATCTGAGTGTTCCCTCAGAAGTACTAGGAGATAGTCCTTTGAGTAATAATTGTTCGAACGTCGCAAGTGTTTTCAAACTTTCCTGCGTCCGTGGAATGTCTCTCATCCAAACAGAGCAAACGGGATTAGTCTTCACTTTCAAAATTTTCTTACGCGTTAAGTTTTCGGTAGGTGAATGAACTCTGTATTCGAGCCCAGATGGTTCTCCTTTGATCTATCATTCTATTCTGGTATACATACGTTATTCGTCAGATTGTGTTTTTAACGTCTTCGCGATTGGTTCACTTCTAAAACTGAAAGTTTATAATATGTTGTCGCCATCGTCCAGAATTGTGTGCCGTGACTCGGTGCTGCCGTTACCCCAGACTCAACTGTTGGCGACAAAGTTGCTATCGTCATTGTTATCAACGGATGGATCAGGCATTTGCAAGACTTAATTTACTAAAGGATATCTATCCTGAAAGAGGTACGATTCACTGACTGCGAATAATTGGTATCATATTTATTCTACAGCTCTGAAAAGAGTCTGCATTGGTCACTTCGTGACTGTCCGATGACCTGACCGTTGTCGTTCTGCGGCTATTTTGTTGATGACGGAGTTGTAGTCAACCTGTCTGCGTGCTCTGACAATGCACATATTTTTCGACGCTCACAGCTTTTTTGTTTATTTTGATTTCCCGACTATGTCTTCGTGGCGCATGCCTCACTTCTTATGATATATTTTAATTGGTTTGTCTCTTCACTAATTTCGTGAACAATTTTTCCATTCTGATAATATAACCAACTGTTTAAGGATTATAACATTTTCAACTTTGTCTCTCTCGAGTATTTGATTGAGAGCTCTTGTACTCCAAAGTCCTCGCCGCTGCTGTTGTTGGTACGGCGTTATTCTACTCTTCTCTCTAGTTGACCATACTAGCTCGTGCCTCTTAATATAATTTAAATTTTTTCTCAACTTAAATAGCCTTCAATGAGTGGTTCGAATGTCGAGAAACATAGTCATTTATGATGAGTATTTTTTTCTCCGGGGTTGTTTGACTGAAAAAGTAAAACAACACTAAACATTCCAATTAAGAACAAAAGATAAATTTTGTAAGAAAATTCCATTTAAGCTCAATTTGGTCCACTAGGAGAGCCATGTGATCAGGATCATGTCTTGACCGCGCATTTACTCCCCCAAACAGCGACCAGGTACTCATTCTCATCTGAGAAAACTGAAAACTTTGAACTTTGAATTAGCCTTAAGTAATTATGACCTCGGGCGAAAAAACAAATAAAACATAGATAAATGATTGACATCGCCAATTTTTTGGCAGCATTAGCTTGGAAATTTTATGAAATTTAGTGTTTCAAAATAATTACTGGCGTCTGCCCAATGCGACTGCGTCTTAGAGAGTCCATCTTTTATGTCCAGTTTTGAAACACTTTTTCCTTTTCCTTTATTTCGCCAATAACGCATCGAATGGTGGTTGGTTTATCAGCATAGCCAGGTTATTGGTCTGGTTTGGTTTCTTGAGATGATTTGTTCATGAAATGTTGACGCAATAAAGTAATAGTTTCATGCACTGTATGACATGTTGCGCCTTCCTGTTGGAGCTGTTCGTTCTTCAGATGGTTGACACTGCTGTTGGGAATCAAAAAATTACAAATAATTTGTCAGTAGCGATCGTCATTACAGGAACGCTTTTCCGTTTTCAGATTTGAATAAGGAAGAATCAATTATGCCGCCGGCATGCAAACCGCACCATGAAATATCTTTTTCGGGATTAAATGGGGCTGCCTAAGTCTTTTGAAGAATATCCCTACAGCAAAAGCGGATAATTGCCTACTTACGAGTCAATAAAGCCAGAAGTGAACCTCATCGCTGAAAATGATTTCCAACTCATTCTCAGCTTATACACCAAACGTACGAAGCAATTGCTGTACTATACACTAGTTGGATTTTATAGAGCCCAATATCTATCCATAAAATTTACCATGCAGTGAACTTTTCACTATTTCGAGACGTTATTCGACGGTAAGTCTTTGCATGATAATTTGCCAAATAAATTATAAATAATGATGAAATGACAGCAACATCTGACAGCTACAGTAACATCTCTAATCTCAGTTATTTTTGCCAAAGATTGACTAGTCTCACTATTTCACTTGAAGTAGAGTCGTAAATGCAGTCCTATTTAATTGAATCATAGCGATTTTTAAGCAGGTTGAGTATTATTTGGAGAAATATCAGTGTTAGTGCAAAATAATTTGAGAAAAATAAAAATAAAATTGAATATTGGAAGATATTACAGATATTAGGGGACCCACAGCTTTTCTAGGGATTCTGAATTATTTATTACGAAAATTTTACCTTTAGTGTATCTTTTTTTTGATGAATTCTGATTTGCGTCTTTGTTTTATGCCAGTATTATTAAATGTCCTATTTGAAATTCAAAATATTTGTATCGAGAACTGATGTGGCCCCACATATGGTGATTCCTTAATTCAATGTGAAGCTTTACTTTGAAAATTGATCGCATAGTCGTCGCCTCAATTTAGTTTTACAATATTTTCGGAGAATGTAGTCCTTCCTAATGATTTATAATTGATAAGGGTAAAATGATAAATTCTTGATTTTCAGAAGAAATAGCTTATGTTAATGTTGATAGAATGCTTTATCATTAATATATGAGGGATCATAACAGCGAATGATCTCAATTTTGAATTAGTTATTTATATTCGAGATTGACGTTCTCACGTTTTTCTACAGTGCTAATTAAATTTGAAGGAAAGTATTATTAGTCAAGTAAATAAAAAACTTTTACAACAGTTAAGCAATGGGGATGAAGGAAGATTTGTATCATGGCGATTGTAAATTTTTGTAGCCATGATTTTCTGTTTTTGCATCAAACAGACGAAAGGGCTCCACTCTATACTCGCTTCGCCCCTCAACTACTGGAGTGGCAATTATAATATGTGGGATAAAATTATGAAACATATATAATAATGGGAGGAGTTATTGAAACAAAACAGTCAAACTTACAATTGAAAAGTGCTTGACTTATTAATGAACGATAACGTTTATGTCCGACTAAACTCTTAACAGAATAAATGGTATTAATTCCAGTTTTCAAAACATGTGGTGATATATTTTACAGTATACCTGGTGAAAAATAATAGATGAAATCAATGTCATAGATTCTGTCTGTATTCTCTAGATTGTCACAAGACGTAAGTACAAAAATCCAAAAGCAATCGCTCAAATTCATACACAACTTTCGACGTTGTCACAAAAACGACTTCCAATTTCAATTTACAAAGATAAAATACTGAACCAAGTCAATGAATTAAATCATTTGCAAATACAAGAACTAGGTCCAAACCAATACAAGCAATACATAGCGTAAAAAAACGGTCTAAACGACCAAATAAGGGAAACAGTATTTGCAGCGAGACCTGCAAAATTGAGCGAAGCTCTAGCTATAGAAGTAGAAGGAAATGAAGCCCAACAAAACAGTATTTTATACGTAAACAGGGATAGAAGAAATTTCCGCAATAGATTTGGAAACCATAATAACGTCCGTCCTAATAATCAAAATTTTCAGAGGCGACCAAAATTTAACAATAGAAATTTTAACCATAACGCGATGAATAACAGCAATTTCAATCGCGAAATAAATTTCCAAAACAGAAATAATTCGAATGACAAAAATTACTCTAATAATATAAATTACTCTAATAATAGAAACTATTCCAATAATAGAAATTACTCGAATAATAGAAACAACCCTAACAATACTAGTAGAATTCGTACTATACAGAATCAGGGAAACTTGACAACCGCCCGAGAGGAGTTCGGCAACCTCCCGGACGAAGAATAGATAACTTGGCCAAAAATATTGTAAAACCTAAATCCAATATAAGTAACAATATATATAAAATCACAGATATTAGCACTAACTATATAAAAATATTCAATAAAAATGAAAATAGATACCTGCAGCTTTTAATAGATACAGGTGCAGACATATCTATAATTAAAGATAATAGCTTAATTCGCACTAATATCGATTTAAAGCCCGAAAATAAATGCAAACTCAAGGGCATTACAAACGAGACAACAATGTCGCTGGGAACGACACAAATACAATTCATAATCGACGATGCATGGGTTGAGGTACGAGATGAATGTTGACATGTGCCTGGGCTGAAGTGGTTATTTTTGTGTGTATATACTACAATAACTTCCCACTGGGAAGCTAATTAAATTAAAAATAATAAATCATTAAAAGTCTTCATTAACTTCAAAGTCATTTATGTTATTCACTATATCTCGCGAACCAAAAATAATATTGGCATCACCAAGGTGTCAATCGACGCGTATTAATATTTTCACGATGGTTTCGAGTTTTTAAAAATATCGTTCCAGCCGTTTTCTAAGTTAATAAAAAAAAAATACGAAAAATAAGAATTTTTTTCATGAAAAATAAATTTTTAACTTGGTTTGCAGAACACGGTAATAAATGTTTATAAAGTTTACAAATTCTTATCAGTATTTGTAGAGAAATCAGCCCAACTTTTCCCGGGATTATGAAAAAAAAGTAAATTTCAATTAAAAAATCATTCAAAGTCACCAAGTTAAAAGGGTTCATACGAATGATATTACTTTCTATCTTTTATTCTAAAGACATTGTTGTAAATTCAGTCAAAGTTTATGAGTATTTGCATAATTTGACCAGATTTTGAATAGTTTTCACAGTATCGTGTTTTAATTTTAATAAAAAACTGCCTACAATTTTGAAAACCAAAAAAATCCAGCAATCAAATTTACATTTGAATGATAAAATGTTTTGTAGTCAATACTTTCCATGATAATCTATATAATTAAACGGCTAACATGAATCTTGTGGTACCATTTTAGCCGTTGTTTCTGGACCGATTTTCATAAAAAATACATCAATGGAAAGAGAATATCCTAAAGATGTGCTGAATTGTATTTTTTGTGAAAATGTGTTCGGAAAATATAGAAAAAAAATAGAAAATAGCACCAGTAGGACCAGTTATGCTTACTGCATCGATTCCGTAATCCTTCTTCGGAAGCTAATACGGATCGTTTTCGCAATACCGCATCGATTACTTTAACATGGCGATGTCATTGACAGGATCCGTGCTAACTCCATTTCGCCTTACCAGGAAGCGATGCTGGAATCAATGCCACAGAATGTGTTCCGTAATGCTTACTTGGTAATCGGTTCTGGAAGGCATCCATTCCACACAATATGTTACCATCGCTTCATTTTTGCATTACTAGGTAATGTATAGAAATTTTCAATCACTCAATGACTACTTTTCAGATTCCCTATGCATTCCTTTGGAATGCATTCCATTTTCAAACATAAGCATCGATGAAATCATGCATTACCAAAGAATTGATTCCAAAAAGTCCGACTGGGAGATTTTCTTACCAATGCATCGTTGAACGTTCACACAGTGATAAATACCAATGGTATACTAGCCTTGATTACCAAGATAAAAACCCTGATTATCTATGGGCTGTGTAGTGCATGAGGTGGCAATTTGCCCTTGCACGCGGGAGTCCCAGGTTTATATCTAGGACTGTTGCAAATGTTTTAGTTTCTTTTTTGGAAGCTAATTATCAAATTTCACCACATTTAGGAATATTTTCATTCACACTTTATACCGTTCATGTGCATTGTGCGTTCAATGGTTCGGTGTTGTGTGATAGCTTTCTCTCTGAGGATCATTCGTGTGTATAGCGTCGCCGTTCATTATACAAATGTATACGTACATTTCATCAATATTTGGTCATATATTTTTAGTTTGTTTTGCTGAAGGTCGTCTAACATTCCACAAAAAGCGTTTTCAGTTAAAGAAAACTTTCAAGATTTAAAAACGATGTTTGATTTTCCTAACATTATTTACAACAACCGGTTTGGTAGATCTCAAGAATGTGAAAATCGAATGATGATATGCGCAAAACGCTTAGCATTGTTATACGTTTGAGACGCTTTGAAGCGCCAATACTTGAATAATGATTTTTAAACATTATTGAAATTCATAAACATTATTTAATCACAATAGAAAAACAAATTTAGCTTGCCGTTTTATTATATTGCTTGATGATTTAAGTTAAATTCAAAAACCATTTCGTCTGGCACACCCAGACTTCTTCATAACATTCTCAGATATGCACAGGGACTTGAAACGCATGTTAAAAAACACAACATCGAAGTGGCACCAACTTAAAAATAGCATATCGACGGAAAAAGACAAACTGGAAGGAGGAGAAAAAAGTGGGATATACCAGGTTACATAAGGGAAATTATAGAGATAGAGTAGATAAAGTAGATAGAGTAGAGGACCTGTAGGGATTAGAATGTATATTAACTTAAGGAATGGAGCAATTAAGCTGATTAAATTTTGCGATGTAAATGTAAAACGTTAGGGATTAAAATAGAAACACAGAACTTAGGGAATGAGTTATACACTGAAGAAGTCTGGGAGTGCCAGAAAAAATGTACATCTGCTTTAATAGTTTAAATACACGTTTTTAAGGAAACTTTGGAAAAAAGTTTTTGAATTAACTTAAATTTGTGAAAGCGTGAAAATAAGGGTTCTAACAGAGATTGATGATTATTCGATCGAATTTCTAGAGTCAGTTATAATAAAATCATCATTGCACTCGAATTTCGAGTGCTGGATTCTGCTAGTTATTATAAATGTGTTTGAAATTTTTAATATTTATGTAGATATTACTGGGAAGTTGACTGTGTGGACCTCAAGGGTCGCACCTCGAGGCTTGTTTATTATACAGCCGAAAATTTTGAGTGTTATTGGCCATGCTCAACCAACAAGTAGCACGGATTAAGAAATGCATTCTTAAGTGTTGACGAAACTAACATAATATGTTTAAATCATTTAGATTCCGTAGTCATTTTGGTATTTTAACAAAACAAAAACTCTCTGTTGTGGAAAATCGAATTTTGCAAAGCACGAAACTAAGTATAAACTGAAATGAATGATGCATTTTTTCCGAAGACGAAATATATGATAATATAATTTTAAAGACAAAGTTTACTTGGAAAGTGTATGTGAATAGACTCATATCATCAATAAAAGCAAAAAAACCATTCTACAATGATTGCTTAACTTTTCTGGAGTAGCACAAAATATCAACGAAATGTTTTGCAAATGGAAATAAATTTTCGTTACTTCTCAAGCAATTTGTAAAAAAAGTATTCTTAAAATGCAAATTAAAAAACATGCAAACATATGTACATATTTGAAAGTTACCACAAGAATATCTAATATCGGTGAGGCGATACAAAAAATATTGAATGCGTAGAGTATATATTAAAGCCAATGTCAAAAGTTAAAATTCATTTTCGAACAGAAGAAGATGTTCGATGGGATCTGACTGAGTTCAAGGATAAATGAACAAAAACGTTGATTGAATAGCATCAATCAATCGTTCGACATGTTAGAAAAGTGTAAAGTTTTCTCACGTCTGAATAAGAAACCGTTTTGAATAATTTATCGAGTGGTGGTCGCTTTCATAGCGTAAGTTTGTATCTTCTTCTCACTACTGCTTGACGTAAGCGTTAATGGTTAAAAGAAGAGGTAGGATTGTCAATGTTATCAGATTGAAATGTGTGATTTATATTGAATTTTCCAAACTTTAAAATAAAATAAGTCATGCTTTCAGCAGTGAAGTGTCGGGGTTAACGGAGACCACACATTTACATAATCCAAATGAAAACGCGCCCGAGAACAGATTTTCAGTAAATTCTACTTGTGTATGTTCACAAGTATAGTGATCATAAATTGGTAATTAATACAATAACTAATAGAATTAATGATTAACAATTAATCGAATCAGCTAAATTTTTTTTTCAACGTTGGGAGGTGGAAATCTTCAAAAGATACCGATCAGCTCCTGCTTCTCGGCATGCCGGATTTCCACCGACTAAAACCACCTCCGTTTCCTACAATCACTCTCTCCATCAAAATTTAGTAATTCTCCGTATTTAAAATTTTAGGACATAGTACTTCCCAGTCGATAAGAATCGGTATATGGGATAGTACCAAATCTGTAAATTTTAGTGTCCTTTTATTTAGATTTATAGTTCAGACTATATGTTTATGAATTATTTCCTGTTGATAACATGTTTGGTTTTGAGTTTAGTGAAGCTGATTGTACTTGTAACTTACTGCAAAAGTTGGTCCTGTTGGAGGAATTTTTTTAGTGTCGTTTTAAAGGAAGTTGGGTTCGCTATGATTTTAATTTTTTTCGGTAGTGTATTGTAAAAGTTAGCTGCTTTGTTGAAGGGGTCTTCTTTTAGCCGATCAGTTCTGGCAAATGCTATAGCTTTATTATTCATGTTTCTCATTCTGCAAGTGTTTTCCCCCTCAATTCTATCTAATTTCACAGCAGTATACTCATTACGGTGTAAATTCTTATGTATGAATTTAGCTCTTTCCATGAAAATCATGCCTTGCAAATTCAATTCTTGGGCTGTTTTGTAAACTTCGCTCGTTGGAATTAGCAAAGGGAGATTGTAAATGGTTTTATACGCATTCGTTACTACTCTGGAGATGATCATGAGGCTACCTTTAGAAGTTTGGCTCCAATTCAAGATGCCGTAGGAAATTTTGGAAAGGAGATGCGCATACATAATTTGGATTTTGTTTTCCTATGGAAAGAAGTAGAAGCGACGTAGAAGACCAATGAAGACAGCCAGTTTTTTCCTTAGATTATTTATGTGTGGAGTCCATGTTAGTTTTTCGTCTATTAGAAGTCCTAAATATTTTATTTGTTCTACTCTCTGGAGGGTTGTGTCATTGATTTTTACGTGTGGTTGTATGTCAGTCTTGTTTTTTTGTTTGAAAATAATATATTTTGCCTTCCCGGCGTTTATTGCCAATCTACTTTGTAGAAGCCAATACCAATGCTTGTCCAAGTCAGTATTTACTTTTTGTTCAATTTCGAGACTAGTTTTACCTGAGTATACGAGCACAGTGTCGTCTGCATACATAACCACTTTCGCAACAAGGTCTGTTTATTTTATGGAGTTGATATAAAGTAGAAATAGCGTTGGTCCTAGGATCGAGCCCTGCGGAACACCTACGCTAAATTCAGCAGTTTTGCTTTTGACACCTGCGTATAAATTTATTGACACCTGCGTATAAATTTATTTGCTTTCTCAACAATTTCATATTCACCGAGCCGGTTGATTAAAGTTTCATGTGTGTGGCTTTCTTTAGATCCACGAAAACTGCTGCAATGTACTGGCCCTTATCCAAGTATTCATTTACAAATCTAATTACATCAGGAATGGCATCTGTTGTACTTTTGCCTCCTGGAATCCCTACCGGTTTCTATCCAAGATTTCGTTTTGCAATAAGAATTCTTTGATTCGAGAATCTACAATTTTTTCGAGGATTTTACTTAAGGAATTCAAGAGTGAGATTGGTCTGTAATTGTTTGGGTCAGATTCATCACCCCCTTTAAAAATCGGTTTAACTTCAGAGATTTTTAAGTATTCCAGGAATCTTCCCTGCCTAATACATCCATTTATCAATTTCGCGAGAGTATCAGCAATATTTTCTTTGATTAATTTGAGGTCATCAACGGAGATACCATCAGGACCTGGTGCAGTATGGTTTCGTAGAGAATTAATAGTTTCAATTATTTCTTTTTTATTGGTGGTTCTTAAATGAAAAGAAGAGATTGGGGATGTGTTTCGGGATGATGATGTCCGTATCGTAGGCAATTTCGTTACTATTTCATGACCTATTTTAGAGAAATGGTGATTAAGGCAGTTGGCGATTTCCTTCGGTTCACTGATCATCTTGTTCGAGAAAGATAGTTTTTCGATATTGTGTGTCTTATTTTTTTCGCCTTTCCTTAGAACACCGTCAACTAGATTCCAAAACTGGCTAAGATTTTTTGAGCTTTGTTCTAGCTTTATGGTGTAATAGTGTTGCTTCGCTTCTTTTATTATTTTGTTACATTCGTTTTTTACTATTTTATATTGTTTTTGTTTTGTAGGACTGGAAGGATTCTTAATTAGCAGTTTATATGCTTTATGTTTTTTCTTTGAGGCAATAATAACTTTTTCATTAATCCACGTTACATTCCTTGTCCTGAAGGATTTAGTAAACGTGACAGAATCTTTAGCTTCCTGTATTATCCCAGCCAATTCCTGGAAACTTTCTGGGGTTTTCTTTTTAAGTAGCTGGTTAGTTGTCGCAATGAATTTATCTTTTCTGAGGAAGTTATATATTTCAAACTAGGTTTTACTTTGGCCATTGTATGTGTTTTAATTGATAAACGTATAAGTCTATGGTCTAACCGTGGCCAGTCTTCAAAAGTATAGTTGGTGCTGCGTTTAATCGTCTGGCTGTTTGTAGTTATAGGGTCTAAGATTGTACCTGAGATTAACCTCGTCGGTGTTTTTGTATTTAATACTCCAGAATTATTGGCTGTAAGAGTATCCATGTATGTTCGGTATTGTGTATCATCGTCTAGTAGATTAATGTTGGCATCTGCTACTGTTATAAGTGATTTGTGCGTAGAGTATAAGTCATCTATATGTTCAATGAATGTAGAAATAGTCTCCGAAGATTTATAAAAGGTTCCTATATTTAGAGTTTGTTTGTCTGTTTGTATCTCGATTATTATTGTCGAAAAATTTATGTTTTTATATTTTACTTTACATTGCAGACCGTTTTTAACATAAATTGCGGTTCCACCGCCTCTGTTATCATTTCTGCAGCAGAAAACAGATTTGTATCCATTAATTTGGTAGTAATCAATCTCTGAATCGTATAGCCATATTTCGCAGAATAGCATGACATCAACTTCCTTGTGATCCTTCACGTAAATTTCAATATCTTCTATTTTTTGACGTAAGCTTCGAAGATTTGCATATAGTATGTTAAGTGTACTATTCATCTTAGACCTTGTTGTAATTTATATTTCTCCTTGATAATGTAAGTCGCCTTATATATTCTGGGCATTCAGTGGAATCGGCTCTATGGCATACGTTTAGCACTTTGCCGGTTTTTAAGCAATTTGCACATTTTTGGTTGTTAGAATTGCAGTCATCTGTTTTATGTTCACCTGCGCATTTCACGCAAGTTGTTTTTCCCTCACATTTGGTAGTTTTATGGTTGAATTTTTGACACTTATAGCATCTTGTGACATTACGATCTTCTGTCACAAAGCAAATGCCAAAGTCAATGTTGATAAATTGATTTATGAATCTTTGGAACATCGGACCGTTAGCCTCAAGGATTGCTATCCATTTCCCACTTTTTATTTGTCGTGTGTGCACAATATCCAACTTTGCCTCTTTTTCTACGAAGTGGTTTAAGTTTCTAATCTTTTCAATTAATTGTTCTGATGTATATTTCCGATGTAATCCTTTAATAACCATCCTTGGGGAGAGTTCAGCTGTAATTCCAATTTGGTAAGTTTTTTCCATATTCCTTTTGATCTCTTGGATCAAAGTTTCCGTATTTTTTGGAGAGTCTGTTTAATGAGGATTCCTCCATTTTTTAACGGCTTCGCCAAGTTACTTGGTATTTTTATTTTAGAAGGTTTTATATGGATTCTTAAATCTTCCAACGTCTGTTCTGTTGTTTGATGCTTATTCGGACGTAAAATTATTCCTTTTTGACCTTGTTGCTGTTTGGCCACTTCTTCCTTTTTAGATTTTAATACCGCAACGTATGAATTTTGTTCATTATTAAACGTTATGCTGTTTTCACCCATTTTTTCTATTTTCCCATATAACTCCTTCAGCGTATCGTTTTATGTTTTTAGAACGGTCGAAATTTCGTTTTCTTTCTTTTCTTCTTTTTTGTTTGTTTCCTGTAAGATGTCCTGCTGTTTTTTAATTGCCGATATTACTTCCGTTTCGAAGCCTTTATTGAAATCCTCATTGCATGTAACACAAAACCATTTGCATTTGTTACCGAGTGTTTCAAAACACGCGTAATCCTCCTCGGTATGTTTTAGACATTTAAAATGAAACCACTGTTTGCAGTGCCATTCACATTGGAGCACTTTTTCTTCCTTCCCAATATATTTACGACAGATGCCGCATTTATTCTTTTTGGGTGGCATTATGAATTTTCATAAATCCTACCTCCCAGAAGTTTTTTTTCACACACTGTGCTTGCCGAAATAAAATTTTTAATTTCTAATCTCAGTACGGATTCTGCGAAAGATGTAAAATACAAAAAACTTTGTGCAACGTTATCTAGCACAATAGAAAATAGCCGTCGTAGTAGCCGTTGAAAATATTTGTCCCTAAAAATCAAATGAAATTTAGAAGCAAAACCTTAAAAATACTTATCGTTGACCGTATTCTTCAATTCTCCAGAGGTAAAGGATCTTCACTAATCCACCACTCCGCAAAATCACTTTCAAATACGAGCAGTATCTAATAAAAATTCAATTATTACTCCGCACAAAATAATTCGTTGCTGCTCTGTCAAAATGACGTATATAATACAAATTGCATCTCTAAAATTTTACTTCTTGTAATCACCTCGAAAATCGAAATTGAAATTTTCAACATATTTTTGCATTTTGAGGTTTTTAGAGTATATTGAAAGTGTTTTTAGAAAGAAAAAAGTGTGTGTGTGTGTATGTACGCCCATACGCACGTACGTACTACGAGCATATCTCACGTAAACAAAGTCGTGTCGACTTCGTTGCGGTGTCAATCGAAGTGCCTTTGCAATTTTAATAGCTGCTAGTTTTTGGGAAACTTCGGTCGGAGAGGTTTGCTGATTTGACCCCTTGAAGGTCATTTCTGTCATGCGCTACATCTAAAAAACCAATCATAGAATTTCCGTTGCCAAGGCGCCATTCAACATGTATTAACATTGTTGTGATTCAACCAAGAAAATTGTTAGAGCCATTTTTTTAATTTATTAAAAAAAGTCTGTTTTCATAAACAATAAAGTTTCAGCCTGATTTTCAAAACGCAGTAACCAATTTGTATAAAATTTATAAATTCTTATGTTTCTGAAATGAAACCAGGAAACCCTTTCTCCTTGATTACAAAAAAACAAGCCGCGAGGTACGACCCTTGAGGTCCACACGGTCAACTTCCCTGTAATCTACATAAATATTGAAAATATTGAACCGAAAAATATTTATGAAAATAATACTACTTTAAAAAATAATAATGAGAGGTACTTATAACAGTAATTGAAATGAGTTAATATCAATCATTTCATCTACTGGAGCGTCCATTGATTACGTTAGGGTTTTGGTGGATAGGTGAACGGGGAAGTGAATTGGTTCGATTGAATATACACGCGGAACAATCGGCGGGGGCAGGCTACAAAGCCTTTTTTACGTTCTTTGTTATTTTTATATCGATGCTTGAATGACAAAAGAACGGTAGCAACATTGAATGCAGTTTTTGTTATTACTGAGAAGATTTTGTTGCGGGATGGGCATTTTGAATAGTTGCGGTCAAAATTGCCAGCACTTTGGCATAATCACTGAATTGGTATTTTTTTCATGATTATACATCCATGAGACTAAGAATTATTTCTTAATCAGTTTAACTGAATGTAAAAAGAAAATGTTTCACACAGTATGGTGGAGAAAGTAATTGAAATCTTACGAACACTAAAGAACTAAGCTATTAAAAACTACAATCTTTAATTTGATGAAAGCTCTTCAAAGCATATGATCTTGCAAAGTAAACATTTTACCATTCAAAACGTTGTTTACCACAAATGGAAATTTGACTGATTTTTTTTTTGGTTTTCAAAATTTAAGCAAATTTATATTAAAATTTGAACACTGCGAAAACTATTGAAAGTCTGCTCAAATTATGCAAACATAAATAAACTTTGGTCGACTTTATAACAATATCATTAAAATAAGAGATAAAAGGTTATATCATTATTATTGTGTGTTTTAGCAAAATTTTGATCAATGTTGTAAAAAATGTTATTTAAAAACAAATCAAGTTTAATTTATAGAACTCCAAACCTATACTATGAGGTTTAGGATGTGCGACGCTAATGCAGCTAATAATTGGATATCGTTATAAATAATTTAATATTGTTAACAGCAACAAATTATTATAAGTTGAAATTTGATATTGTAAATATGAACACAATTATAACTATTCAGTAACGATCAAACATTCTTAATAACGAATGATTACTATTTACAACAAGCCGCGAGGTGCGACCCTTGAGGTCCACACGGTCAACTTCCCAGTAATATTTACATAAATATTAAAAATACTAAACAAAATAATAATTATGAAAATAATACTACTTTAAATAATAATAATGTACCTCTCATAATAGTAACTGGAATGACTTAATGTTAATCGTATCATCTACGGGAGCGTCAATTGATTACGTAAGGTTTTTGGTCGATGGGGACAGATTGATTTGATTGAATATTCACGCGGATCAATGGGGGGGGGGGGGTCCTACGTTATTTGTTATTTTCATATTGATGAAAGCTTTTTTATAGCATATGATCTAGCAAAGTATTGACTACGAAACATTTTACCATTCAAAGCGTTCATTGCCACAATTGCAAATTTGATTAATTTTTTTTGATTTTCAAAATTTAAGCAGTTTTGATATAAAAATTAAAGCACGGTGCTATGAAGACTATTAAAAATCTGCTTAAATTATGCAAATATTAATAAACTGTGATTGGCTTAACAACAATGTCTTCAGAATAAGAGCAGTCGGGTAAAATCATTCATATGAACACTTTTTACATGGCGACTTCGAACGATTTTTTATTTTTAATTTAATTTTTTTAAACATCGTGGAAAAGGATTTTACTGGTTTGACCCCAAAAATTGATAAGGATTTATAAATTTTATAAACATTTATTTCCGTGTTGTGCATATCTGGTTAATAAATTTATTTTTTATGAAAAAATCCTAAATTTTTGCATTTTTTTTTGTCAAATTAAAAAACGCCTCCAACGATTTTTTTAAATATAAAAACATTACAAAAATGTTAATACACGTCGATTGACACCTAAGTGATGCAAATATTATATTTGGTTCGTGAGATATAGTGAATGGCAGAAATGACCTTGAAATCATGATGACTTTTAATGATTTTTGATTTTTAATTTAATTTTTTTTGTAATCACGAGAGAAAGTTTTGTTAGTATTTGCACAAAAACTGTTTGTAGTATATAAATTTTATAAATATTGATTACTGTGTTTCGAAAATCAGGTTAAAAATTTACTGTTTATGGAAAAAAACCTACTTTTTTGCACTTTTTTCAAAAAAATTAAAAAACGCTTCGATGATTTTTTTTAGAATCACATAAATGTTAATACGCGTCGATTAACACCTTAATAATGAAAATCGCATGTCTAGTTCGGGAGATATAACGCATGACAGAAATGACCTTCAAACGGGCAAAACAACAAACCCCTCCGACCGAAGTGTCCCAAAAACCAATCAGCTCTTAAGATTGCAAAGACGCTTCGATTGACACCTCAACAAAGTCGATAGGACTTTGTTTACGTGAGTTATGCTCGTAGAAAAAACTGTCCACGAACGCACATACGTACGTACGGACGTACGTACATACACACACACACACACATACATACTTCTTTCTGAAAACACTTAAAATATACTCGTAAGACCTCAAAACGTAAAGAAATGTTGAAAATTTCAATTTCGATTTTCGAGGCGATTACAAGAACTTCCCATATACTGGGAAGTTAATAATTAAATAATATACAGTAAAACCCGCTTAAAAGCACACTGTAGTGGCAGAAGAATTTTATGCATATATGCGGGTCATGCATATATCCGATGTCTCCATATATGCAAATTATTATGTTTATATCTAACTCCTGTGTTTATCCACAGCAATGTGTTTGCAACCGAGTTGCTCAAAGTGTGCGTATACCATGTTTTCAACGAGGAATTTTATCTTTCCTTTTATTGACAAATTTTACGTGATGTAGAAGCTGATATTCATGACGAACCTATAAAAGAAATCAAGCAAAGGGAACCAACTCAAAATTTTTTTTAAAAAAAGTAATAGTTTCACTTTTAAAATACGTTGAGGCACCATGTCCGTCAAAAACTGCATCTTTCATTGAAATAGAAAAAGCCATATCCAATTACTGCATTCTATACCATATATAACGCAAATATTCTCACCAAGTATGCATGCAATACAGAGCAAATAATCGTTATAGAAAACGACAATCAAGAAAAATTAAGCCACGTTATGCGGATGCCTTCCTGTCAACTCAAATGAAGTCATGATATGCGATTTTAATCTTGTCAACATTCCTCTGTGAATCCCCAAAAACATTCACAAATAGCAATTGACATCCAGTTGTTTTCAAAATTGACAACTGGAATGAAAAACAGATGTATAGTGTACACTGTGTTGGGAGCACAGCGGGTGCGGCAACAAATAAAAGAGCACAGGGAGTGCAATGACAACAAACCTTATTATCTAAGATACGATTATACAAGGCTACAAATGTACGCCCGACACCTTTGGTATGATCAACGCGAGTGGCCCCTTTACTGCTTTGGCATATAATAAATACGCTCGCCGCGCCACTCTGCCAACGATGGCGAGTTCCCATACCTGGTGATGAATTTGACAGCCCTACAACTGTTGAAGCTATTGCATCAGTGGCTCCCCAAATGGTGCTATTGAAATGTTTGAACAGTTTGAACAAATAGAAATGTGCATATAAGCGGTGCAAAAGCGATGTGATTATTGGAAATCTAACATTTTCCTTTGTGGTTAAAAAGGGGTTTCGCTTCAAAGCGGGTTGCATTTATGAGGTTCAAAAATAATAGAAAACATCAAGCAAAGTTACGGGGTTTTGAAATTATGTTTTTATAAGCGGTTCGCATATATACGGGTTTTACCTTAATTGAAATAAATAAATTGTGGATTCCGCGGCCGAGATGGAGGACGAGGAGGTGAACGAAGACGAGGACGAGGTAGCCGAGGCTTTGTTAGTGGATGACCAGGTGGGGGAGGCGTCTTACAGTACTAAAGATTTTATAGTTAGATAAAAATAAATAAAGACAATAAAAGCAATCATAATAATTTAGAAAATAATTATTAATAATGGTGATTATTAAAAATAGTAATTAATAATAAAACCAACTTATAGCTTTTTTATTCACCCCACTGGAAAATTAGTCGTGTGGGCATTAAGGGTCGCACTTAGATCACATTTTTTAATTTTTTTTATAATCATGAGGAAAAGTTTTACTGTATTTTTACAACAACTGTTCGGAGTGAAAAATTTTTATAAACATTGATTACTGGGTCTCGAAAATCAGGTTAAAAATTTATTATTTATGAAAAAAACTATGATGTTTTGCACTTTTTTTTCATAAATTAAAAAACGGCTCTTACATTTTTTCAAAATTCAATGGAATCACAAATATATTAATACGTGTCGATTGACAGCTTAACGATACTAATCCTATGCTTGCAAAGACGCTTGAATGACACCTCAACAAAGTACACACGTACATACACACACACATACATACTTCTTTCTTAAAAAACACTTAGAATATACTCTAAATACCTCAAAATGTTAAGATTTTCGAGGCGATTACAAGAATTTCAGAAGTCACCATGTAAAAAGGGTCCATACGTATGATGTTACCTGATATCTCTTATTCTGAAGACATTGTTGTTAGGTCAATCAAAACTTATTAATATTTTCATAATTTAGGCAGATTTTTTCAGTTTTCATATTACTGTGCTTTTATTTACTGAAAAAATGCCTAAATTTGCAATTTTGGTTCCCAATGCTTTGAATGGTAAAATGTTATGTAGTCTTTACTTTGCAGGATCATATGGTTTAAAAGGCTTTCATCAAATAAAAATTTGTAGTTTTTAGTAGTTCTGTTCTTTAGTGTTCGTAAGATTTGAATCACATCCTCCCTGATTAATAAAATAAAGCTTAAAGTAATACTTTTTATTTTTTACATGCAATTAAATCAATTATTGCTTTTGAAAACCAAATGCAAAATAAGATATATTTATTATTCTCATTGATGTAAAATCGTGAACAAATACAAATTCAGTGGTTGTACCGAAGTCATAGGAATTTTGAACGCAACTAAATATTCGTAGATATTACTTCGAAGTTGACCGTGTGGACCTCAAGGGTTGCACCTCGCGGCTTGTTCTATATGCATGTATATAGAGGTTATAAAATGTATAAAGTTTACGAGTGTTCCTGTTTTCTATTTTTGATATTTTGTCGAGCGTACGCTCAATTTTGTGAATGGTTTGTTTAATAGTATTTTTGTACAACATTATACTCTACAGAAAATGTTTTTATTAATTTGCTTAAAAAGCAGTCTTTTAAATAAATTCAGCGTTTTTATTAACTTCCCAGTATATGAGAAGTTCTTGTAATCGCCTCGAAAATCGAAATTGAAATGTTCAACATGTCTTTACGTTTTGAGGTCTTACGAGTATATTTTAAATGTTTTTAGAAAGAAGTATATATATGTGTATGTGTGTATGTACGTACGTACGTACGTTCGTGGAAAGTTTTTCTACGAAGATAACTCACGTAAAAAAAGTCGTATCAACTTCGTTGAGGTGTCAATCAAAGCGTCTTTGCAATTTTAAGAGCTGATTAGTTTTTGGGAAACTTCGGTCGAGGGGGTTTGCTGTTTTCACCCCTTGAAGGTCAACTCTGTCATGCGCTATATCTCGCAAACCAAACGTACGATTTGCTTTGTCAACGACGCGTATTAACATTTACGTGATTCTTTCAAATTTTTAAAAAAATCGTTTTTAAATTTTTTTAAAAAGAGTGCAATAAATTGGAGTTTTTTTCCGAAAACATCAAATTTTTAACCTGATTTTCAAGACGACATAATCAATGTTTAAATAATTTATATACTCCAAACAGTTTTTGTAAAAAAACACCAAATTTTTTTTCATTATTAAAAAAAAATTAAAGATAAAAAATCATTAAAAGTCATCATGATCTTCATGGCCATTTATGTCATTCATTATATCTCGAGAACCAAATATGATCTTCGCATCATTAAAAAGTCAATCGACGCGTATTTACATTTTAACGATGTTTTTAAATTTAAAAAAAAGCTTTAAAGCCATTTTTTTAATTTAATAGAAAAATAATGAAAGTTAGTGTTTTTTTTCCATAAAAGTAATAATTAATAATTAATAAAATTAACATCGTAATAATAAATGTCTATAAAATTTATAAACTTTTATCAATTTCTGGAGAGAGACCAGCAAAATGTTTTCTCATGATTTCAAAACAAATTGAATTTAAAATAAAAAAAATCATTCAAAGTCACCATGTAAAAAGGGCTCATACGAATTGTATACCTTAAATCTCTTATTCTAAAGACATTGTTGTAAAGTCAATCAAAGTTTATCATTATTTGCATAATTTGCGGAGATTTTTAATAGTGTTCATAGAACCTTGTTTTAACTTTAATAAAAAAACTGCTTAAATTTTGAAAACCAATACAAATCAAATCAAATTTGCAATTGTGATAATCAACGTTTTGAATGGTAAAGTGTTTTGTAGTGAACACTCTTTAAGATCAAATGCTTTGAAAAGCTTTCATCAAATAAAAAATTGTAGTTTTTAGGAGTTTTGTTCTTTAGTATTCGTAAAATTTCAGTTACTTCCGTCATCATTTGTAATACATATATTTTACTTTTTACATGCAATTGAACCTATTTTTGACTGCATAATCAATGTTTCTCAAAATCAACAGAAAATAAGAAATAATTATTAGTTTCATTGATGTAAAATCGTACAAAAATACAAATTCAGTGATATTGCCGAAGTGCTAGCAGTTTTGACCGCACCTATTCAAAATGGCCACCACGCGACGAAATCTCTTCAGTTGTCATTATAACAAAACTGCATTCATTTTTGCTGGCACTGCTTTGTCCTTCAAGCATCGATATGAAAATAACAAATAACGTAGAAACGGCTTTGTAACCTGCCCCCCCCCGATTGATCAACGTGAATATTAAATCAAACCAATCCACGAAAATCTTTACGTAATCAATTGACGCTCGCGTAGATGTTACGATTAATATTAAGTCATTCCAATAACTTTTACGAGAAGTACATTTTTATTATTTGAAGTAATATCATTTCCATAATTATTATTTTGTTTAATATTTTTAATATTTATGTAAATATTACTGGGAAGTTGTCCGTGTGGACCTCAAGGGTCGCACCTCGCGGCTTGTTTACAGAAAGGTTTTGATAAAAAAAAATTATTAATACTGCGTTTTGAATTTATTTTTCAAAACTAAAGAAAGTATAAAAAAAAATTTACATTATTAAAAACCTCGTGTTCAATCCTTAATTAAACTCTATTTGTTGCCACCATTGAATCGCTTGGATAAACTCGTCATAGCAGAAATGGAAACTTTACTACCAATGATTTCCGACGCATGGAACTTAACAGCATTTGTGAATGAGACATAATAAAATCTATAGACGGTCATTTAACATATCAAGCAAATTTCCTCCTGTTCACTTAATTCCAATAAACTGCTTTCAAATGGAATGAATCTCGTATCCTTCGGTGATCTGGTAAATGATGACAATCGTTAATTTACAGTCAATTGTCCATGACAGTGCGTCACGATTTAAGATGTTTGTAATGTGCATCCACATCGTTAGTAATCAGGATCACTCACACTTGCATGACTTCAGGATCAGACGTAGAAAAATTGTCTTCTCGTTTCGGAGTAATACCAATGGGAATGAGAAGCGCGAATATTTCGATCAAAATAATATATCGTGGAGACTTCAGGGTGCAATAAAAATGCATACCTTTGACTTGTGCTCAGTATCATTTCTAGGTTTAACGTGGCAAAATTTTAAGATTTCAGTTGTGAGTATTGTTTTTTTTTCATTATTTTCAATATTTAATGTATTGTCCCTTATATTTATATACTATTAAATGACTTTATGTATCGTGTTGAAAATTCCATATTGAAAAGTCACAGTTGGTCTATACAACCCAAATCAATTATACATATCACATTCATATGAATGCAAGTGTGTGCAAAAAGTACCATAATACAGCGTGATTCTATAATAATAAGATGCATTAAAAAAGATAGGACGTGTCGGTGAGGCAAAACTTGGATCATATTTGATTTTGTAAAAGCATGACAAAAAGTGAAAAATATAAATATTCAACTATAACGGTAGCACTTACAACAATATTGTAAACGGTTCTTCATAGGTACAAACATAGCCAGCTTTTAATTTTTAATATGAGCTGCAATGTTCGACTGTGTCTGAGAAAAACATCGGGAACTTGAAATTTTAAAGACTAATTACGAAAAATTGTAGATTTTATCAAAAGATGACATCACAGTGGTGGCCCTACCTTTGGGGCTTGTGGGGCTCAGCCCGTCCACTTATTGATGAGCCTAAATTAGTGCAAATAAAATAAAATATCATTATAGATTTCAATATAGTTTTCATAATTTAATTTCATTTCAAAATATAATGTAGCATTTTTTTCGCCCATGCTGTAGTTTACTTTCACATAGTCTTCTTACCACGCACTGTAGAACAATTTGTTTTTCTCTTCGACTTCACCGAGTAAAAGCTGAGAGTAAAATTCAAACTTATTTTCTCCTTCACAATTTTCCACCTTTAGTACGAGGAAGGGGCTACATGGATTTTGCCCCGAAAAAGAGTATTTCGAATTGAATGTATGCGTGAATTCTATGCTGAAGCGGCGGGAGTGTGCGTGTTTGAAATAACATGTGTATACATTGTGGACGGGCTAATCATATGCAGCCCGTTCAGTGCTTCGACAACGTTTAGTCTTGCCATGGGCTGGATAATACTTTTCAGCAGGCATGAGCAACATTTTTTTAGACGGCCAAAGGGGGTGAAGGTGAAGAATTCAAATGTTTTTAAACAATTTTTTTTATTCAGAGTGCACTGAAGTTTTATTAAAGCTTTAAATGTTATTCCAAACACGATAATAGGAATATATCTTTGATTGCCAGCGAATCTACTTTTGGGTAAACCGATCACTTAAAATCGCTTAACGCTCCACGTGTGGTACCTCTTGGGTGTAGTGGAAACTCACATAAGAACTTATATTGGTGATAGAAAAATTCGTACCAGTAGCCCCACCATACTTAACTCCCACGAGCCGCCACTGTGACATCATTAAGTATCATATGTGGAAATAAACCATAGACATGAAAAAAATAATGTACGAGCAATATTTTAATTGCCATAATTTTATTTACGAGAATATAAATTGCGTTCTTTTGTTTATTTAGGGCTTTTATCAATCTCTTTGTAGATTTTTTTTATATTTTCATCAAAAGTCATCCTCATTTTAAGCTATCGTATAACTTTTTTCAACGTCTATTTGATATCGAAGCAATGTCGTTTTGTTTGTCGTAATTTGAAAAAGTTACGGCGTTACACCACCGTGGAAATTTCAAAAAATCGATTTTATTTTTATTGGTGGAAAAAATACTTTGAACCCTAATAAAAGACAAACGGTTTCATATCTGGCAAAAATCGTTTTCATTGAAATTTCGGGCTCTTTCTTCAACCCCTCCCGACTGCTCCGAAACGATTAATTAATTGCTTCGGGGGCTGAACAGTGAGCCTGTTGACTACAAAAATTTTTAAGAATTGATGAACAACTGTTTCAACACCGGATAGTATTGGTTTCACCATTTATTATTGCACTCACATTAAGATTTCAAGCAACAAACAACATTTGAAAGATTTGAAATTTTCATCTTGCATGGTTGCTACCACCATAAGTGAAATAGTTGAAGAGGCCGGTTATGCATTGTGCTTGAGTCTCAAAGATTATACTACTGTGTCCAAAAATAAGATGACATTGCATTTATATTGAAAATTCTTTATTAACTTCCCAGTATAAGGGAAGTTCTTGTAATCGCCTCGAAAATCGAAATTGAAATTTTCAACATTTCTTTACGTTTTGAGGTCTATAAAGTTATTATAAAGTGTTTTTAGAAAGGGAGATGTATGTGTGTGCGTGTGTGTACGTACGTACGTACGTACGTTCGTGGTCACTTTTTTCTACGAGCATAACTCACGTAAATCAAGTTGTATCGACTTTGTTAAGGTGTCA
This sequence comes from Oxycera nigricornis, assembly GCA_963942545.1. Taxonomy (NCBI): domain Eukaryota; kingdom Metazoa; phylum Arthropoda; class Insecta; order Diptera; family Stratiomyidae; genus Oxycera; species Oxycera nigricornis. The sequence goes on from OZ012662.1 coordinate 81,898,428, forward strand.
ATCGAAGCGTCTTTGCAATCTTAAGAGCTCATTAGTTTTTGGAATACTTCGGTCGGGGGGGTTTGTTGTTTTGACCCTTTGAAGGTCATTTCTGTCATGCGGTATATCTCGCGAACCAAACTTACGATTTCCTTGATCAAGGTGTCAATCGATGCGTATTGACGATTTTGTGAATCTATTAAATTTTTTAAAAAATCGTTCGAGCCGTTTTTTAATTTTCAAAAAAAAAGTGCAAAAAATTGGTGTTTTTTTCAAAAACAATAAATTTTTAACCTGATTTACGAAAGACAGTATTCAATTTTTATAAAATTTATATATTTCAAGCAATGCTTGTAAAAACGAAATCAAAAGTTTTTCTCATGATTACAAAAAAAATTAAATAAAAAATAAAAAATCATTAACAGGCATCATGATTTTCAAGATCATTTCTGTCGTGCGTTATATCTCGTGAACCAAACATACGATTTGCATGGTTAAGGTGTCAATGGACGCGTATTCACATTTTTGTAAATCTATCAAATTTTGTAAAAAATCGTTGGAGCAGTTTTTTAATTTAAGAAAAAAAGTGCAAAAAATTAGGGTTTTTTATAAACAATAAATTTTAAACCTGATTTACGAAAGATAGTATTCAATTTTATGAAATTTATATACTTCAAGCAGTGTTTGTAAAAACAAATTCAAAATTTTTCCTCATGAAAACAAGAAACATTAAATAAAAAATAAAAAAATATCAACAGTCTATATCTCACGAACCAGATATAACATTTGCATCATTAAGTAATAATCGACGTGTTTTAAAATCTCTTTGATTATTTTAACATTATAAAGATCCGTTCCAGCGTTTTTTAATTTAAGAGAATTTAATGGAAAATATTTTTTTAACCTGATTTGCACAACACAGTAATAAATGTTTATAAAATTTATACATTGTTATCAGGTTTTGAAGAGAAACCAGCAAAACTTTTTTCATGATTCTGAAAAAATTCAATTAAAAATAAAAAATCATTCAAAGTTACCATATGAAAGGGGTTCTTCCGATTGATATTCCCTTATATCTTTTATTCTAAAGACTTTGTTGTAAAGTCAACCAAAGTTTTAAAATGTTTGGATAATTTGAGTAGATTTTTAATAGTTTTTGCAGTCTTTTAATTTAAAAAAGCTGCTTAAATTTTGAAAACCATCAAAATTACAATCAAATTTGCATTTGTGGTAATCAATCATCATCACCCATCCACCAAAACCTTACGTAATCAGTGGATGCTCCCGTAGATGATATGATTAATATTAACTCATTCCTGTTACTGCTATGAATACCTTTCATTATTATTATTTAAAGTAGTAGTATTTTCAAAATTATTATTGTGTTTAATATTGTTAATGTTTCATTAACAGAACCTTAATTTTTGAGCCACTTTGCCGCGGTTTTTTTGGTCTCGGCTCACCCTTGGCACGATATTCGCTCGATTGATCGGTCGTTTCGGGGTCTTAAGCATAGATCTAAATCTCGTACCTAGTGGTCATGCATGTCGTCTTGCCAATGTAGTCAGAAAGCATTGTTTCACACACTTCAAGGCGACGCCTTTTTTCCAAAAAATTCAAAGATTTCGGTACCAGTCGAGATTTGACGCGTTCGAGGCCCAAAACATCCTTCAAAATGGTATCGACTGAGCTTTTCGATATGCCGATATCATCAGCAAGGTCTCTAATTGTTAATCGACGGTTTTCAAACACCAAATCTTCAATTTTTTGGACGTGAGATTCGTCGGTTGTGGTTGATGGTCGCCCAGGGCGCTCTTCGTCTTCGACACGTTCACGGCCTGCTTGGAACTCTCTATACCACATGTAAACATTTTTTTTCGACATAGCCTCATCATCAAAGGCTTTGTGCACCATCTTTAACAGATCCGTAGCAGAAAATTGATTCCGCAAACAAAACTTAATGCAAATTCTTTGCTCAACAAATTTCGACATCCCAAAAAACGAGAAATTCACTTTTAGCAGTTCACAAAACGAAGCGTGTCTCAAACACTAATAAATATTTTGACGTGCGATTTGGCACGGATGTCAAAGACAGTCCTATTAATTTAAAAAATAAACCAATTTGCGAACTCCTTTGACGTGCGCAGTTTAAATTCAAATGTCACCTTATTTTTTGGAGGCAGTAGTATAAAGGTAAGGAAACAATAAACATTGTCGATAGCATAATCTATTTTTATATACAATAATAATTTCGAAAACAATGAAATTATTCTTAAATGTAGCAGGAAAACCCTCTGCCACTTGCATCGCCGTTTTTTGTGAGTTAAGAAAATTTTATTCTGACGCAAAGCAGGAGCGATGATATTGTCAACATATGGGAAGTTCTTGTCATCGCCTCGAAAATCGAAATTGAAGTTTTCAACATATCTTTACGTTTTGAGGTCTTTAGAGAACACTCAAACTTGTTTTTGTGCGGTAGATAGGGATCGCAAAAAAGAAAACGCTTAAAAAAAAATTTTTAGAAGAAGAAGAAAATAGGAAAATAACTCAAAAACTGACGAAATATGAATATGAAATGCTTTTTTAAAACTGAATCAAGACATGAAACTTGTCAGCTACTTGGAATCTCGCGAAACCTTCTGGATTCTGGTTGAGAAAATACACATGCGAACATTTTTAAATATTTTTAAATATTTTATTTACATATGCACTTATTTTAGAATTACATTTTATTTATAACTTCATCAATTATGGTTCAATTTGATAGAAATTTTCGTATATTGCACAAACAAAAATTCGCGCAAAAAAGACCGCACAAAACCGGGTTTGAGTGTATATTTTAAGTGAGAAGTGTGTATGTATGTGTGTGTGTATGTACGAACGTACGTAAGTGCGTTCGGGGACAGTTTTTTCTACGAGCATAACTCACGCAAACAAAGTCGTATCGATTATGTTGAGGTGTCAATTGAAGCGCCTTTGCAATCTTAAGGGCTCAATAGTTTTTGGAAAACTTCGGTTTGATCCCTTGAAGGTCATTTCTGCCATGCGCTATATCTCAGGAAGCAATCATAAGATTTGTATCGTTAAGTTGCCAATCGACGCGTATTTATAGTGGTGCGATTCTATAAAAAAATACATGAGCCATTTTTAATTTACTAAAGAAAAGTTCAAAAAATAAGTTTTTTTTATAAACAACAAATTTTTAAACCTGATTTGCGAGACACAGTGATCAATTTTTATAAATTTTATATACACCAAACATTTTTTGTATCAAAACCAGCAAAACTTTGTCTCTCAATAATGAAAAAAAATCAAATTAAAAATAAAAAATCATTGAAAGTCATCATGACCTTCAAGGTAATTCATGACTTTCACTATATCTCGCGAGCCAAATATATTATTTGCATCATTGAGGTGTCAATCGACGCGTTTTAACATTTTTGTGACGTTTTTAAGCTAATAAAAAAATTGTTGCAGCCCTGTTTTAATTGCATAAAAAATGCAAAATTTAGGAGTTTTCATTAAAAATAAATTTTTACCTTGATTTGCACAACACAGCAATAAATGTCTATAAAATTTAGAAATTCTTATCAGTTTTTGAAAACAAACCAGCAAAACCTTCTTCCATGATCACAAAAAAAATTAAATTAAAAATAAAGAATCATTCAAAGTCATATTCAATCATCCCTCTCACCTACGTAATCAATGGACGCTCCTATATATGATACCTCTATTTATTATTATCATTTAAAGTAATATTATTTTCATAATTATTATTGTGTTTAGTTTTCTTAATATTTATGTAGATATTACTGGGAAGTTGACCGTGTGGACCTCAAGGGTTGCACCGCACGGCTTGTTTTTATTTTAATTTTTTACATTTGCAACACACTGTAAATTGATATTGCAGCAAGCAATTAATGATAGACAATGCTCATGTTTTTTTATTACTCCTCAGTCTTTTGTTTTTATCTGCGCTTTTTAAAAAGAAATATTAATCTTTCACGAAAGTGGAAGGTCAAACAGGATATACAAATGTTTTCCGCGAAGAGTTCTAAAAAAATAAGATACTCCTAAAAAGAATCAGAAATCAGAAGTTTCTGTTAATTATAACGATGATATCGAGTTGGGTCAAGTCTGATCAAAAAATCACAACACAACAAAAGTGAGTATCTAGAAGAATCATTACGCGTAGAAAATGTGCGAAGAAGGTTGAGGTTCACAGTTTTCCTTAAGTAAGTTTCCTTCTTTATATTATAAGTTAAAAGAATTTATTTTGACTGGAATTTTTCGCAATTATCGTCAGTGCGAAATTGTTCTAGAGCATTACAGTGAGTCTCCGACTTATGCAATTTTTATGAACTAATTTAATTCATTATTTTACAAAAATCAAATGAAGCATTTTCATCGTTGATATGCCAATCATGAACATATGTGTACATTTATTTATTACACATTACAGCACATATATGCATCATTATGTGTGTCCATCACAGCTTGTCCGCTTAGTCCTCCAGCGTTTGTCTAGTCCTCTGGTCAAACTTTGTTATCTTTTCTTAAGTGTATTAAACATGTGGTTGAAAAATGTCACGTGTTCCACCGAAAAAAGTGAAAGGTTATAGATATGGAGGCGAAAATGGTCATTATAAACATGCACGAAGCAGTAAAAAGTTTGTCGGAGATTGGACGAATTCACTGTATGGCAGTATCTACCATAAATACGATAGTCAAACGTAAGGAGAGAATTAAAAATGTTGTGAAGAAATCTTCCTCAATGAAATCAACCATCATTTCAAATTTAAGATCCGATTTTATTTGTGAAACCGAAAAATTACTAACTGTCTGGATGGAAGGACAACTTCAGAACCAATGTCCTCTAAGTTTGAATATTATATAGAGCAAGGCAAAGAGCATTTTCGTTCCGTTCACGAAGTGTTTTATTCCAGAAGTTGAGAACTACTGCTAGAAAAAGGAAATACCATTCAAAATCTTGCTTTTAATACGTAATGCTCCTGAACATCCTTCTCATCTAGACAGTGTTAATAAGCATGTGAGTGTGATTTTCATGCCACCGAATACATCATCTCTCATTCAATCCATGAATCAGAGAGTAATAAGAGTCTTTAAAGCATACTATCTTCGTAACACCTTTTCAAAGGAAATTACATAAACCGATGACAGACAAATGACGTTAATCGATTTTTAACTTCCCAGTATATGGGAAGTTCTTGTAATCGCCTCGAAAATCGAAATTGAAATTTTCAACATTTCTTTACGTTTTGAGGTCGCGGCTTGTTGGAAATCATTCGATGTCCTGAAAGCGATTCACATAATATCTCAAGGATGGGAAGAGGTGAAGGAATCGTATATGATTGGATTCTGGAAGAAAATGTTACCCAATTCTGCAATTTTTGTGGACAATATTGAGGCAACCAACGACATTTTGGTAACGGCAAATAATTTAAATTTAGAACTAGAGAAAGTAGACATTGAGAAATTGCTGGACGTGGTGAAGAAGGAATTATCTACAGAACATCTGGTAAAATTCGAAGCAGAAAGGAGCAGTAACCCGTCACAAAAATCAGACAGCGATAATGTTGCTATGGAGGCTGTTTAAATTGGAAAAAAATCCATGGTATTTAAAAAATGCAAGAAGCTATGTCACTTTTCAAAAAAATGGATCCTGATGTATCGCGTTTTTTGAAAATACATCCACGTTGGGCGTCACTCTGGTTTATTGCATTTTGCCAAGTTGGCCATGAGACGCGAAGAGGACGCAGGATTGATTCTAGAAACAAGAGAAGATCCTACCATTAGTTATGATATTGCTCGATTACAACCGCTTTTCATTATCCAACCGTTCAACAACGAAGTTCAAGTATAATTTACATATATAAATGATCGATTAATTTGCTGATTTCTACAAATAAATGTATATGTAGTTGAACATTGCTGATTTACCTTAAAATAATTACATCCACAATAATTTAAAAAAAACAATACTCACCGGTGATCGAACACGGGACGACGACAATTATTCAAAAAGAAAAACAACACCCCGGCCGGGGATCGAACACACGACCCCTAGATTGCCAGCTAGTAGCGCTGCTACCTACACTGCAACGCTTCTGTCAGATGCAACAACTTACTAATCCACAAGCGACGCTAACAACTTTAGGGGAGTTTTTCTTAAAAAAGGGGGAGTGTTGCGGTCTAGTATTTTAAGGATCGAATATCCTTGACGTCTTCTACTTGAGTGCCAAATTTTATCCAAATCTGAGACTACAACGTCGGAACCTCTCCTAGTAAGAAGAGAAGTCACTAAATCAATTTTATTTGCATTTAATATGGATAGTAGTTCTTCCAGGTGTCGAATCATGATTAATGAAGTATCAAACCAATGACTTGACAAACTGTTTCAGTAAAACTAATAAACAATTTATTTCCGAAAATCACTCATTAATTTAATTGAATCAGTTAATTTCATTATTAGAAATTTCAATTTTTTTGAGGTTGTGCTATTTTGAGTCTCAGCAAAAGATCTTTTGAATAAATAACTCAACCAAAGACAATACCATTGATTTACTTATAAAAAAATGACTCACAGCAATCACATACTTACATCATCAACTCCGGGAATATATAAACGTACTAAATCTGCTAAGAACCATCCTCAGGATTAATTATAACCTCATCATCATAACTGAGAACGATGAACATATTTCATCAACATGTCAACGAAAAGCAGTTTCGCCTTAAAAAGATTGGACAACCTAGTCTGAAGACTAAGTAGAATATAGTGTCCAGGATATTTACCGTGAATCTTACAAGGTGTTCCGAAGGAAAGTCGAATAAATTAAAGTAACATACTCTCAAGCTTTAACGATCCGAAAAGGTGACAGTGAACGTTGCGTAAAGATGGCAAGATATGTCCATCAGGAGGACTATCTTTTCTTGAAATTTAACACCGCTAAGGGAATGATAAAGTATTTGACACCTGTTGGGTTGGCATTCTATCCACCAACGTCCTGTTTATCTCCTCCAGGGGATAATCATTTTGCCTTATACCGTTGTCGAACGGCTGCTAATGGACGCTCATGAATGCGTAGTGCAAGCTTGGAATTTCAAGCAGATTAAATAAATGGACACTTTGGGCTCGGCAAGATAATTTCAAGACGCATTTATTTCAGCAGCAAAATATCTTAATTAAATTTTGAAGGAAATTAAACTGATACAGAAAATACAAGGGCTAAGGGTAAGTACTTTAGTTTACCTTATCTATCGTAAAGGAGAAGCTAAATGTTCATCTTTCAAACATTACAATAAAATATTATGTATCATTTTGCCGTGCCTTGGAGACAGGATGGGGTCATAAATTATTACATTATATTCGAGATTCAAGATGAAACATGACTTTTCAGATAAACTGAAGAGACAAAGCTGTTGCAGAAACAAATAGATGGATGACACAGTAGATCTAATTAGGAAATCAAAAGTAAGTACGACGCACAGTTGCAAACTACATTTAAACAAGCCGTGAGGTGCGACTCTTGAGGTCCACATGGTCAACTTCCCAGTAATATCTACATAAACATCAACAACATTACAACAATGAGAGGTATTCATAGCAGTAACAGGAATGAGTTAATATGAATCATATCGTCTACGGGAGGGTCCATTGATTACGTAAGGATTTTGGTCGATGAGGACAGATTGAATATTCACGCGGATCAATCGGTGGGCGCCTTTTTGGTGTTGAAAAATTTTGTTGATTTTTGTTAAAAATCTGCTCAAATTATGCAAATATTTTAATACTTTGATTGAATTTACAACAATTTTTTTTAGAATAAAAGATATAAAGTGTTATCATTCGTATGAACCCTCTTTACATGGTAACTTTGAATGATTTTTTATTTTTAATTTAGATTTTTCATAATCATGGAAGAAAATTTTGCGGGTTTCTCTCCAAAAACTGATAAGAATGTATAAATTTTATAAACTGGATCACTGTGCTGTGCAAATCAAGTTAAAAAATATTTTCTATGAAAAAAACCATAATTTTTCGCATTTTCTTCTATTAAATTAAAAAAACGGCTAAAACGAATGTTTATAATGTTAAAAACTTCACAAAGATGTTAATACACGTCAACTGACACCTTAATGATGCAAATATTATATCTGGTTCGTGAGATATAGTGAATGATAAAAATGACCTTGAAAATCATGATGACTTTTAATGATTTTTTATTTGTAATTTAATTTTTTACGTAATCATGAGAAAAAGTTTTGATGACGTTTTTGCGAGCATTGTTTGGAGTACATAAATTTTATAAACATTGATTACTAAGACTTGACAATAAGGTTAAAAATTTATTGTTTTTAAAAAAAACCTAATTTTTTACACTTTTTTTTAAAAAAATTGAAAACCGCTCCAAGAATTTTTCGAAAAATTTGATAGAATCACACAAACGTCAATATGCGTCGATTGACACCTTGTTCAAAAACATCGTAAGTTTGGTTCGCGAGATAGCGCATGACAGAAATGACCTTCAAACGGGCAAAACAGCAAACCCCCCGACCGAAGTTTTCCAAAAACTAATCAGCTCTTGAGATTGCAAAGACGCTTCGATTGACACCTCAAGCAAGTCGATCGGACTTTGTTTACGTGAGTTATGCTCGTAGAAAAAACTGTCCACGAACGTACAGACGTACGTACGTACACACACACATACATCTCCCTTTCTAAAAACACTTTTTATATACTCTATAGACCTCAAAACGTAAAGAAAAGTTGAAAATTTCAATTTCGATTTTCGAGGCGATTACAAGAACTTCCCATATACTGGGAAGTTAAAATCAAGAGGTAAATGCTTAGACCTGTCAAACTTTATTGGTGAGAATATTTTTAACTTCCCAGTATATGGGAAGTTCTTGTAATCGCCTCGAAAATCGAAATTGAAATTTGGAAATTATTTTCCACTATTTTGAGACGTTGTTCAGGTGTAAGTTTTTTCATGGTAATTTGCTAGTGTAAATGAAATATAAAGTCAAAACGACAGTGAAGTTTGAGTGCAATGAAAGATATTTTATCGAAAGTTCTTTACGTCTAAAAACCACCCGTTATATACACAACACGTGGATTCAGAAACAACATTTTCCGGCTAACATCGCTATTGACCAAAAATGATAATTGAAACTCTTTGTTTCAAAAAGGAACTTATCTTGTATGTGAAATAGTAAATCGATGTAATAACCAATAGATGAAAAGTGATAGTATAGATATTTAGTTTCTAAAATTCAAGTCATGATTTATGGTTCAACACGGGGACATTATATAAAAAAAAGTTTGTAGCTATTCATATCTGTGAGTATAAGATGCTGAAAATATCACAGGTAAAATATTAATAGTTACTAGATATAACGAACGCATACCACATCCTAGAAGAAACTAGAAATTGTGACTCATTAATCACTTTCTTGTGCAAAGCTCATATTTTTTTCAAATTCTGGAAAGGTTGTAATGAAGAAAAACAAGCCGTGAGGTGCGACCTTTGAGGTCCACACGGTCAACTTTCCAGTAATATCTACATATGTAAATATTAAAAATATTAAACAAAATAATAATTATGGAAATAATACTACTTTTAATAATAAAAATGTACCTCTCATAAAAGTTATTGGAATGACTTAATATTAATCGTAACATCTACGCGAGCGTCAATTGATCACGTGAAGATTTTCGTGGATTGGTTTGATTTAATATTCACGCGGATCAATCGGAGGGGGGACAGGTTACAAAGCCTTTTCTACGTTATTTGTTATTTTCATATCGATGCTTCAAGGACAAAACAGCGCTAGCAAAAGTGAATGCAGTTTTTGTTATTACGACAACTGAAGAGATTTTGTCGCGTGATGGCCATTTTGAATAGTTGCGGCCAAAATTGCCAACACTTCGGCATAATCACTGAATTTGTATTTTTTCACGATTTTACATCAATCAAATTAATAATTACTTCATATTTCCTATTGATCTTGGAAATTTTTGTATATGCGGTTAAAAATAGATTCAATTGCATTTGAAATGTATTACAAATGATGATGGAGGAAGTAATTGAAATCTTACGATTACTAAAGATCAAATCTTCTAAAAACTACAATTTTTTATTTGATGAAAGCTTTTCAAAGCATATGATCTCAAAAAGTGTTGACTACAAAACATTTTACCATTCAAAACGTTGATTATCACAATTGCAAATTTGATTTGATTTGTATTGGTTTTCAAAATTGAAGCAATTTTTTTATTAAAGTTAAAACACGGTTCTGTGAAGACTATTAAAAAGCTCCGCAAATTATGCAAATAATAACAAACTTTGATTGACTTTACAACAATGTATTTAGAATAAGAGATTTAAGGTATACAAATTCGTATGAACCTTTTTTACATGGTGACTTTGAATGATTTTTTTATTTTTTATTCAATTTGTTTGGAAATCATGAGAAAATATTTTGCTAATATCTCTACAGAAATTGATACAAGTTTATAAATTTTATAAACATTTATTATTACGATGTTAATTATTTTAATTATAAATTATTTTTTTATGAAGAGAACACTAATTTTCAATATTTTTTTATTAAATTAAAAAAAGATTTTTTTTAAATTTAAAAACATCATTAAAATGTTAATACGCGTCGATTGACTTTTTAATTATGCAATGATTATATTTAGTTCTCGAGATATAATGAATGACATAAATGACCATGAAGGTCATGATGACCTTTAATGATTCTTTATTTTTAATTTAATTTTTTTTTGTAATCATGGAAAAACCGTTTGGTGGTTTTTTCACAAAAACTGTTTGGAGTATATAAATTATATAAAAATTGATTACTGCGTCTTGAAAATCAGGTTAAAAATTTGATGTTTTTGAAAAACTTCAATTTTTTGCACCTTTTTCAAAAAATTAAAAACGGCTCCAACGATTTTTTTAAAAATTTGATAGAATTACGTAGATGTCAATACGCGTCGATTGACACCTTGATAAAGCAAATCCTATGTTTTGTTCGCGAGATATAGCGCATAACAGGGTTGACCTTCAATGGGTGAAAACAGCAAATCCCCCCGACTGAAATTTTCCAAAAACTGATCAGCTCTTAAGATTGCAAAGATGCTTCGATTGACACCTTAACGAAGTCGATACAACTTTGTTTACGTGAGTTTTGCTCGTAGAAAAACTGTCCGCGAACGCACGTACGTACGTACACACACACACACACATATACATACTTCTTTCTAACAAAACTTAAAATATACTCGTAAGACCTTGATCTTGATAATATGACTAGGTTTTTGCTGATTTTTTTTGTCGAAATTAGTAATCAGGCAAAAAGATGACTGAATATCTTCAAACGGGACTCGGGAGTTTTGCTTGATAACGAACCCACAACATTACGCACGAAACTGAGCTGGTGTGCAAGCAGTCACCACACCTCTAGCTAGGTAGAGGCCGAACCCGAATTAGTCTGTACGACAGAAGGGTTCTCCGGGACTTAACGTCTTGTTGACTTTTCTTCGCGATATCGTTCGCAAAAACCCTCATTCCAGCACACACCAATTGCGTGATTCGACACATTGATTGTTAAGTTGAATGATTTCGCAAGTCTGGAAAAGTTTGAATCTTAGAAGAAGTGACCAATTGCTGATGTTGAAGTTTTCGAGAGCTGGTTTCCCAAGGATGAATCAGCTTTTTTGATTGGTTGACGTTCTCGTTAAATTTGGTAAAGACTTTGCTAATTTGATCTTAGCGAAGCCTTCAATGAACGAACGATAGTATGATAAGTCCCAAAATGTTTTAAAATCCTTCAAATTTTCTGGGGGTCTAATTTTGTTGATGACCGAATTTTTTTTTGGATCTGGTAAAATACCATATTGGCAAATTATTTATGCGAAGAGTTCTACTTTAGGAATTTTTATTTATCTTAATTTTACTCTAAGATTGGATTTTTAAAGCTGCTCGTATATAGTGCATAGATTTTTAAGATGCTCATCTTCGGATTCGCATATTTTCCCAATGAACGGCTTAAGAACATCGTCGGTCATCCTTGGAATGATGGATGGTGCATTTCTTAGCCGAAGTGGAAGATCGAGAGATGTAAAAAAACTTGACTTCCTGAAACTCGCGAGGGTGTTGGTAATATCCGGCATGGAAGATGTGTCGGAAGTGGTGACGACGTTCAACATTTTAAAGTCCACGAGCAATAGGTGCTACTTCCCGATCGTAGAATTTGATTTTTTGGCACGATCCACTCAGACGAATTATAAGGACTTTTGGATAGGTGTTTTATGTGGTCTTTGAGCAGTTTTGCAATCTGACGCTGGACTTCTGATTGCATGTTCACAGAGTAAGGGTAAGATATGCTGTAGATCAATTCAACATGTGCGAAAAAACCATATGAACAGGCTTGCTACACAAAACTGTCCTCCCAATCTTATGATTCATTGCAGCTGATTGCGTCCCTTGAAAAGAATTGCCAGCTGAAAAAAAGATGATTTACAAAAAAGTTTGGGGGGTGTTTATTATTTCGACCACCAGTGTATATGCACACTGTGTGCGAACTAATGCGTCTCGAGAAAACCTGCGGCATCGAAGGAGTTCCCGAAGAGTTGCAGTTTATATTGATGAGACGGCGCTCGAATGCTTTGGCTCGAAACTTTTGGGACAAGCCTCGTATGGTCATCTGTTAAAACTATTCTAGTTATCGGCATGTTATTGAAGCATTGTCGCCATACGGTTTATGCAGAAACCAACCCCAGATTCATTTAGTTTTCTCCTAAACAACTGCTGAATATCCTTAACAAAGCCAATTGATTACTTATGGTTCGAGTCGTTCCATATTCGAAGGGGAAATGCATAAACAAATGGAAGTCGGAATTAAATATAGTGTGTTTCACAAAAACGTGTCGCCAAAAAAGCATGAAAATCACTAAGAATTATTTAGATCCAATTTATATTTTCAACAACTAAGGAAAATTAATGGATTACAATCGCCGTTATTATCAGCCCGACATTTTTTTGTGCTACTTTGCCTCAACTTCTGTGCGTATTCTATAATAAAACCTTGTCATATTCTTTTGATGGTCCGCGAAAACTGCAATGTGGTGGTAACATTTTTGCTTTTTAGTTTTTGCTTCATAAGTGACCACACCTTTCTATCTGGTTCGCGTCTGGATTTTGTGATGACCAATCCAAAGTGGTGACTTCGTTTTCTTCTTCCCAGCTGGTACAGAGACGACTCCGATGTTTGTCCTCTCGCAGAATCTACTCACGATTTTCGGCTCCATATAAACTCTCAGGAGATTTAATCAAACCATTTTTATAAGGTTTGACCATTAATTCGTCATTCAGGGTTTTTGCAAAAACGATTAGCTTCCCGAATACCCTTTCCCAGGAGCATCCGTCAACGAAGCAGCAGTTTTATTATACGTTGCAGCTTGTGCGAAACTCATTTTTGGTCCTTTTGGATGACTTACCAGGAACACTGCCGCAAACCGCCTTTAATGTATGGCACTTATATTTTTTGACGCTTTATTTCCCAAGTATCGAAAGGTGTTACACATCAGGACTAAGCGCGTAACGCCTATATTTTGCAGGCATGTACATGTCAAAGTATTTCAGTTTACGAGCTAAAACCGAGATATAATTAGCGCCACGTTTTTGTGTGAACACAGTCTATTTGCCGTGTATGTATAAGTTGACCATCGTATTTGTGGTAACCTGTGCAGTAGATCGTGGTGCTGTCTTATTGGTAGCAGATGTATTCAGGACGCGAATTCATTTACTAGGAGAGGCTCAGGTTATAGAATCTCAGATTTGGACGAAATTTGGCACACAAGTAGAAGACGTCAAGGATATTCGATCCTTAAAACATTAGAGCGCAACACTCCTCCGTTTTTGAGAAAAACGTCCTTAAAGTTTTTAGCGTCGCTAATGGATTATTAAGTTTTCACATCTGGCAGAAGCGGTGCAGTGTAGGTAGCAGAACTACTAGCTCGCGATCATGGGGTCGTGTGTTCGATTCCCGTCGGGGTATTGTTTTTCTTTTTAACTTCCCAGTATATGGGCAGTTCTTGTAATCAACATTTCTTTACGTTTTGAGGTCTATAGAGTATATATAAAGTGTTTTTAGAAAGGGAGATGTATGTGTGTGTGTGTGTGTGTACGTACGTACGTTCGTGGACACTTCTTTCTACGAGCATAACTCACGTAAAAAAAGTCCGATTGACTTCGTTGAGGTGTCAATCAAAGCGGCTTTGCAATTTTAAGAGCTGATTGGTTTTTGGAATAATTCGGTCGGGGGGGTTTGCTGTTTTGCCCGTTTGAAGGTCATTTCTGTCATCCGTTATATCTTGCGAACCAAACGTACGATTTGCATTGTTTAGGTGTCAATCGACGCGTATTGACATTTATGTAATTGTGTGATGTTTTTGAAAAATTCTTGGAGCCGTGTTCAAATTTTTCAAAAAAAAGTGCAAAAATATGGTTTTTTTCGAAAACAATGAATTTTTAACCTTATTTCCAAGTTGAAGTAATCAATGTTTTTAAATTTATATACTCCAAACAGTTTCTTTAAAAATGTCATCAAAATTTTTACCTCATGATTACAAAAAAATCAAATAAAAAATAAAAAATCATTAACAGTCATCATGATCTTCAAGGTCATTTCAGTCATGCGTTATACATATCTCGCGGACCAAACATACGATTTGCATTAGTTAGGTGTCAATAAGCGCGTATTAACACTTTTGTGAATCTGTCGAATTTTTAAAAACGTCGTTGGAGCCATTTTTTAATTTAAGAAAAAAACTGCAAAAAATTAGGTTTTTGTTTTCATAAAAAATAAATTTTTAACCTGATTTGCGAAATATAGTAATCAATGTTTACAAAATTTATATACTCAAAACAATGTTTGTAGAAACACCATCAAACTTTTTCTCATGATGACGTAAAAAATCAAATTAAAAATAAAAAATCATTGAAAGTCATCATGATTTTCAAGGTCATTTTTATCATTCACTATATCTCACGAACCAGATATAATATTTGCATCATCAAGGTGTCAGTTGACGTGTATTAACATCTCTGTGAAGTTTTTAACATGATAAAAATTCGTTTCAGCCGTTTTTTTAATTGAATAGAAGAAAATGCGAAAAATTATGTTTTTTTTTCATAAAAAATATTTTTTTAACTTGATTTGCACAGCACAGTGATACCAGTTTATAAAATTTATACATTCTTATCAGTTTTTTAAGAGAAACAAGCAAAATTTTCTTCCATGATTATGAAAAAACTAAATTAAAAATAAAAAATCATTCAAAGTTACCATGTAAAGAGGGTTCATACGAATGATATTACTTTATATCTTTTATTCTAAAAAAATTGTTGTAAATTCAATCAATTTTAAAATATTCACATAATTTGAGCAGATTTTTAATAGTTTTTATTGCCTTTTCATTAAAAAAATTGCTTAAATTTGGAAAACCAACAAAATTTCAATCAAATTTGCATTTGCGGTATCAACGCTTTGAATGGTAAAATGTTTTGTAGTCAATACTTTTCAAGATCATATGCTTTAAAAAGCTATCATCGAATAAAAAATTGTAGTTTTTAGCAGATTCATTCTTTCGTAATCGTAAGGTTTCAATAACCATCATCATTTGTAATACATTTTACTTTTTACATGCAATTAAACCTATTTTTGACTGCATATAAAAAATTTTTCAAGACCAAAAAGGCCCCCACCGATTGATCCACGTGAATATTCAATCTGTCCTCATCGACCAAAAACATTACGTAATCAATGGACCCTCCCGTAGATGATATGATACATATTAACTCATTCCTGTTACTGCTATGAATACCTCTCATTGTTATTACTTAAACTAGTATTATTTTCAAATTTATTATTGTGTTTAATGTTGTTGATGTTTATCTAGATATTACTGGCAAGTTGACCGTGTGGACCTTATGGGTCGCACCTCGCGGCTTGTTGAATAATTGTCGTCGTCGTGTATTCGATCACCGGTGGGTACTGTTCTTTTCAATATTCGTGGATGTAATTATTTTAAGCTAAACGAGCAATGTTCAACTGCAAAAACATTTATTTTTAGAAATCAGCAAATTGTTCGATCATTTATATATGTAAATTATACTATAAACTCATTGTTGAACGAATGGATTGTTAAAAACTATTGTAATCGGAGCAAAATCATAGCTAATGGTAAGATCATCCTTTGTTCCTCGAATCAATCATGCTTCCTCTTCGTGTCTCAAAGCCAAGTCGGCAAAAGGCAATAAACCAGGGTAGGTGCATTGTGTTTGCGTCATAAAGGAATAAGAAGAAAAGAAGAGAAAAATATTTCGTATTTCTTCCAAAACCCATTTGTTATTTTTTTTATCGTGTCCGTGAATAATGTTGTGAAAATCAAAAACAAAACAAAGGTGCTCATTAAAATTAGATGAAAGGGTATGCGTGTGTTTTACGCACGCTTTTGCACATAACCCGAATTTTAGCATGTGGGCAAAATGAAATTGTGTGACTTCATTACACTCCTTCTTTTTCCTCTATGATTTGCTTTTTAATTTACCAGTGCTCAACAAATTTTCTCGCGGTCGGTAATTGCTTTGTTTTAATTTAGAAATCATGGCTATCGTGAAAAAAGTTCCCAAACTGTCTATAAAGCAGAAGGCTGAGATTTTAACCAAATTGAGTGACGGTGCATCAGTAAAATCGCTTTGTGAAACATACAAGTGCAACAAGTCAAGCATTAGCAAGATAAAAAAGAGAAAACATTTGCTTAACAAATTCGTATCAAATTCTGAGTATGAACCGGGAAAGCGTGTAACTTTAAAAACTTGCGAGTATCCAAGGATGGAAAAAGCCTTGTACAGTTGGTTCCAGAGGCAACGCAGGCAAAACGTACCCATTTCTGCACAAATCCTCAAGTCAAAAGCATGCATGCTTCACTAAAAAATTAAAGAAAAACCAGGAGCTTTTAATGCCAGCAATGACTGGTTTTCAAATTTCAAAAAACGAAATGGAATCCGAATGCTTAAAATTTGCGGACAAAAGCTGTCAAATAAGCCAAAACTGGTGGAACCATTTTTAATTAAATTTGAAAATAAAATTAAAGAGCTTGACTTGTTACCAGATCAAATTTACAATGTGGACGAGTCTGGCCTATTTTTTAAGCTTTTGCCAAACCGAACGTATGTGGGTTCTAAAGAAGCTACTGCTCCTGGTAGGAAAGTAAGCAAGGAGAGAATCACTTTTCTTGCTTGCACTATTGCGTCTGGTACGCACAAAGTCAAATTGTTCGTTATAGGAAAAGCTGTAAATCTTAGAGCGTTTAAGCATTTCGAAAATAAGCCCGTCGTTTACAAGGCCAATAAAAATGCGTGGATGACACACGATTTTTTTTAAGATTGGTTTCATTCAACTTTCGTGCCAAAGGTAAAATTATTTTCCAATTGATTTCGTCGAATTTTAAAATTGTTTTCATATTTTTTCTTTAGTTTAGGTAAGACAGTTTCTGGAATCAAAAAATTTGCCAAAAAAAATCTACTGCTATTGGACAAGGCGACGTGTCATCCACAAGACGGGGAGATGATAAGTGATGATGGAAAGATTGTTACCATGTGTTTACCAGCAAACTGCACCGCTATTCTCCAACCAATGGACCAAAATGTCATCAACTTGACAAAACTGTACTACAAAAAAAAGGACTTTTGGCACATTTAGTCGGAAGCCGAGGTTCAGAACTGGAGAGTAAAATAAAGGCTTTAATTTGAGGCATGCCATATGCCTCCTGGCTGCTGCATGGGACAAGGTTAAGTCTTCGGCTATACAAAAGTGCTGGAAGCATTTGATGTCTCCTGATAGTGAGTGGGATAAGGAGGATGAGTTGCCGTCGAGGGTTATTAGCGATAAAATCATTAGTGACCGCGAAATGATGACATCCATTAATGATTTGCTTCAAGATTTATTTGCCACTGAAACTTTTGTCACCGAGGAATTAAGCAATTGGATTGCCGAAAACGATATCGAGCAGTTGCCTGTTTGCAACAATCTAGAAGCCGAAGAAATCGAGAGTAAAGAAAGCACAGGTGCAAGTGTAAGTCTTCCACGGTCAAAAATCAAAACAGAACATGCTATCCAAGCATTTAGCATTTGTCTTCAATAGGCTGAAGAAAACTCGGTTTCACTAGAAGATACCTTGACTCTTCAAAAACTGAGAGAGCTGACCGTTGACATTAACGTATCATCCAAGAAAAAGCAAACGAACATTTCCCAATTTTTTAAACCAATTTAACCAAAAACTGTATTAACTGTATTACATATTGAAATATTTTTTTAAGTGAATTAAATGATATTACTTTTCTTTTACGACGAACAATATTCTTTTATTTTTCATACTATATTTTGCAGGGTAAATTCTAATTCAAGGCAAAACTTTTTTGTGACTCGGTCTTTGCAACAACCTCAATTGCTTGAAATTTCATCGGTTGCTTTTATCATATTATATTATACCATATACCTAATATTATAATCTACAACCTATGTATATTTCCACTAAAGTCCTTTGAAAGAGTTTATTTGATATTCTCCTATATTTTTGATGACAGTTATTATCAAAAGTGAAAACATGTGTAAATGTCACTGTACTATTTTTATGATATGATTTATGAATACAATGTAACATTCCCAGGGACAACAATGATCAAATAACACCGTTCCGCATCCCTACCGTATTGAATAAATGTCTACCCTTGTCATAAAATCTAACTGACTCACAAAAACTCAAACGGTCACAAGCGTCACTTTAATAACACTGATTTATATATTATAACATGAAACAATACACGTAGGGTGGCTGCTGTAATTGCCCAAGTTTCTGGTGATCCCAATTGCGATTCATTATGTCGTAGCAAACTCTCCTGTACATTTTCTACCAATGAATATAGTGGATTAGTTTTCGGAAACTTTCATAATAAAATAACAAGTAAAATAAAAGCTGTAGCCGCTGAAACTTTCTATTGTTCCAAACAGGTTGGAGTCAAATATTTGTCGTTTGAACTCTAATTAGAGACAAGTTTTGAATGGACATTTTCGAGGCCAATGAAAACTGATCACAATTTCAAAAGCTAGATTTTATTGCAATGGAATAACGACAACTTCATTGCTTCCATTCTATGTGGTAATGAAATTAGAAAGTTCCAGCTTGGGTAAAGGGAAAGTTTTTTTATATTACATAGCATGGTTTGTACTGCAATATTAAAGATATCTCAGCTTCCAACATCTTAGTGCATACTAATGTTAAATTTATAGACTAGAACTTGAACAGCTATAGGATGTTTTTTTGAAAGAGATAGAACTTTTCAAATAAATAAAACATAGACGTATTATTGGAATTGCCAATGTTTTGGGCTTTATCCGCTATGAAATGTCATGGCATTTAGTGTTTAAAAATAATTTCTGGCATATGTCCACCACGATTGAACTTTAGGAAAGCCATCCCGGCGATCCAACTTTAAAGGTATATTTCAGTAGGTATATTTCAGTAGCATAAATAAAGAAAGTCACCAATCACACAACAGTTATTAAATATACGTAAAAAATACTTTTGCAATCAGAAACAACGCAAAAAAAGTAAGGCACATTGCAAATATTTTCTTTTTCTGAGAAACATGCACTGATAGATTCGCATGGAATTTTCGCTACTTGAAATATTTGTCATTTGATTTGAGTAAATGATCAAGGAAAGTAAATTCTAAAAGTGAGTAAATAATGAGTTCCAAGAGAATATCATAGAGTGCAGAAGTTCCGGAAATTACTGTTCAGCATTGGGAAACAGGAATTTCATATGCTAAAATTAGTGTATTAGTTTAAAAATCAAAATATACCGTCAGAAACGTAATATAAGCATTTAAAAAACAATGTCATTCGAAACAAAACCTCAGTCAGGAAGGTGAACAATGCTAACTGAGCGAGGATAGAAATGGATTGTGAAACTTCAGAAAAGAAGTGTCTGCTCAGACAGTAGGCAATATTATAAAAAATTCGGGCTTTAACGGCAGGATTTCCCGACGAAAACCGTACATTAGCGCAAAAAAGTGATGTCAAAATTACATTTCGCGAGAGAACTCGTAAAAAAACCTAAGTCCCTCTGTAAAAGGGTTATTTTTGTTGACGAAACAAAAATTAACTTGTTTGGCTCTGATGAGAGATGGTATGTTTGAAGAAAACCAAATATTAAGTTCAATTTCAAGGATACCAATCCCACAATAAAACACGGCGGTGGGAACATTATTCTACTGAGTTGTATGGTGGCTTCTGGAATTGTAAATTTAAAAATTATGATTGGCGGGATGGATCAACATTTCTATCTAAATATCCCCAAAAGGAATATTAGACAAAGTGCTGAGAAGAACGGATTTTTAAACTCAATTGGCCTGTACCAGGAGAACGATCTCAAACATACCTTGGAGCAATGCCGACTTTGGGTGCCCAAAAGTGATAAGTATATGTAATATGCGTATTTGATGATGCTGGTAACCTAGCCAAAAATTCACCAATTTTAAGATTTCTCTATGAGATTATTCATTTATTTTATCGCTTAGATGTCATGAACATGTTAACATTCTATTAATTTCTTGTATGAAATTCTTGTGTTACATAAAATGCAACGAACGAAATTACTATATGAGGGAATATTTTAAATTGCAGGAATCATACGGAAAGTATGTACGCACTACTTCCATACGGTTCGAAAGTAACGAAAGTAACGATAATTTTGTAACGAGTACTTTTGCTTCAAGTAACAAATTCATACAGTAACAGATGTTTTCGTTACTTTTACAGCTCTACTATCTAAATATCTTCAAAAGGAATATCAGACAAAGTGCTGAAAAGATGGGGATTTGAAACTCTTTTAGCGTGTACCAGAATAGTGATCCCAAACATACCTCGGAGCAATGCCTAATTCGGGCTATTTATAACTGCCCAAGTGATTAAAACACCTGTTCAGTCCCCAAATTTGAACCCCATAGAGCATCTATGGTATCATCTAAAAAATAAAGTTGCGATTCGTAAAGTAGAAAATAAAAACGAACTAAAAATAGCCATTGTTAAAGAATGGGAAAATTTTTCACCAGCCGTTTGCAAAACGTTGGTCAAAGCGATGCCGAAACGCCTCCAGGAAGTCATAAGAATGCAAGCAAAGTCCACAAAATATAATAAACGTAAAACAAATCAAATAATTTCAGATAAAACCTATTCGTGCCTTAACTTTTTAGGGTCGTTTCTCGATGGTAAACAAGCATTTCTTTATTATGTTTAAAAATTGTTGTGTTTTTGTTAACTTCCCAGTATATGGGAAGTTCTTGAAATCGCCTCGAAAATGGAAATTGAAATTTTCAACATTTCTTTACGTTTTGAGGTCTATAGAGTATATATAAAGTGTTTTTAGAAAAGGAGGTGTATGTGTGTGTGTACGTGCGTATGTATGTACGTTCGTAGACAGTTTTTTGTACGAGCATAACTCACGTAAACAAAATCCTATCCAGTTCTTTGAGGTCTCAATCGAAGCGTCTTTGCAATCTTTAGAGCTGATTTATTTTTGGGAAACTTCGGTCGGGGGAGTTTGTTGTTGACATCTCAACCAAGTCGATCGGACTTTGTTTACGTGAGTTATGCTCGTAGAAAAAACTGTCCACGAACGTACAGACGTACGTACGTACGTACACACACACACACACGTCTCCCTTTCTAAAAACACTTTTTATATACTCTATAGACCTCAAAACGTAAAGAAAAGTTGAAAATTTCAATTTCGATTTTCGAGGCGATTACAAGCCGTGAGGTGCCACCCTTGAGGTCCACACGGTCAACTTCCCAGTAATATCTAGATAAACATTAAAAATATTAAACACAATAATAATTTTCAAAATAATACTACTTTAAATAATAAAAATGAGAGGTATTCAAAGCAGTGACAGAAGTGAGTTATTATTAATCATATCATCTACGGGAGGGTCCATTGATTACGTAAGGTTTTTGGTTGATGGAGACAGGTTGATTTGATTGAATATTCACGCGGGTCAATCGGTGGGGACCTTTTCTACGTTATTTGTTATTTTCACATCGATGCTTCAAGGACAAACGAGCACTAGCATAAATGAATGCAGTTTTGTTATAACGCCCACTGAAGGGATTTTGTCGCGTGATGTCCATTTTGAATAGTTGCGTTCAAAATTGCCATGGCTTCTGAATAATCACAGAATTTATATTTCTGCACGGTTTTACATCAATGAGATTAATAATTATTTTAAATTTTCTATTGGTCTTGAAAAATTTTGAATATGCAGTCAAAAATAGGTTCAATTGCATGTAAAAAGTAAAATGTATTTCAAATGATGATGGTTATTGAAATCTTACGATTACTAAAGAATGAATCTACTAAAAATAAAAACTACAATTTTTTACTCGATGAAAGCTTTTCAAAGCATATGATCTAGCAAAGTATTGACTACAAAACATTTTTCCATTCAAAGCGTTGATACAAATTTAAGCATATTTTTTAATTAAAAGACTAAATCTGCTCAAATTATGCAAATATTTTAAAAATTTGAATGAATTTACAACAATTTTGTTAGAATAAAAGACATAAAGTAATATCATTCGTATGAACCCTTTTTACGAGGTTTAATAATGCATGATAGAAATGACCTTGAAGATCATGATGACTGTTAATTATTTTTTATTTTTTATTTAATTTTTTACGTAATCAAGAGAAAAAGTTTTGATGCTGTTTTTACGAACATTGTTTGGAGTATATAAATTATATAAGCATTGGTTACTTTGACTTGAAAATAAGGTTAACAATTTATTGTTTTTGAAAAAACTCACTTTTTTGCACTTTTCTTTAATAAATTAAAAAACGGCTCCAAAAAATTTGTTAAAAACTTGACAGAATCACATAAATGTTAATACTCGTCGATTCACACCTTGATTAAGGAAATCGTATGTTCGGTTCGTGAGATATAACGCATGACAGAAATGACCTTCAAACGGGCAAAACAGCAAACCCCCCCGACCGAAGTTTCCCAAAAACTAATCAGCTCTTAAGATTGCAAAGACGCTTCGATTGACACCTTAACGAAGTCGATAGGACTTTGTTTAGGTGAGTTATGCTCGTAGAAAAAAGTGTCCACGAACGTGCAGACGTACGTACGTACACATACACACACATACATATCCCTTTCTAAAAACACTTTATATATACTCTATAGACCTCAAATCGTAAAGAAATGTTGAAAATTTCAATTTCGATTTTCGAGGCGATTACAAGAACTTCCCATATACTGGGAAGTTAAAAATGCCTTCTTTGTAATGGATTTGGAAATAGACGATACATTTAAGCATGATAATGACGATGGCATTCTTGGGTTCGTTCGAAGTCGTGAGTAGAAATAAGCCCTTTTGAAAAATCGCTCCTCAAATGCAAATTTGATTGAAATTTTGTTGGTTTTCAAAATTTAAGCAGTTTTTTTTAATTAAAAGACTGTAGAAACACTGCAGATATTTTTAAACTTTGATTAAATTTACATAAATCTCTTTAGAATAAAAGATATAAAGTTAAATCATTCGTATGAACCCTCTTTACATGGTAACTTTGAATAGTTTTTTATTTTTAATTTAGTTTTTTGATGATCATGGATTTTTTTTGTCAATTTCTCTTCAAAAACTGATAAGAATGTATAGATGTTATAAACATTTATTACTTTGTTGTGCAAATCAGGTAAAAAAAATATTTTTTATGAAAAAACCCTAATTTTTCTTATTTTCTTCAATTAAATTAAAAAAAATGCTGAAACGATTTTTTATAATATTGAAAACATCGCAAAAATGTTAATACACGTCTATTGACACCTTAATGATGCAAATATTATAGCTGATTCGTGAGATATAGTGAATGATAGAAATGACCTTGAAAATCATGATGACTTTTAAGGATTTTTTAATTTTAATTGATTTTTTTACGTAATCATGACAAAAAGTTTTGATGTTGATTTTACAAACATTATTTGCGGTATATAAATTTTGTAAACATTGATTACTATATTTTGCAAATCAGGTTAAAAATTTAGTGTTTATGTAAAAAAACCTATTTTTGCACTTTTTTACTTAAATTAAAAAACCGCTCCAACAATTTTTGTAAAAATTTGATAGATTCGAGCAAATGTTAATACGCGTTGATTGACACAATTGACTCAATGATACAAGTCGTATCTTTAGTTCGGGAGATATATCGCACGACAGAAATGACCTTCAAAGAGGCAAAACAACAAACCCCCCCGACCGAAGTTTCCCAAAAACTAATCAGCTCTTAAGATTGCAAAGACGCTTCGATTGACACCTTAACAAAGGCGATCGGACTTTGTTTACGTGAGTTATGCTCGTAGGAAAAACTGTTCACGAACGTACGCACACACACACACATACATCTTCTTTTCTAAAAACACTTTATGTATACTCTATAGACCTCAAAACGTAAAGAAATGTTGAAAATTTCAATTTCGATTTTCGAGGCGATTACAAGAACTTCCCATATACTGGGAAGTTAAAAATACCACTAAAATTTAAGACTTTTCTCGTTGGGTAAATCGTGCCTTAATTTATTTTTATCGACTGTAGTTGAATAGCACGATCAAATAATAAATAATAGTTATAATTACAGCACACCTACGCATTCAACTAAATTGGTTGTTAGTTGTGAGTTTCAACTAAATTTTTTCAACCTAGTTAGTTGTAGTTGAAAAAAATCAACTTATTTAGTTTAAAAAAGATAGTTGATAGCATAAGTTATTCATTCGAGATACTTTATCACAAATCGATCATTTTCTTTTAAGCAGTAAGTAACACGCAAAATTAAATAAAATAAAATATGTTTTTCATTGGAATCGAACCTCATTCGCTTTCAAAATCAGTATCAATTCGTTGGTTGGTTGTTAGGCTGGTTTTTGGTATATTTTTCAATACCACCGAAACTAGACAAACTAATTTTTTTGAACTAAATTAGTCAGTTGATTTTTCCAACCACTACTAACTCGGTTGAAAAATTCAGTTGAGGCTATCAGCTCACAATTATCAACTAAATTATTTGAATGTGCAGTTGTGCTCAACTGACAAAGTTTTTAGTTGACTGTGCCCAATACTGCTGGGAAGTTGTCGACCAGAAAGGAGACAAAAAAGCCCATTTGAAATTTGAGTAAAAAATGCAGAAATTTTCAAGACTACTCAATATTATAACAGCACCAATTTGCCATGAAATCTAGAACCGAACCCATACAAATTTCACTTATTGAAATAGGTACTGTAAATTGATGAAACGAAATGTGAATTTAAAACGGTGAATGTTGACCACTTGCGATTCCAGCCGAAAGTCCTGATCACGTAGTTTCGATAAATCTCATTGCGAATATGACGTATCCATCTTGGAATTAACATTCTCAGGAAAAAATGTAGTTGAACTACATGCAATTGAATTTACAGAGCTTTCAGTTAATCCTGACTGCCGTTATTAATACAAGAATGCATAATCGTATTCGCATTGAGCTTCGTATGGTTCCTAGCAAGAAGTAACGCCACCTTGGCAACACACTTCACCTTGAAATTGGTCCCACGTAGCTTCCACCTGGCAATGCCACGTACGCTCGTTCGGCTGCGGTCCATTCATGAGGCTGTGGACTCGCTGCTCCTCGGCCCGCCGTCGGTGGGTCTCGGGCGAGCCTGCGCAACCCACGCGAGGCGCTCACACCCAAGTGTGAACGCAGCCAAGGTCGCGCGGCTGATGTGTGTCGGCACATAACGGCGCTCTTGACGGCAAGATGGAAGCTTTTCCGCGGATAGTTTTTCAGTTACTAACGGAAGTTCATCGCGTTCGGGTTGTGTCACGGAAGAACAGTCTTCTTGCTCGCAGTGATCCTTGGGCGGTGGTAACGAGCGAACTACTGATAACGGAACGCGCGCGAACTATTCGCTGATGAGCAAGCTGTGACGGTTGGGATTCGAGCCCGAGACGATTGCAGGACGCGATAACTGTTCCTGGGCCGCAGCGGTTGCCAGGTGAGTGGGCGGCCGCCGCATTCGGTGTTTTGGGTGCTCGCGCGATTATGTCCCTTCGGTGGGAATTGTGCCGTGGCAGTTGGTGATACGCCCCTTGGTGGCCGACGCGTGCAGTCCAGCGTCGCAAAGAGGCGATAACTGTCGCGCGACAAGACGGCCAAGTGTTGATTTAGTGCAGTGTGACGCGAACCACCTGTTCCTTCTCGCGAGTGATTGTGCGGGCCAGCGAGACGTTTCGGGCGTCCGACACGCGGTCGGAGGTCCTTCTTGGCCGGAGACCAGCACTAGTTGCTCGCAGCCGGCGGAAAAGCCCCGTGGCGCGTAAGTTAGCCATTCAGATTTATGATATTTAGACTAGGATCCTTTTCCTCTAATTAAAATGTGGTCCTGCTGCTTGCCGCTGTACGCACTTCGTGTCGAGCACTGCGCTGAAGGACACACCCTTCTTCGAGGAATTAGGAGTGCCGAAAGGTTTTCCAAGCAGATTTCGTTTAGCGTTATCCGTTTTTTACTATGCTTCTGTGCAACTCGGGAAAGTGTGGGATCCGTTATTCAGGGAATCGTTACTTGTATGTAGATAAGCCCGCTGTGCTTTTGAGGGTTCGGAGATGACTTCTTCGTGCGCCTTGTGCTCTTGGCGTTGACCTTTAACGTGTGCTTGATTTTGTTCTACTGGAAACTCCATACCTCTTCGAACGAACACGGTCTTCAAACATATCAAACAGCAAAACCCCTCATTGGAAATTCTTCACTTCATGTTTGTTCAAAGAGGCAAAACATCCATTCGCCACCCTCTTAAATTTATCCCCATTTCGGCACGCAACAATAAATTGTGGAGCGACACCAATTAAAATCAACATATTGATTGATGAAAAAGAAATGTTGTTAGTGGGTTAACACTAGAACCACGGAGGAGACCCATTTGTTCCCGGATTAAGGTTTCCGAGGAATTACTCTACCATTATTAGCAATATCGGTAATTATGCACAAATGGGTATCACTCTGCTTTTGTATATCTACAATGATCAGATCAAAATACACCTATACCCCCGCTAAAACGGAAGATTGGTTCTTCATAAAACCGTGCAACTCGAAATATTAATTTTCATATAAAAAAACCGTGTAAAACGAAAACGAATATCAATAAGCTTTTTTAGTCAATACACAAAATATGAGTAAAAAATATAAAAACATCAGTCTAGTCATAAAAAAAATAACAAAAATTCTATTTATCTCTTAAGGGGGTAGTACCGGTTATGATTTTGTCTTTGAATTTATTATACAATATACAGTGAAATCTCTTTTAAGCGGACACCCACGGGACCGAAAAATTCGTCCGTTAAAGAGGGGTGTCCGCTCAAAAGGAATTTTAGTAGCAGTTTACTCCTCGAAAAAAAAAACGGTTTACTTTTGTATACAAATGTGTTTATTTATTACAACTAGGTAACAAAAATTTAAAAAATAAAAAATTAATAAAAAAAATTAATAATAAATTAATAATAAATAAAAAATCAAAGCCATCATGTAAAAAGGGTTCATTCGAATCATAATACCTTAAATATCTTATTCTAAAGACATTGTTGTAAAGTCAATCAAAGTTTATTAATATTTGCAAAATTTGAGCAGATTTTCAATAGTCTTCACAGCACCATGTTTGACCTTAAAGAAAAAACTGCTTTGTAATCTCCTCCCTCCGATTGATCCGCGTGAATAATCAATCAAACCAATGCATCAAAATCCTTACGTTATCAATTGACGCTCGCATAGATGTTATGATTAATATTAAGTCATTCCAATAACTTTTACGAGAAGTACATTTTTATTATTTGAAGTAGTATTATTTCCATAATTATTATTGTGTTTAATATTTTTAATATCTTTTTAGATATTACTGGGAAGTTGACCGTGTGGACCTCATGGGTCGCACCTCACGGCTTGTTTTCTTTTTTTTTTTACCATCACGTGAAAGTGGTGTATGAAAATGTAGGATAGTAAGGAACCACGTAATTAGTGCCGGAAAAAATGATAAATTTTAGCATACTTAGTCCATGAATTTTTAACCACCCAGCAAATGGAAAGTTTTTTTAGATGCTTTGAAAATTCAAATTTAAGTTTTCAACATATTTGTGTTTGTTTTATGGTACAGCGTAGATTATATTTATAGAGTTTTCAGAAAAAAGTATGCACATTATTGTACAGAACTAAAGCACCCCTTTGCGAAATATCAGTTCTCCTATGATATTATCAGGAAAACTTGATGAAAAAAATTTGTTCTTAGTTTTAATTATTTATTTACATGTGAATTATAAAAAAAAACATAACCATCAGAATTCAGTTTTTCCAACAACAAAAATAAAACAAAAATATTCCTCAGTACTCAAAAGTTGCCTGGACAAAACTAAAGCACCCTCTAGCTGACGATCAGATACAAAATGTTGGGTAGTTTTAGTATTTCGTCGCCAGTCATTTATTTGTAATAACAGCAGCACATCTTTTGGGCATAGAAGATATTATATTATCAATGAACTCTTCAGGAATATTTTCCCACGCTGTCTTAATAGCTTCGAAAAGTAACGGTTTGTCCTGCAGTTTTCCCTGTTGATCCTCCTTTCGGCAATTGCCCACAAGTTCTCAATCGGGTTGAGATCAGGAGATTGCGCAGACCAATCCAAAACCTCTATCTTATTCGTTTGTAGCCAAGTCTTGCACAGCTTAGAGGTATGCTTAGGATCATTGTCCTGCTGGAATCTCCTCTTTAGTGGCATCTCCTCTTCAGCGTGCGGCGGCATTATGTTTTGTAAAATGTCAACATATACGAAACAATCCATAATACCACCAATTCGATCAATTGGTCCAATACCTTGTCCAGAAAAGCAACCCCAGACTAGGACATTACCTCCTCCATGTTTAATTGTTAGGATACAGTACTAAGGGTTAAATCTTTGACCTTTTGGTCGTCGTTCATGTATTATTCTATCAGAATACTTTAAATCCAATTTCGATTTGTCGGAAAATAGTAAAATTCTCCACTTTTGAAAAGTCCAGTCTAAATGGTCCTTGGCAAACTTTAACCTGGCCCTACTGTTCTTTGCTGAGATGAAATGCTTTTTCGCAGGCCGGTAAGCCGGCAAACCAGCTTATTTAGCTTCTCTTCTAATTGCACATACTGGTAACTTCAAATCAATTTTAATTTGATTAGAAGAGACCGTAGGTTCAACTACAATCCTTTTTTTGGTCAAAAAATCATCTCTTCGTGTTGTTTTTCGAGGCCTTCCTCACGAATGTACAGGAGATATGTGACCCGTCAGTTCATATTTTATAAGTCGCGATATAATTGACCGATTTATCTAATATCATTTACTAATATTATGTCAAGATAATCCAATTTTATAATCAAATTTAATTTTATGTTTAACTTCACGACAGTACGTGGTCCTTGCCATTTTCAGTCTCTTAATGTCTTAACACAAAGAACAGAATGCGCACCACTATTCACGACAGAAATTTTGCACAAATGCTGAAGTAATGATGAAATTTTAATTATTCATATCAGACAAATGCATTTCTGATGCAATAACTATTTCCTGCCAACTGTTCGGCAGTAGCGGTACGAAAAAAGTGAGTATAGAAGAGGGGTGCTTTAGTTTTCTCCAGGCAAATTTTGAGTACTGAGAAATATTTTTGTTTGATTTTTTGTTGTTGATAAGACTGAATTGTCATTGTTATGTTTTTTTATAATACACATGTAAAAAATATGGTCTAAGTGCGACCCTTGAGGCCCACACGACTAACTTCCCAATGTGGTGAATAAAAAGCTATAATTTGCTTTTATTATTGATTACTATTATTAATAATTACTATTACTAAACATTATTCTAAATTAATATAATTACTTTTATTATTTTTATCAGTTTTTTATCTAATCATAAAAGCTTTGGTAGAGGAAGACGTCTCCACGTCATCCTCTACCAAAGCCTCGGCAACCTCGTCCTCTTCGTCTTCGGCATCGTTCTTGTCCTCCACTTCGTCCCCAACCTCGTTCTCCATCTTGGCCTCGGAATCCACAACTATTATTGAGGGTATTTAATTATTATTTACAATAATCATTCGTTATTAAGAATGTTTGACCGTTACTGAATAATTATAATTGACTTTATATATACAATATCAAATTTTAACTAATATTATTTGATTGTTATTAACAATATTAAATTATTTATAACAATATCCAATTATTAACTGCATTAGCGTCTCTACTCCCATTCACCCAAATCTGATAATATAAGTTTGGAGTTTTATAAATTATTCTATATTATTTTTTTTGAAATAACATTTTTTACAAATTTGATCACAATTTTGCTAAAACGCACAATAATAACAACATTACTATGAAGATATTTGGTATCTGCACGAATTAATAGTGCGTATCAACAGTTTAAAAATAAGCAATTTTTAGTCGTTTTTTCAGTTTTTTCATCCTAAATAAAAAACGGCCCAACCGATTTTGCTGAAAAGTCATTCAGTTTTAAGTTACGTGATTACGCGTCAAATTAAACCGGTCGCACGTCAATCCGATCTTTGGTTCTTGAGATAATCGAGACGAAAAATTATTCCGACATCTCACAGACATCTCTCTAAAAACGATGAATTTGGATTTTAGAGATCTTAAAACGTGGAGATATGTCAAAATTTGGGATTCTTAAAATCGACCCCCTTACAACAACTTCCCATAGGGAACTAGGAAGTTAATAAATAATAAAAGCTAAGAACAATTTTTTTTCATCAAGCTTTCCTGATAATATCAGAGGATAACTGATATTTCACATAGGGGTGCTTTAGTTTTGTCTAAAACTGTATGTGTTTGTGTATATAAGTACGTGCGTTCGTGGACAGTTATTTCTACAAGCACAACTCACAGAAACAAAGTCGTATTGATCGATACCTTAGATCAAATCGTATTTAGAATTTCATGAGCTAATTAGATTTTGGAAAACTTCCTATGGGTGTTTTTTTTTTGTTTTGACACATCCAAGATCATTTCAGTCATGCAGGCATTCCACGAACCAAAAGTGGATGTACGTCGTTAAGGTGTCAATCAAAGCGTTTGCATGATTCTAACAGATGTTGAATAAATCGAGTGAACTATTTTGAAAATTTAAAAAAGATTGTAACGAAATTCAGATTATTTTTTTTTAAATTTTCCACCTGATAATCACTTTAGCCATCAACGTTTTAAAAAATCAAAATAATTTTTGTCCAAAAATCAATTCAAGTTTTGTTCATTATTACAAAAAAATTATTATATAAAAACAATTAACAACCAAGGAATTGAGTACGAGTACACAACTTCATCTCACTTTTTTTATTGCTTTGAAGCTATCTTATTAAACAAAAAACGACGTTTTTCATGATTGCGAAACATGTGCATACAAAAATAATAGACCCTTAATATTTTTAATGAATAAAGGTAATATCATCTAATATCATTTATTATAATGAAGCAAAATTAGAAGCTGTTCGTCGTCCGAGTCTCTCATTGCCGTGCATGCTGGAGTCACAATTTTAATGTGAAAGCAATTCAAACAAATTTTTCATATTATTTATATGTATATGTAGTTCCTAGATGAATCAAATTTTTATTGAAAATTTTCCGTGCTTTTATCATAAAAAAAACTCTAAATCAAAATATTTTATCCCTATTTCAGGTTTAGTTAGAGGCTTATTTATTAAGAATTCAAAAAACTTTGGTTTTGCAGTTTTCTCGAAAATTCGCTGAGCTACAATGTACGCCAGCCAGAAAGTAGCGTTTCGAGAAAAATACATTTTAAAAAAAATACCAAAAACTGAGTATTAAAGTCAATTGTGTATTACTCCTATATATACAGGGATTCCAGAAAAAATACATCAATCAATCATACAAAATACATCTTGTTTGTAATACCTGCCCCAGTCCATACAAAGTAAAATGGATTCATAGAAAGACAGCTGCGTGGCCCCGCCCACGTTGTTTGCGGCCACCCCATTCAATAGGCCTTGCGGTATATTCGAGAACGCTTCGTTTCTTGCACCGAAAATATAAGAAGGACTTCGAATATCTGTCTCAAAATTTTTGAGCAAACTCTTGAAAAGCTAAACTTGCTATTTTAATATATAAAAAAAATATGGTCTTAGTGCGAGCCTTGAGGCCCACACGACTAACTTCCCAGTAAGATGATTAACAAAGCTATAATTTGATTTTATTACTAATTATTATTATTAATAATTACTATTATTAATACTTAATATTATTAACAATTATTATTCTAAATTATTATTATTTTTTTACCTTGCCATAAAATCTTTGGTACCAACGCCTCGACATTCTCGTCGTCCTCCTCATTCACCTCCTCGTCATCCTCCTTGTTCTCCTCGTCCTCCATCTAGGCCCCGGAATCCACAACCATTATTGAGGGTATTTAATTATCATTTACAATTATCATTCGTTATTAAGAATACCGAATTACTATAATTGACTTTATATTTACATTATCAAATTATATATAATAATATTTGATTGTTTTTAACAATATTAAATTACTTATAACAATATCCGATGTTAAATGCATTAGCGTTTCTCCTCTCATTCTCTCAAAAAGTTTGGAATTTAAAAAATAATCATGTTTTTTTTTCAAATTACATTTTTTAATAATTTCATCACAATTTTGCTGCAACACACAATAATAACAATATTATTATGAAGGTATTTGGGATCTTCACGAGTGAATAATGCAACAGTTTAAAAATTAATCAATTTTTTGTCTTTTTTTCAGTTTTTTTACCCTCAATAAAAAACGGCCTTACCGATTTTGCTGCAAAGTCATTCGGTTTTAAGTTACGAATTTACGCGTCTAATGATACCGGTCCCACGTCAAAACAATATTTGGTTCTCCAGATAATCGAGACGAAAACTAATTCCGAACGCACATACGTACATACGCATATACGCACATATCCTCATACGCACATCCGCATATACGTACATACACACTCACAGACATCTCTCTAAAAACGATAGATTTAGATTCTAGAGACCTTAAAACGTGGAGATATGTCAAAATTTTGGATTCGCAAAATCGACCCCATTACAATAACTTCCCATAGGGAACTGGGAAGTTAAAAAAGTATATTTTTTCCAAAGTTGATACGATTTTGTTAACGAGCTATGCGCGTAGAAAAAACTGTTCACGAACGATCGCATACTCGTATACATACATACACATAAACAGATTTCCAAAAGCACTTTAAATTTACTACAAGGACCTCAAAGCGTAAAGATATGTTGAAAAATTCAATTCAATTTCGGGGCGATTACAAGAACTTCCCATATACTGGGAAGTTAAGTAATAATCACTAGGAGTAAGGATTTGTCACGATTATTGTCAAGTTAATTTCGCTTATTCTAATTGCGTTGTCGTTATGTGAATGAAAGCTTGGTTTCAATTGAACAAAT
The DNA here is from genome assembly GCA_963942545.1 of Oxycera nigricornis. NCBI lineage: Eukaryota > Metazoa > Arthropoda > Insecta > Diptera > Stratiomyidae > Oxycera > Oxycera nigricornis. The sequence continues at coordinate 81,932,080 of OZ012662.1, forward strand.
TTTGTATGGATTTGTATGGAAAATTGTACCCCGTCTAAAGTTAATTTGACCTACCCATTTTATTGCCGGTCCCACCTGCCATCTTACTCGGAGGTATTTTCTAAGAATATTATACTCGATTCAAGTAAGCCCTTCGTAACGCTCAATTGGTTTTATATTAGTTTATTTAACATGCAATTTCCTTTTTGCCTTTCGACGTTGCTTTACACTGGATTTGCTCAATTGTAAACAAAGCAACGGTAATTAATCGATAATTGATTTTTTTATGACAATTCTTCAGACTTACTTGCCTTTTCAGTTTTCTTTTAATTGCATCAAAGTTTTAAGATTAAATTGCTAATTTTCTGAGCATTTTTGCATCAAACAAATAAATTAAAATCAAGGTCCACAGAAAAGCCAAAAATGTTTTAAAATGGCAAATTTTATTCGATATAATTGATAGTCAAGCCCTGAAGCGTAAAACAGATGGCGAATTAAGAAGTAACAGAACAGAAACTTCTTGGTAGGGAAGAACTCAAGAGAAAATTGAAATAAATTGTTGGCGTTACTGTGTTCTGCATTCATTGAAGCAGAACTATACAAGAATAAAAATGTCAGAAGCTCACATTGTCAACCTAATAATTTGATTTCATCCACAGTAAAGTCCATTGTTTACGAGGACTCCATTTTAAACGTTTTGAAACGCAAGTTTTTCTCCCATTATTTTTAATTTCCACTTGAAACATATTTTCATTGGCTTTGAAGCTCATTACTCTTTAAACAACTGATTTATGTTTAGGGTATTTTGAAATTCAAAGCTTTGTTTCAATTACAATTTTTCAATTTCAATTTACAATTTGATTTAATTGGATTTTATTTATATATGCATGCATGCGATCGTTTTCCGCTTGTTGCATGTTTGTAGAATACAATTCCCCCTACAAAATAAAAAATCTAGCAACTCAATTCTAACATTCAATTGCAATTTATAATTTACCATTCATGAATGCAAGCATTATGCACTTTTTATGGCATTCAATGCAATGAATTTTCCGCTGATTTACGACTTTAATCATTGGAAAATGTCCTTGTACACTGCTTATTTACGATTGAAGGTGTTCATTTTCGAGAAGTGAGTGGTTTTTCTTTTATAATTGTTTGAGTTCGCTGTGAAAAAAATACATGGATCATTAAAGCTTCCTTATTGAGCTGGTTTGTTTCGTTATAATGTAAAAAAACGGTTTCCTTGGGTAAGACAACAACTGTACTACTGATTCTTATTGTTCTCTTTGCCGAAAATATCAGAAAAAATCCTTCGACAGGGCATGAATGCATTCATTATCCTTGCCTGAAAAGTCCTGTGAAAGATGCTGTATCGTCGCCAACAAAAAATGATGTTCCTTGAAATTTTTCATTTTGTCGTTGAAGGCAACAAAATGAATACGAAAGCATGCAAGGAAAGTTTTAGTCTCCTTTTTCATCTTAGAAGTATCGTAGACTGTGTACTTTATTTCGTGATGCTTTTCCTTTCAAGGAAAACTATGAGTAAAGCAGCAATTTTTTAGAAACGTCCATTGTTCAAGGATATTTCTCATTTTTGTAGTGAAGTTTTGATAATTTAAGATAAAATGGACTATTTTGCTTTGAAACATTCTGTTGTTACCTTTCCGAAGTTACTCAAAAATGGCTGGATCAAAAATTATAGTTCTCAGCTGAAATCGAACGAGTACATCACGTAGAAGAATGGAAGCAACTTACCGGATGAGGGCGCATTGTTATTATATGATGGTCATTGGAGTCATATCAGCTTACGGCCTATTGAAGAGAATATAGAATACAATTCGGAGTTTTTAATAAATTATAATACTGTAGTTTCCAAAAATTAAGAACCTTTAAAACTATGAGAATAAAACGGGTTTATATAGTTTAAGTGTAGGTGATTTAAAATCTTGAAAAAAAAAGAGAAGTGACGAAAAATGTTAGTAATACTTCCGAACTATTACTGTTTAAACTACACATAACTTCCTTCTCGCAAAAAATACAAAAACGATGAAAATTAAATATAGGTAGTTGAAAGGGTTGAATTTGATAAAAAAAAATCTTTACAATGCAATGTTCCGGAAAATCTGTAAATTTTTTTTTTTTAATTTTTTACTAAAACGAAATAAATAATTTAAATAACGAAATTTCAAACGAATTTGCCAGTTTAAATTTGTAGCTGATGAATTTACCCACAAATTTTGTCTGAATTCTTTTTTCGATATGGGTATTTGCAATTTTCCAAGTACATACCACTATGAACAGTGTCATACTTGAAGTTTTTGTTTTTGTCGTAGTTTTTGAACAATCACACTAAGAAAGAAATGTTTCATATAAAAGTTGCAGTACAACGATGTATCTACAACGTTAATTTGAATTTTTGCAATATTGTAAGTTTTCTAGAAAATAATAGCGGTTTTCCACGTAAACCTCTAATAAAAGTTATTTTTTTACAGTCGTTTCCTATTAAACAATCAAAAAATAAAAAATTTATTCTTTAAAATACTAGTTTTCAAATGTTTTCCTGTAATTTAAAATAATTTATCTGAACATTTTTTTGCATTTCTATTTTCCTCACACATACACACAATTTTCCAAAACTCGCGACGAAATTCCCATATTTTTAGAGTCTCATTTTTTACATTGTGCCATGTAAATGTAAGTAATTTGTTTATGAACATTGCCGTTAATTGATGTGCCTAGAACGTTGTTTTAAATTTTTACCAACGCCTAATCTTTTCCTGGAATTATTAACGATTTTTCACGTAAACCTTCAGTAAAAAGTTAATTTTCTTAAAATTCTTTGCTATAAAGCAACCAAAAAAAATCAAATAAACAACATTTGTATTACAAACGCTTCTTTAGATATCATTTCCAAGCTGACACAGTTGTTGGTGATAATATTTGGAGTGAAAAAAATTATTATATTTTCTTAAAATTGACAAAGTTAGATGAATCAAAAATAATTGTGAATTATTTAAAAACTAAATATTTATAAAACACTGTACAATAATTTTGATGGTATATACTAAGATATACTTATGAATAAATTTTTATCGACATGTAATTATTTATAAAAATAAGATATAATTAAATGAAGCTATTGTTTTTAACTTCCCAGTATATGGGAAGTTCTTGTAATTGCCTCGAAAATCGAAATTGAAATTTTCAACTTTTCTTTACGTTTTGAGGTCTATAGAGTATATATAAAGTGTTTTTAGGAAGAAGTATGTATGTGTGTGTGTGTATGTACGTACGTGCGTTCGCAGGCAGTTTTTCTACGAGCATAACTCACGTAAACAGAGTCGTATCGACTTTGTTAAGAAGTCAATCGAAGCGTCTTTGCAATCTTAAGAGCTGATTAGTTTTTGGAAAACTTCGGTCCGGGGGGTTTGCTGTTTTCACCCCTTGAAGGTCAACCATGTTATGCGCTATATCTCACGAACCAAACATGCGATTTTCACTATTAAGGTGTCACTCGACGCGTTTTAACATTTCTATGATTCTATCAAATTTTTAAAAAAATTCTTGGAGCAGTTTTTTAATTTTTTTAAAAAAAGTGCAAAAATTAGGCTTTTTTTCAAAAACACAAAATTTTCAACCTGATTTTCAAACCTAAGTAATCAATGTTTATATAATTTACATACTCCAAATAGTTCTTGTGAAAAATCAAACAAAAGTTTTTTTCATGATTACAAAAAACGTTAAATGAAAAATAAAAAATCATTGAACGTTCAAGGTCATTTACGTCATTCATTATATCTCGAGAACCAAATATAATCTTCCGATCATTAAGGTGTCAATCAACGCGTATTATCATTTTAATGATGTTCTTATATTTAAAAAAAATCGTTAAAGCGTGTTTTTTGATTTATTAAAAATAAAATTGCAAAAGTAGTGTTTTTTTCATAAAAAAATCATTTTTAACCTGATTTGCACATGGTAATAATAAATGTTTATATAATTTGTAAACTTTTATAAATTTTTGTAGAGAAACCAGCAAAAAATTTTCTCATGATTACAAAAAGAAAATTAAATTAAAAATATAAAATCATTCAGTCACCATGTAAAAAGGGTTCATTCGAATCATTATACTTTAAATCTCTTATTCTAAAGACATTGTTGTATAGTCAATCAAAGTTTATTAATATTTGGAAAATTTGAGCAGATTTTCAATAGTCTTCACAGCACCATGTTGTAACTTTAATGAAAAAACTGCTTTGTAACCTGTCCCCCCTCCGATTGATCCGCGTGAATAATCAATCAAACCAATGCACCAAAATCCTTCAATTGACGCTCGCTTAGATGTTACGATTAATATTAAGTCATTCCAATAATTTTTACGAGAAGTACATTTTTATTATTTGAAGTAGTATTATTTCCATAACTATTATTGTGTTTAATATTTTTAATATCTACATATGTAGATATTACTGGGAAGGTCCCCGTGTGGACCTCATGGGTCGCACCTCAGGGCTTGTTCTCTTATAATATTCGTCCCATTTTTTTGTAAAACTAATGGTACATAAACATTAACAAGCCGCGAAGTGCGACCCTTGAGGTCCACACGGTCAACTTCCCAGTAATATCTACATAAACATTAAAAAAATTAAACACAATAATAATTTTGAAAATAATATTATTTTAAGTAATAGTAATGAGAGGTATTCATAGCCGTAATAGGAATTAGTTGATATAAATCATATCATCTACGGGAGCGTCCATTGATGACATAAGGTTTTTGGTGGATGGGGGTAGATTGATTTGATTGAATATATATATATTTGTCATTTTCATATCGATGCTTCAAGGACAAAAGAGCGCTAGCAAAAATGAGAGCAGTTTATGTTATTACGCCCACTAAAAGAATTTGTCGCGTGTTAGGCCATTTTTAATAGTTGCGTTCAAAATTGCCATCATTCCGGCATAATCACTGAATTTATATTTTTACACGATTTTGCGTAAATGAGATTGATGATTATTTCTTATTTTCTGTTGGTCTTGAAAAATATATAATATGCAGTCAAAAATAGGTTCAATTGCATGTAAAAAGTAAAAAGGAAGTAATTGGAATCTTACTTATCGTAATAAAGAATAAGTCTACTAAAAACTACATGATGAAAGCTTTTTAAAGCATATGATCTTGCTAAGTATTGACAACAAAACATTTTACCATTCAAAGCGTTGATTACCACAAATGCAAATTCTATTGAAATTTTGTTGGTTTTCAAAATTTAAGTAGTTTTTTTTATTAAAATTAAAACAATCTTGAAACTATTAAAAATCTGCTCAAATTATGCGAATATTAAAACATTTTGATTGAATTTACAACAAAGTTTTTAGAATAAAAGATATTCAGTAATATCGTATGAACCCTCTTTAAATGGTAACTTTGAATGATTTTTTATTTTCAATTTTTTTTTCATAATCATGGAAAAAAGTTTTGCTGGTTTCTCTTCAAAAACTGATAGGAATGTATAAATTTTATAAACATTTATTACTGTGCTGTGCATATCAGGTTAAAAAATTATTTTTTATGAAAAAAATATTAATTTTTCGCATTTTCTTTTATTAAATTAAAAAAACGGCTGAAAAAATTTTTTATAATGTTAAGCACATCACAAAAATGTTAATACACGTCTGTTGACACCTTAATTATGGGAATATTATATCTGGTTCGTGAGATATAGTGAATGACAAAAATGACCTTGAAGGTCATACATGACTGTTAATGATTTTTTTTATTTAATGTTTTTTGTTATCATGAGAAAAAAGATTTGATGATGTTTTTACAAGCACTGCTTGGAGTATATAAATTTTATAGAAATTGATTACTGTGCTCCGAGATATAGCGCATGACAGCAATGACCTTCAACGGGTCACAACAGCAAACCCCGGCCCCCTCCCGCTCGAAGTTTCCCAAAAACTAACTAACTAACGATGGGGTCTTCGGGACCCCCAATGACAGTTACCAACAACAAGATTGTAAATTTCAGTACAGTAAACATTTTTCTTCACATACCTGAAAATCCCCAAAAAATAAACGACTATTTTGATTTTGAACGTCTTATTTACATTGCGATTACGAATAAAATCATTTTCAAGATTTTTGCTTCAATTTTTTTCAACATGCTTTTTCTCAACTATTGATACATCATAAATAAATACTGAAAATGCATCGTTATCTTGTTGACTAATTTAGTGCCGTTAATAGAAAGCATTTTTTTTCAGTTGGGGTTGATTTTAACTCCGAATCTCGCGTTGTTTCCTGAAAAAGAAATATGTTTTTGATTGGTAGTATGTTTGAACATACATTACGGGCTAATAAATAATTTAGAGATATTAGTGAGTAAAACGAACATCTAATCATGAAAGACTGAAACGGAAACAATGACGTCAATGCTAGTCAAATAACACAGTTGAACCCGCGATTATTTCATTTATATTGTTACTCCAATATTAAATTAACTCTCACCTTGTTATGAATAATGTAGGAGGTTTTAAATAACCAGTAATCCACCTTGAATTTTATTCTAGTGTTCATAGGGTTCACAATTACGGCTTAGTGCGATATTATAACCCATGTCTTTATATTGACTAAAATAAGGGATTAAAAAAATGTTCCGGTGCATAAAATGTCGCAAATAAAACTTAATTAATTATTGGACCAATAATTTGCGTTTTACTACCATCAAATTTTGTTTTTTGAACACAATAAGTAAGTTCACTAAGCAAGTCACTATCAAAATGTCGTGTGAGCTGATGTAGTGAAATTTGAAACAACAACTGGAGTGAATCTTCGTAAAATTTAACAACGTAAATTTAACCCTTTCTTTAAATGATTAGGATTTCGGTATTTAAAGCCTTTTTCAAATGTTTTTATTATTGTCGGATTCACAATGATAATTAATTTATACACACTTAAAAGATTAACGGAATCATACTCACATTTTTTTATATTGAGCACATTATTCCGTTAATATAACGGAAAACGTGAATTACATAAAGTTAGGTTAGGTTAGGTTATAAGTGTGCTAACTAAGCCAAAATGGCTTCCGCTCCACTTAGCCCGTTTTTGTCAATTCTGCATTGATTAAGTGGAAACCTTCCTATCCATTCTATTAACCATTCTGATTTCTTAAAAAAAATCAATGGTACTTAGCTCGACAAAAAGAATGCCTCTAAAGGGTTATGTCTCCCAGCAGGTAGAGCCAGAAATTTGGGCAGAAGGTCCCTACTGACCCGTACGTTAATCCACAAGATTTTTCGTTGCAGCTCTGTCAAGAACTAACAGATAAAGACTACGTTTTAAGTCGTATTTGGATCACATAAGCCAAGCAGTGTAACATGTGCCTAAATTTCTAGAGCGTCTTAATGCTAGCTCGTATGCCGATTCCTTTATAACTTGCTTAAGTTCCTGCATTGAGACTCCTCTTCTCAACGCTTCGTGCAAGTGTACGCCACGGAATCGCTCCCTAGCAAGCTGATCACCTTGTACCTCACTTTTCCAAGAAACCCAGCACAGTTTTATTTTCTTCATTAGGTAATCCTTCTCAGTTCAAACCTACAGATCTTAAATAATATGGAGGACACTAAAATTAACTCCAGCCATCTCATAGCCGCCTGATTGATTTTACAAAGATAGTGATGTATTTATTGACATCCCCTCTGCCGACTATCTCTGCTGCTCGCAAGATTGCCACTTTTGCTGCCTATACAACTGTGAAGTACTCGGGAAGCTTCAACGATTTGCTCAGGACCCAGTACTCGGAAAATATTCCGGCTCAGCCATTTGCTTCGTTTTCGAGCCATCCGTATACACTGACACAGTTCCTTCGCCTACTGGTACCCGTCCTTCCAATTTTTTTTTTAGGGAAAAATGGTCACAAAGTTTGTCCCAAAGTCTAACGTTAGCACTCGATAGTGTATGCTGGAGTGCCCGTAGGGTCTCCCTCCAGCAATCCTCACTTTTGAGACGTGCAGCACGAACGGCTGCCACATATTCGTAGAGTTTGTTTAATTGCAATAAATTCAAGATTATTTCTAGTTCAGCTGTGAGAATTGTGCGCAGTGCAACCGTTATTTCCAAGCACGCGACTCTTTGGAGCTTAGTCAGCTGACCCATGTTGTGTTTTCTACGCAATGCCTCCTACCACACAATAGCCCCAAAGGTCAGGATTGATCTGCTGTGTACATCCACATACACATCGACTCGTGGCATAAGCCGCCATTTAGTTCCAAAGAGCGCCTTGCTATTAAAGAAGGCTACAGTAGCTTTCCTCAATTTTTCCTCAAAATTCCAGGTGAGTTTATGGTCTAATACGATGCCTAAGTATGTCACTTGATTTCAGAGCACGACACTTTCCTCGCTAAGTGTGGACAGCCTAACATCTGAAATTTTACACCTTATTGTACGAAAAACACACGCGCCGTCGTAGTGGGAGTGACAACAAGGCCATAGTCCTTAGGCTACCTACTGATAATATATAAGGCAAAATGCATCCATTCGGGTACAACGTCGATGAATCTGCCTGGCACTATAATGGCAACTTCGTCCACGTATGGGATGCCCTTAGACCATTCCCCTACAGTGTTGAAAAAAGATTGTTCATCACCACAAGCCATAGTAGCGGTTAAAGAATTCCTCCTTGAGAGGTTCCCCTGTTTACGTACTTCATGATAGAGAGGTCACTAAAGGATGAGTTCACTATTCTCTGAGAATCACATTACTTCATGTGATATTCATTTGGATTGAATTAGTACAAATAAAAGAGATATTTCAATTTATGTACCATTCAACGAAACTGCAAATAAATTGTTGATATTGTTTCGTACTAGTATTTTTTAAACCTAACTATTAACAATTAAATTATAAACACTTCCAATGATCAAAATTTAAATGAGTTTCTGAAGTTTCAATAGCTGATGGAATGTTTTTTATGATTCTATTAATTTTTGAAAACAGCATTAGTGACGCTGTTTTTTAATTTAATAAAACAAGATGTAAAAATTCGTGTTTTTCCTAAAAAATAAATTTTCAACCTGACTGGAACTTCATGCGGTCAATGTTTATAAAATTTAGATACAATACACAATTCTTGTCAAAATATCAGTAAAACTTTCTTTCATGAGAACAAAAAAAAATTAAATTAGCCACCCGTGAGTTGCGGCGCTTCAGGGCCACACGGTCAACTTCCTAGTTATATCTATATAAATACTGAAAATATAAAACACCATAATATTAATGAAAATACTACTACTTTAAATAATAATAACTAGCAGAATCCAGCACTCGAAATTCGAGTGCAATGATGATTTTATTATAACTGACTCTAGAAATTCGATCGAATAATCATCAATCTCAGTTAGAACCCTTATTTTCACGCTTTCACAAATTTAAGTTAATTCAAAAACCTTTTTCCAAAATTTCCTTAAAAACGTGTATTTAAACTATTAAAGCAGATGTACATTTCTTCTGGCACTCGCAGACTTCTTCAGTGTATAACTAATTCCCTAAGTTCTGTGTTTCTATTTTAATCCCTAACGTTTTACATTTTCATCGCAAAATTTAAACAGCTTAATTGCTCCATTTTCTAAGTTAATATTCATTCTAATCCCTACAGGTACTCTACTCTATCTCTATAGTTTCCCTTATGTAACCTGGTATATCCCACTTTTTTCTCCTCCTTCCAGTTTGTCTTTTTCCGTCGATATGCTATTTTTTAGTTGAATTCCGCTCTTTGGTACCACTTCGATGTTGTATTTTTTAACATGCGTTTCAAGTCCCTGTGCATATCCGAGAATGTTATGAAGAAGTCTGGGTGTGCCAGACGAAATGGTTTTTGAATTTAACTTAAATCATCAAGCAATATAATAAAACGGCAAGCTAAATTTGTTTTTCTATTGTGATTAAATAATGTTTATGAATTTCAATAATGTTTAAAAATCATTATTCAATTATTGGGGCTTCAATGCGTCTCGAACGTATAACAATGCTAAGCGTTTTGCGCATCTCATCATTCTATTTTCACATTCTTGAGATCTACCAAACCGGTTGTTGTAAATATTGTTAGGAAAATCAAACATCGTTTTTAAATCTTGAAAGTTTTCTTCAACTGAAAACGCTTTTTTGTAGAATAATAGACGACCTTCAGCAAAACAAACTAAAAAAATATGACCAAATATTGATGAAATGTACGTATACATTTGCATAATGAACGGCGACGCTATACACACGAATGATCCTCAGAGAGAAAGCTATCACACAACACCGAACCATTGAACGCACAATGCACATGAACGGTATAAAGTGTGAATGAAAATAATCCTAAATGTGGTGAAATTTGATGATTAGCTTCCAAAAAAGAAACTAAAACATTTGCAACAGTCCTAGATATAAACCTGGGACTCCCGCGTGCAAGGGCAAATTGCCACCTCATGCACTAAACAGCCTAAAGAAGATTAGGGTTTTTATCTTGGTAGTGAAGGCTAGTATACCATTGGTATTTATCGCTGTGTGAACGTTCAACGATGTGTATGTATTAGTAAGAAAATCTATTTTCCTTTTTCTCTCTATATTTTCCAAACTGATTTTCACAAAAAATACAATTCTGCACATCTACAGGATATTCTCTTTCCATTGATGTATTTTTTATGATATCAGGTCCAGAAACAACGGCTAAAATGGTACCACAAAATTCATGTTAGCCGTTTAATTATATAGATGATAGGAACTCAAACAATAATTGGAAAAATATTATAATATAAATATTAACCGAATCATCTTAGGGAGCGTCCATTGATACGGTAACTCTGGTGCGGGCAGGGGGCTTATTCAAGTTGGCAATGGGGGGGTGGGGGGCAGGTTACAAAGCTTTTTCATGGAGTTTCTGTTTCGGCGACTGAACAGATTTTGTCGCGTGTTGGCTATTTTGAATAATTGCGTCCAAAACCTCCATAGACATTTATACCCCTTTCCATCCACGCCAAATCTCTAGATTTTGTCGAAGTGATTTGGTAGTGTTTCCACTTACAAATCGGATTTTGGCTGTCACTGTCACTGTCATTGCATGAGATGACATAAAATTTTGAAAGTAGATGATTCTCGTTATTGAAATCGTGGTGTGTGTTTCGCGATTGCGTAGTTGTTAGCGATTGGTAGAGAGCGGAATTGCAATGAATATCGACGATAAAAATTTGTTACCTTTATGTGACACCAAAATGACTTGTCATTCGTATTCAAAACACAATTTGACACTTGCTGAATGTGCTGAAATACAATTATTTGCAATGCTGCCACACGCAACCATGAGATTTTGAGTGGATTTCGATGAAATCTACAAGATCTACGATCGACTAGATTTCGATTTTTATATGGGAAATCTACAAGATTTCGATGAGGATTTGGGAAAGTTGCCTAAATCTAGAGATTTCGCGTAGATGGAAACGGGGTAGAATCATTTCAGATTTGGCAGTCGTTTTGAAAAAAAGTAATATGCAGCGAATAATTGCCGTTCAATTATGTGTAAAAAATTTAAAATATTACAAAAGATGAAAAAAAAAAAATTGAAATCTTTCGAACACTTAAAAATTAAACTAATAAACTATAAAAAAACTGCGGTTTTTCATTGTTATAGCTATTGCACAATTTTACCTTGGAACCCTAATAAACATATCTTATTTTAATATTGATTTTTAAAAATATCTTATACGCAGTAAAAATCAAATCTCAATTATTTACTTAATTACTTTAATTAATTGATGTTACTTGAACGGAAGAAATAACGAACTCTAACAATTATTGATCTCCAAACTTTTGACAAATGGCCCTTGCATATTTAATGAATGCTTCTCCACTCATTATACATATTCATTGTTTATAATTTCTGTATGGAAGTACGAAAAAACTATGATGTTTCATTTCAAGAGAACTTAAAATATCAGATTTCAAGAAGCAATGATAGCGAGAAGTAGAAGTTCGATAGATTATAAATTTTTAGAAACTACGTCATACAAGTAAATGAAACTCGGTAATATTATTTTTATCAATCTTTATTTATTATAAATATTAAGGGTGTATTGTTTTGTAATTGAATATGTTTCACAATCATCAAAAACGTCGTTTTTTTTAAAGTTATCTTCAAAACATCCTACCTTTCAAAGTGTTGATTATAAAAATTTAAATTTTGATTAAAAACATGTTTTTTTAATTTCAGGCAGTTTCTTCTCTAAACTTGAATTCAATTAAAAAACGACACTGAAAATATTGAAAATCTGCTCAAATTATATAGCTATTGATACTCATTTATTGGTAAAGCAACAATGCCTTTTGAATAAAAGACATTAGGTAATATTCATCGTTTCGCCCCTCATTCAAGGTGACTAACGGTTTTTTTATTTTTGTTCCAATTTTTTTTGTCATGAACAAAACTTTTACTGGTTATTTTACAAAAAAATGTTTAGAGTATCAAAATTTTATAAGCATTGATTACTTGTTGTGTTTAAATTTATTTCTGTAATACAAACACTACTACGCTTTGATTGACAGCTTAACAATGTAAATTCAATGTTTGGTTCGCGAGATATCGTGCATGACAGAAATGACCTTGGAGGGGTCAAAATAAATTCTCTTGACCGAAGTTTTCCAAAATTCAATCAGCTATTGTAAATTGCTTCAATTGGCATTTCAACGAAATGTGTGTCTAAGTTATGCTCTTAGAAAAACACTTCTCACGAACATACATACACATATACAGACTTTCGAAATCACTTTAAATTTACTGCAAAGACCTCAATACGTAAAGATATGGTGCACATTTCAATTTCCGTTTTCGGGTGATAACAAGAACTTTCCATATACTGGGAAGTTGAAAATTAACATAACAACGCTCCTTAAAAAAAATCGAATAATTTATAATTTTCATGCTAAGGCAAAATTATGTGAAATGGAAAAAAATATAAATCTTTATGGTGACCCTGAAACGCCTCAAAATGAACGTTTACCTCAATTTGGTTTCAGTTTCGAGAATAGATTCTAATTTCTGCGTATTTTCCCTGTATATTTAAAAGGCTTCTGATTAATGATCTAAGTATCTTGTGGGCGTATTTACGACATTCATGCTGATTGTGTACTCTGCCAAAGCGGTTTAAACCAATTAAACTTCATGCGGGTCGTGATAGTTTCTCGTCAACTAAACGTTGGCGTAAGTTCACATGCTCAAAGGATTATAAATGAATTGCCATTTTATAGCTAGTCGCATGTATATTTGATATATGATTATTTTCTACCTTAAGATACGTCAATTCATTATCAACGGCAGCACCTAAAAACACATCAGTAGAGGATGAAACCCATATCTGTATGTAGGTAGGTAAACGCTAAAATATTTGACACTTCTGAGAAAATATATAATTTGACATGGTTGAAAATAAACGAATTACCTTTCATGAGCACAAATTGTTGTATGTTATTTATTAAGAAAGTGGTTGAGGTGTACTCCAGCATGAGTGGTGGTTGACAAGTGAATGAAAACATAATTAGATAAAGAGACAGTAGCTCGGAAGAAGATGCAAACATTTGGGAGCTCGCAATTTGTATTTACACCTCATGACTTCTTAAAAGTCAACATTAAATTTTGAGAAAGTGCTGGATCACCAGCGAAATCACCAGTGAATAATTTCATGAACAATAAAGAAAAGAATGCAGATTTTTTCACCAAACATTTATGACAAGTGTGGACGATGAACACGAACACTAAATTTTAGATTTTATCTAATATCTTCTTAAAGCTGTTCACACATGCTCAGTGTGTGAAAATATTTTTCGATTTATTAAAAATATTAAACATGAAAAACACTTTGAAATCCATCTTAAAAAGTATTGTTTCAATGATGTATCAATAAACAAATTATTATTTTCGACTGGAATCTATATACTGTTGATGTTGATAAATAAACATAAAATTTCAAATAAATGTGTCCAATTTTGAAGTCGGTCTGCTGTTCACTTTCTGAGAAAAAATACTTACACAAATCAATATCCTTCCCTCCTTGAAATAAGTACGTGTGGAGCAGACATATTTTCAGTGGGCTGGTTATAAGATACTTTCATTAGAAACTGTGCACAACACGCTTGCTTGCGGCTGCTTTTGATCCTTGTTCCAATAAATTTAAATTTTTGTAAAATGATATGAATTCTCTTTGGATAATTATATTTTTCAATGAATTTCATACGTTCGCACGAGCACGATCCACTTCAGCGATGAGAGATTTCGATAGAAGAATGAGATGAGTGTTGCGCCTGACCTTTAATTTCTGCCTTGAAATTATGCCGAGAAAATTAATTGGTTTCAATTCGCTTTAATCAGGTAATGCCGAATTCTTCTGAATATTCGTTGCGGTTGCGGTGTAACATGATATTACACTAATTTGGTATTTATAATGTTGGCTAGATTTAAAGGTGGTAATTATTGCGGGATTTTTTGGAGGATGATCAAGTTTTCCTTACAACAAAATGACTAAATCGCTTCAGATGCAATGCGGCATTTTGTCTTAAAGTATATCAAAGCTTAGGAAGGTTTTAAAATTCAACAAAATGAAATCATGTTTAGTTGGTGACTTGCGATGCTATGAACCTTTAGTGTTTCCTGTGAAGCTTAAGAGAATTAATCCTATGTTTTAATGTGGCACGCAAAATCAAAAACTGAAGGTAAGCAGGTCTTAAGGGGTGGGTGGTTTAATATTTTGAACACAATTTTAAGGGTTATTTTTGAAAATTGGGTACAACAAATAAATTACTTGGGACTTACAATCGATGATAAACTCACATGGACGCCACACACAGCCGAACTTAGAAAAAAATAGCAGCCATCGTAGGTCTCCTTCGCCGATTCAACTTCTTTCCGACTAGCAAAAAAGTTCAAATTATATATGCCCATATTCTGTCAAAAGTTACCTATGGTCTACTGATATGGAGTCAAACTTCAAAAAGTAGCCTAATAGCCATCTCCAGATTAATAACCAAGGCTTATAAAACTATATACAGACTCCCTATGCGGACCGCTACAGTCGAGGTGTATAAAATAGCTAAGTCTAGAATCCCTAATGCATATGTAGAGAGCGAAACTCATACATAAACACTTAAATCTAAAAGAATATAGCTCATTGAGCCTAGAGAAAATCTCGGATAAAAACATATATAATGTCAGAAATGCCAACGATATAGTTATCGGAAATGCTAGAACGGAACGGCAAAAAGAGGACCCTGTTAATAAAGCAGCTGGCTTTTACAATACGTTACCGAGCTATATAAAGGACATAACAAACTGTAACTTATTTAAAGTGACACTCAAAAAACATCTCATACGTGAACAAAACTTGAAATGAATACATCAGCTCCGCAATTCCTCAAAGCTCATAATGAAAAATTAGAAAAATATCACAAATGTTAATATAAACGAAAATAAATGACTTTATATATCCTAAATTAGGCACTGTCCCTTATACCGATCTTTATCGTCTGGGAAGTGCCAAGCATTTTTTGAAATATGGATGGATAAATAAATAGTTTCTATTGTCTTGGATACATTGGCTAGAAGGACACGGAGGTGGGTTTAGTCGGTAGAAATCCGGCATATCGTGAGGCTGGAGCCAATCGGTATCTTTTGAAGATTCCCACCTTCCAACGACGAAAAAAAAAATATGGTAAACATAAATTAACTTATAAGTTAAGGACATAATAGTGCAACATTTCAAGAGACTTCTGTTATATTTTTGTGAAAAAATATTGTGAATTGAGCCACTCGTCATAACTCATGACCGGATCATCTGTTGACTAAAAACCTAAAAAAATTCGTTAGCTTATGAGTTTTTCGAAGTTTTCAAGTTTTTTTTTAATTTTTTTCAAGTTTTTTTTTAATTTTCAGAAATAAACACAGATAAATTTTTCGAATTTATGGAAATTAATTGATAAAAATCGGCAAATTTGTGAAGTAAATTATAACAATAAAAAATACAAAATCTCAACGCATTTACTTCATAATTTATTTATAAACTAAATGTGCAAAATTGCGAAGAATCGAATAAGTGGTTTTTGTGTTACAGTGATAACAGACTTTAAAAAAACGATATTTGAGAAAAACTCGTTTAGAAATTAATAATAAAAGCAAAATTTGGTATATATTCCATATACCAAAAGAAGTCGGGAATGAAAATTAAAAAATGAAATTTCAAGGTTTTTTATTTAAATATTACCTAAAATTTTAATTATTGGAGCAAGTTATAATAATTGAATTTTTTTTACTATAGCTCATATGTTTTTATTTATTTTCAACAGTTTCATTGTTCGCAATCACAACATATGAATCTTGTAGCATCTTTTTCAGTGAGTCCCACGCATATTTCATGGGCATATCTTTTGCAACGAATACAAAGCCGCATGTCTAATATTTTGTCACTATTGCAAACGAAACAGTACCAAAGTTCATTTCGCTCTATTAATCTTTCCGACGATCTTTCGTGTTCTCTGGCGCTGCCATTGCAATTAGACTTTAGAATTTGTTTTTTTGCCCTCGCCATTTGTTTTTTATTAGTTCTACTATTTCTCCCTTTTCTGTCCTGCTTACTTTCTTGTAGCACGTCTACTTTCTCCGGCGATTTTGTCAATATTTTAGTCTTTCCAGGTTGCCTGCCGCGCTTGATTGTTTTCCGTGATCAAGCTTTAGGGAAATGCTTAATTGTTTCGGGTGTGACAATCTTGTGTGAGGACGTGGATGCAATTGGAGAAATGATTGATGTTGATAAAACAGTTTTTGTAGGGATTGTTATTGATGGAACCACTGAAGAAGCTTGAATCTGCGATTTTCTAGAAGAACCTGGTATTGATGAAGCCATTGAATGATCAAGACTTGATTGTGGGCTGATAAGTTTTGTATCTAATACCAAATTACTTTGTAGTTCTATCGCAAGAGGTCTCAAATTTTCTTCTCTGTCAGTTACAGCAGATCATGAGAAATCTTCATCTTTAAATATATATAAATTAAAGGGGTGTATTCCTGAAGTTTTAAAACCACTAACAATGTTGGCCTGGCTGAAGGATTTTAAGATAATTTCTGATACAAATTTAGGAATATTGTAAATAGTTACAGTCTTCCCAGGATTACACAGCATCCAATTACTAATAGCAACTTTATATTTAGACTTGAATGAAGAAAAAACAGCAATATCCAGTGACTGAAGTTTATTGCTGCAATGAGGTGGCCGCGTCAGAAAAGTGATTCCATTTTCTTTAGCAAGATGGATAACATCCGCATTGACGTGACTCTCATGATTGTCAAAAGTTAAAAGAACAGGATTTTTCTTCGCTGCATGAGAAAACTTTATAAAGTGTTTCATAAACTTGACAAAACTTTTCGCCGTCATCCAGCCACTTGAATACGAGTCACCATCTGATCCAATTGGGCTATTTTCAACAAATACTTGATTATATTTGACGCGTGGAAAAATGAAAAATGGCGGCAAAACATTTCCCACGGCATTCACTGCAAAGCATACCGTTAAAAGAGTTCCTCTTTCAGCTGACGTTATTTGACCCACTTGACGGCAATGCTTACTAGTAACTACTTTTGGACACTTTTGCACAGTAGTACATACTGTTTCATCACAGTTATAAATATTCTGTGCTTCGAAATGCAATTTTTCTCTTACCTCTCTTAAATTGTCAAAAAAATCTTTCACATTCTTTCTGTTGAAACTTGTTGCTCTTGAAAGGCTTGTAGCTTCTGGTGTTTGTAAGCTAAGCTGAGTATTTCTTTTGAGAAATCCTCGAAACTAATCCTTTCCCGTAGATTTATGTTTTTTCTAACCATCTGGTACGTTTTTAACTTCCCAGTATATGGGAAGTTCTTGTAAACGCCTCGAAAATCGAAATTGAAATTTTCAACTTTTCTTTACGTTTTGAGGTCTATAGAGTATATATAAAGTGTTTTTAGAAAGAGAGATGTATGTGTGTGTGTGTGTGTGTGTACGTACGTACGTTCGTGGACACTTTTTTCTACGAGCATAACTCACGTAAACAAAGTCGTATCGACTTCTTTGAGGTGTCAATCGAAGCGTCTTTGCAATTTTAAGAGCTGATTAGTTTTTGGGATACTTCGGTCGGGGGGGTTTGCTGTTTTGACCCTTTGAAGGTCATTTCTGTCATGCGGTATATCTCGCCAACCAAACATACGATTTGCATGATAGATGTGTCAATCGACGCGTATTAGCATTCGTGTGAATCTATGAAGTTTTTAAAAAAATCTTTGTAGCCGTTTTTTAATTTAAGGAAAAAAAGTGCAAAAAATTAGGGTTTTTTTCATAAACAATAAATTTTTAACCTGATTTACGAAATTTAGTAGACAATGTTTGTAAAATTTATATACTCCAAACAATTTGTGTAAAAACACAATCAAAGCTTTTACTCATAATAACGTAAAAAATTAAATTAAAAATTAAAAATTATTAAAAGTCATCATGATTTTCAAGGTCATTTTTATCATTCACTATATCTCACGAACCAGATATAATATTTGCATCATTGAGGTGTCAGTTGACGAAAATTAATATCTTTGTGAAGCTTTTAACATTACAAAAATTCGTTTCAGCTTTTTTTTTAATTTAATAGAAGAAAATGCAAAAAATTATAGTTTTTTTCATAAAAAATATTTTTTAACCTGATTTGCACAGCACAGTAATACCTGTTTATAAAATGTATACATTCTTATCAGGTTTTGAAGAGAAACCGGCAAAATTTTCTTCGTTGATTATGAAAAAAACTAAATGAAAAATAAAATATCATTCAAATTTACCATTTAAAGAGGGTTCATACGAATGCTTTTACTTTATTTTTTTTATTCTAAAAATTGTTGTAAATTCAATCAAAGTTTTAAAATATTTGCATAATTTGAGCAGATTTTAAATAGTTTTTATAGTCTTTTAATTAAAAAAAATGCTTAAATTTGTAAAACCAACAAAAATTTTCAAGACCAAAAAGGCCCCCACGGATTGATCCGCATAAATATTCAATACGTCCTCATCGACCAAAAACCTTACGTAATCAATGGACCCTCCCGTGGACGATATGATTCATATTAACTCATTCCTGTTACTGCTATGGATACCTCTCATTGTTGTAATGTTGTTGATGTTTATGTAGATATTACTGGGAAGTTGACCGTGTGGACCTCAAGGGTCGCACCTGGCGGCTTGTTAGAATTTGCGATAGCATAATCACTCGCTAACTTCATAGCTGCTGCTTTGGTCAAGCCATAATGCATTTTGCTAAATTCTAGTAAGTAGTCAGCCAATATCCTCTCCTCTTTTATTGAAAATATTTGCGTATATATATGTAGACTTGTACTGACTTCCCGCTTCATCAAATTTTTGCATCTTTTCTTTATTATTCACATACCGTCTGATTGTCGACCTGTTTATGCCGTACTTTGTAGGCTGAGGCTCCACATACGATTCCAAATCGGTTTCGGTTTGTTTGTTTTAAGAATGAACATCATAGCGGCGCGACCTTTTCTTATTTTGCATGTTATCTAAATGAGAACCGGGCGACCCTGCGTCCACGTCCGATTCGATCAATAACGCCGGTTTTACGACCCGTCTGGTTCCAAACGACCCGGGTCGACGTTCCGATTCATAATCAGAACGAAGGCGCTTCCTTCTCGCTCATTTACACGCTTTCGTCATAAGATTGGATGACACCCGGCTCCACGGCCGGTTTTCTGAAACTGATTTTCTGTATGCGCATGCGTTGTGTTCATTCGTTAAAAGGCAGTGAACGGAGAAGGTCATGGAGCAGGTGATAACGGCAGTTGCAAATAATCCGGTAATATGGAGTATTGCGGAGAAAGATTACCACAACAGGGAACTTTATGATGCGGCGTGGGAGAATGTTTGCCGAGAAGTGTGCCCTAGTGCCAGAATTCATCCATTTTAGGATTTTAGCACTGACACCATCAACAACGCAAGACAGATGTTTTCACGTTGAGCACCGACACGAGAATGAACACTAAACAAACAATCTGATTCAAGAGCCTCGCACGTTCTTGTTAACTTCCCAGTATATGGGAAGTTCTTGTAATCGCCTCGAAAATCGAAATTGAAATTTTCAAGTTTTCTTTACGTTTTGAGGTCTATAGAGTATATATAAAGTGTTTTTAGAAAGAAGTATGTATGTGTGTGTGTATGTACGTACGTACGTACGTACGTATGTGCGTTCGCGGGCAGTTTTTCTACGAGCATAACTCACGTAAACAAAGTCGTATCGACTTAGTTAAGGTGTCAATCGAAGCGTCTTTGCAATCTTAAGAGCTGATTAGTTTTTGGAAAACTTCGGTCGGGGGCTGTTTTCACCCCTGGAAGGTCAACAATGTTATGCGCTATAACTCACGAACTAACATGCGATTTTCATTGTTAAGGTGTCAATCGACGCGTATTAACAATTTTATGAATCTATCAAATTTTTAAAAAAAATCGTTGGAGCCGTTTTTCAATTTTTAAAAAAAAAGTGCAAAAAATTAGTTTTTTTTCAAAAACACAAAATTTTTAACCTGATTTTCAAATCTAAGAGATCAATGTTTATATAATTTCTATACTCCAAATAGTTCTTGTGAAAAAACCAGCAAAAGTTTTTTTCATGATTACAAAAAATATTAAATAAAAAATAAAAAAATCATTTAACGTTCAATGTCATTTACGTCATTCATTATATCTCGAGAACCAAATATAATCTTTCGATCATTAAGGTGTCAATCGACGCGTATTAACATTTTTATGATGTTTTAATATTTTAAAAAAATCGTTAAAGCGGTTTTTCCAATTTATTAAAAAAAATTGGAAAAGTAGTGTTTTTTTCATAAAAAAATTTATTTTTAACTTGATTTGCACATCGTAATAATAAATGTTCATAGAATTTATAAACTTTTATCATTTTTTGTAGAGAAACCAGCAAAAACTTTTCTCATGATTAAAAAAAAAAATTAAAAATTAAAAATAAAAACTCATTCAAAGTCACCATGTAAAAACGGTTCATTCGAATCATTATCATTATAGATTTACTCTAATTCTAAAGACATTGTTGTATAGTCAATCAAAGTTTATAATATTTGCCAAATTTGAGCAGATTTTCCATAGTCTTCACAGCACCATGTTTTAACTTTAATGAAAAAACTGCTTTGTAACCTCCCCCCCTCCGATTGATCCGCGTGAATAATCAATCAAACCAACGCACCAAAATCCTTACGTAATCAATTGACGCTCGCGTAGATGTTACGATTAATATTAAGTCATTCCAATAACTTTTATGAGAGGTATATTTTTATTATTTGAAGTAGTATTATTTCCATAACTATTATTGTGTTTAATATTTTTAATATCTATGTAGATATTACTGGGAAGTTGACCGTGTGGACCTCATGGGTCGCACCGCACGGCTGGTTTCAGATTTGGAGTCGGACGTGGAGCCTTGACGCCCGTCGTTCTTATTGTTTACGCATTCCAAATAATAATCGGTTTGGAATCGTACGTGAAGCCTCAGCCTCAGCCGTAGCAGTCCTTCTCAAAGACATTCCTTTCTCAACCTCAGCTATAGCGTTGGCGATTTGTTGCTTGGTAAAAATTCCTTCTTTTAGTACTTTCCTTTGGTTTATACAGGAAAGGCATTTTTGTCTGATAATACATCAATTCAATTTGAAAATCAAGATTATAAATTTTTGTAGAAAATGTTCAGACTTGCGGGAGAGTTGAACCACGGTTCAAGTCTCCCTCCAGCAGGTGGTTCAGCTGTCCCACCAGGTGACACTTTGACTTTGTCGAATTGCAGAAAAAAATTAAAACATCTTTGGTGAAACTATTGATGTTGCACGAAAGTATATCATATTTACAAACAGCCATAAAATACACTACGCACATACCTTGCAATTTAAATAAACGACGATCAAACAGCTGAAAATATTTTTTTTTTACTTTGAGCACTTCAAAAACAGGTTTTCCAATTTTTAGCAAACGCCACTTTAGAACACAGTGTTGCCACGTAGGTGAGTATATGGTGCGGTGATACACGTCATTGTTTTACTATCGTCTCATTAGCGCGAAATTTGAAGGAGATATTTACAATGGCTCAAGTCGCCCCCCTGGTCAACTGTCCCGGACTCCCCTACATAACGGCTGCTTGATTCGGCAACAAACATTGGTTGTAAAGCTGATTTTGCGTTGGCAACTACAAGCGATTCCGTTTTTGTGCGTTGCCACAAAGCTACATTGTTTTGGCACCATTCGTGGTTTTGACTATTATTGAGCTCAAATTCAGCCCCATTCCTAATTACGTTCCAAAACGTAATTTGGACAAAATCACAAATCAAAACAAGATAATAATCGGTGTTGACATGTACAATAGATACCACTAGTTGATATTTTCAAATTTATCACACTGTTCGACACAACATGTCAAACAAAGACAGCTCTTCAAATAAGAGTTTTTCATTGCATAAGTAATAAATCGAATTCAAACTGACGTGAACGAAAATAACTTCTTTAATCTTTTTTTCGTATACTTTTTCTTTGGTTTTCAAGGAGAATATTGACATTTTCGAGATGATCTTTATTCATGAGCTTTTGTAAATATTTAGGCATCCATCTCATAATGCGTCATACATAAATATGTATTTTCCGAGTAATGTAAATAAGCTATGTACATATATGAATATGGTAAATATTTTACATTTCTGCTGTCTTTATCTTCTAGCTGCAAAAGTATGAGTAAATTATTCTGATTTATTTTTATTTATCGATATAAATTGATAACATATTAGGGTACACATGCACAAAACATTGAATAAGGTTGCAAGTAGCAACAAAACAACGTATATGAGAAATATATACCCTTTTTGGTAAAAAGGAAATACATGACTTTTCAATAATTTAAACATAATTTTTCTTTTTTTATGAAAATTTGAGCTTTATTCTACATCTTATTTATACTATCTTGTTTTACCGCATCTCACCCTACCAAGAGGGTTATTTGAAGCAGGACACCCATTTAGGATTCCATAGATGTGTGCTATCGGTGTCGCTAATTTTAGCGTATGCTCGTCCCCTTCTATAAATACGATTTATTTGGGTTTCAAATTGTTTTTAATGGTTTCCATAAATTTTGCAAGTTCGTTGCAACTTATAAGTTGGGAAGCTTTTGTGAATGTTTTTAGTCTCTTCTCAACATGTTTTTCTTTAGGGAATCCATTTGGAAGGCATTGTTAATAATTCCATTCTAAATTTTAGACTCTAATAAATCTTGTTGTGTATTGTTTGCAAACTTTGCTTTTCTTATTGAGTGTTTCTTGTGGGCCGTTTGTTAAAAAACATAATATAAACAAGCCGTGGGGTGCGACCCTTGAGGTCCACACGTACAACTTCCCAGTAATATTAACATAAATATTAAAAATATTAAACACAATAATAATTTTGGAAATAATACTACTTTCAATAATAAAAATGTACCTCTCATCAAAGTTATTGGAATGACTTAATATTAATCGTAACATCTACGCGAGCGTCAATTGATTACGTAAAGATTTTCATGGATTGGTTTGATTTAATATTCACGTGGATCAATCGGAGCGGGGACAGGTTACAAAGCCTTTTCTACGTTATTTGTTATTTTGACATCGATGCTTGAAGGACAAAACAGCGCTGGCAAAAATGAATGCAGTTTTTGTTATAACGACAACTGAAGAGATTTCGTCGCGTGGTGGCCATTTTGAATAGGTGCGGTCAAAACTGCTAGCACTTCGGCATAATCACTGAATTTGTATTTTTTCACGATTTTACATCAATGAAACTAATAATTATTTCTTATGATCTGTTGATTTTGAGAAAAATTGATTATGCAGTCAAAAATAGGTTCAATTGCATGTAAAAAGTAAAATATTTGTATTACAAATGAGGAAGGAAGTAATTGAAATCTTACGAATACTAAAGAACAAAACTCCTAAAAACTACAATTTTATATTTGATGAAAGCTTTTCAAAGCATATGATCTTAAAAAGTGTTGACCACAAACATTTTACCATTCAAAAAGGGGATTATCACAATTGCAAATTTGATTTGATTTTTAAAATTTAAGCAGTTTTTTCATTAAAGTTAAAACACGGTTCTGTGAAGACTATTAAAAATCTCCGCAAATTATGCAAATAATAATAAACTTTGATTTACTTTACAACAATGTCTTTAGAATAAGAGATTTAAGGTATACAAATTCGTATCAACACTTTTTACATGGTGACTTTGAATGATTTTTTATTTTATTTTTAATTCAATTTGTTTTAAAATCATGAGAAAATACTTTTCTAGTCTCTACAGAAATTGATAAAAGTTTATACATTTTATAAACATTTATTATCACGATGTTAATTTTATTAATTATTAATTAATTTTTTTATTAAATTAAAAAAATGGCATTAAAGATTTTTTTTAAATTTAAAAACATCATTAAAATGTTAATTCGCGTTGATTGACTTCTAAATGATGCAAAGATTATATTTGGTTCTCGAGATATAATGATTGACATAAATGACCATGAAGGACATGATGCCTTTTAATGATTTTTTATTTTTAATTTAATTTTTAACTTCCCAGTATATGGGAAGTTCTTGTAATCGCCTCGAAAATCGAAATTGAAATTTTCAACATTTTCTAACGTTTTGAGGTCTATAGAGTATATATAAAGTGTTTTTAGAAAGAAGTATGTATGTGTGTGTGTGTGTGTGTGTACGTACGTACGTGCGTTCGCGGACAGTTTTTCTACGAGCATAACTCACGTAAACAAAGTCCGATCGACTTCGTTAAGGTGTCAATCGAATCGTCTTTGCAATTTTAAGAGCTGATTAGTTTTTGGGATACTTCGGTCGGGGGGTTTGCTGTTTTGCCCGTTTGAAGGTCATTTCTGTCAAGCGTTATATCTCGCGAACCAAACATACGATTTCCTTGATCAAGATGTCAATCGACGCGTATTGACATTTATGTGATTTTATCAAGTTTTAGAAAAAATTCTTGGAGGCGTTTTTTAATTTAAGAGAAAAAAGTGCAAAAAATTTGGGTTTTTTTCATAAACAATGAATTTTTAAATTGATTTGCGGAATATAGTAATCAATGTTTATGAAATTTATATACTCCAAACAATGTTTGTGAAAACATCTTCAAAATTTTTTGTCATGATTACATAAAAAAGTAAATTAAAAATAAAAAATCATTAAAAGTCATCATGATTTTCAAGGTCATTTTTATAATTCTTTATATCTCATGAACCAGATTTAATATTTGCATCATTAAGCAGTCAATCGACGTGTCTTAACATCTTTTTGATTATTTTAACATTATAAAAATCCGTTTCAGCGTTGTTTTTAATTTAATAGAAGAAAATGCAAAAACTTAGGGTTTTTTTCATGAAAAATATTTTTTCAACCTGATTTACACAACACACAAATAAATGTTTATAAAATTTCTACATTCTTATAGGTTTTTGAAGAGAAACCAGCAAAACCATATTCCACGATTATAAAAAAACTAAATTAAAAATAAAAAATCATTCAAAGTTATGATGTACAGAGGGTTCATACGAATGATATTAATTTATATCTTTTATTCTAAGGAAATTGTTCCAAGTTTTCAAATATTTGCATAATTTGAGCAGATTTTTAATAGTTTCTACAGTGTTTTAGTGCTCATTGTTTTATGCTTAAATGTTGGAAATCCAAAAAAACCTTCCATTGATGACATGATTAATATTAACTCATTTCTGGTACTGCTATGAATACCTCTCATTATTATTATTTAAAGTAGTAGTATTTTCAAAATTATTATTGTGTTTAATGTTTTTGATGTTTATGTAGATATTACTGGGAAGTTGACCGTGTGACCCTCAAGGGTCGCACCTCGCGGCTTGTTTTAATAGTCATGAAAAAAACTTTGGCGATTTTTTTACAAAAACTGTTTGGAATATATAAATTTTATAAATATTGATTACTGCGACTTGAAAATAAAGTTAAAAATTTGATGTTTTTGAAAAAATTCCAATTTTTTGCACTTTTTTTCCAAAAATTAAAAAACCGCTCCAACAATTTTCTTAAAAATTTGATAGAATCACATAAATGTTGATACGCGTCGATTGACACCTTGATGAAGCAATTCGTACGTTTGGTTCGCGAGATATAGGGCATGACAGGGTTGACCTTCAAGGGGTGAAAACAGCAAACCCCCTCAACCGAAGTGTCCCAAAAACTAATCAGCTCTTAAAATTGCAAAGACGCTTCGATTGATTTTTTAACGAAGTCGATACGACTTTGTTTACGTGAGTTATGCTCGTAGAAAAAAGTGTCCACGAACGTACGTACGTACGTACACACACGCACAGACACACACATACATCTCCCTTTCTTAAAACACTTTATATATACTCTATAGACCTCAAAACGTAAAGATATGTCGAAAATTTCAATTTCGATTTTCGAGGCGATTACAAGAACTTCCCATATACTGGGAAGTTCATAATTCTTTATATCAACATGCATGTGTTGATTTGATTTTTGATTTTCACCCTTAAATCATTCCTGTTTTTTTCAACAATGCATATTACTGCTAGTGATAGTCACTTATGCGGATTAATTTGGTATTTTCAAATTTATCGATTTGGAATTCGCAATTTGGAGAGAATATTCGATGGTAAACCGCTGATGCCAGGCATTAACTGGACGATAACTATAGTCGCAGTTCAAGTGTCGATTTCTGTGCGGGAAGCTTTTTGTGATTAAAGTAGTTACTACATGAAAATGAGGAGCTAGACTTTACAGTAGTAGTACAGTAATTAATCTGTCAACTTATTATATTTTTCTGATGTATACAAGATAAATGCCATTTATCCACTGCTTGAAATCCAGTAGGAATCCAATTCTCTGAAGAACTGCTGGAAGCATTAATTTGGCTATCAATGTCACCTAACTTAAATCTTATTGATAGTCTTTTACAAATTCAGGTTTATTTATATAACACAACAAAATTTTTTGATGATTGAGAACTTCACCAATTTCTCTTTATTTTCAGTAAATACAACAAGTTTGTGATAACACCAAAAATATACTATCTAGTTTTTCCTAGCCTATTTAGATAAGCTTTCTAAAGCAATATGTGATGAAAAGTTATGAATGGTAATGGTTTTGGTGGCAATTTCAAATATAAACCAACAATATCATAAGCATTTATCGTTTTGCAAGAAAATCTGACATCGTATTGAACGGAAATTTCAAAATGATGAAAATGTGTTCAAATTAGTAGCGTTCATTTTGCTCAGTCTCATGAATTTCGACTCAAAAAACTCATAAAACGATAATGAAATAAGAAGCTCAAAAGGAATTGTCAGAATAATGATTGATGTGTAGGCAATCACACATGTTAATTTGAAATTCCATAAAGAGATCATTTAAGATGTAAGAAAATAAGATTGATTCTCAAATAAAATAACATCAATTTCAACGTTATCTCGAAAAAAATTATTTATGGTTGCAAATATCATCATAATCATTCATGCTGAAAGTAAATGACATCAATGATGAAAAATCTGTAAAAAAATTGCGAATAAGAATATTTACATTGGGCGCCAGCTATTTGACAAAACGTTAACAATGTCTGGACGTGGACAATAGACACGAAGAAAACTTAAACCAATAAAGAAATTTGTTGTGCCAATCTCCACTGTCAATAAAGGCAAAGTGACAATGTTTTATTGAGGATATAGCTATGAATTATTCAATGTTTACATTCAGTAGAAATGCGGATTTCTTATGCATGAATTATATACCACTTTGTCACTCAGCCATAGTCTACACTATGATTTATGTTAAAAGGCAATATTTGTCTTTTGAATGTTACCTAGCTTATTTGGACTTTTTCCATTTCTTTAATAAAAACTATCATTACCATTCAATGATGAACACTCTTGAAATTTTCATCTTTTTGGTAAGCAGCCATGTTTTTTTTCAACAAAATTAATTTTTGTTATATGAACAATTTCATAAAATGAAAACAAATCAAGTACTTTTTTAACAAAAAAAGTCGTAAAAAGATTTAACTCGTTTGCACCTTGTGTTAAGTAGCAACAAGCCCAGAAACGAATAGATATTCCATATTATTCGTTCTTTTGTTTCAGCCTTAGGAACGTTGTAAGGAAATGAAAACAAAACACGATTCGTACAGTTTTCACTGAGCTGTTGTTCGAGACAAAGCTGAAAAATTACTCATTCCAATTTTTCGTAAAAAGAGTACCTATTTGATATTTGTTTCAAAGTTAAAATTTAAAAAAAAATCCTTGCGCTATTTGTGCTGTGTTGCAAAATTAAAAAAGACTATTTCAGCTAGTAGATTTTGTTTGAAAATCTATGTTGCATCCATGCAACTATTGGCGATGATGTCATAATTGCTCCTTTCGCTTTTTTGCTACAAATGAACAAAAGGAAACCCTAAATTGTTGCGGCAAATCCAGCATATTCTAGAATTTGAGTGGGATGATCCCGCTGATGCAGAATTCTGAATGACAAAGATTTGATGAAACGATTAGCAAAATTCCTGAGACTACTTTAGGAATTACGGAAGCATTTGAAGGTGTGCAGAATACTGCACAGTATTCAATCGTTAAATCTAGAAGCTCTTTTAAGAAGAACTTCCTTAGAACTCCGATAGAAATATCTATCATTGTAGCTGTCTAATAGTCATTTCGACAATATGTGAAATTTACTGTGAATATTTATTATTTTCAGCATAATTTTTTTTTCTATCGAAATGCAATAACTTCTGTAAATGTGATGATCTTTGCAACAATCAGTACTACAAATGACTCGTAATAAAATATTCCTGAAGTAGATTTTGACTGTATTTTGCGATAAAAATGAAAACAAAGTCGAATCCAGAAAGATATGACGATGAGATCGATTCAAATCTGAGCAAAACCAAACCAACCGCGTAGTAACACGATTCCCCTAGGGGGTGTCGGCCACCCCATCCATTAATAAAAAGTAACTATCGGATATTTTTCTTTGAAAATTGGTTTGGAACTTCTTAAAAGCTTGCTTTAAAAGGTTATATAGGTTATTCAGCCAAGTTTAACTTTACTAAAATATTGTAAAAGCAAACAAGCCGCGAGGTGTGACCCTTGAGGTCAACTTCCCAGTAATATCTAGATAAACATTAAAAATATTAAACACAATAATAATTTTGAAAATACTACTACTTTAAATAATAATAATGAGAGGTATTCATAGCAGTAACAGAAATGAGTTAATATTAATCATATCATCTACGGGAGTATCCATTGATTACGTGAGGCTTTTGGTGGATGGGGGTAGATTGATTTGATACGGATCAATCGTTGGAGGCCTTTTCTACGTTATTTGTTATTTTCACATCGATGCTTGAAGGACAAAAGAGCGTTAGCAAAAATGAATGCAGTTGTTGTTATTACGACAACTGAAGAGATTTTGTCGCGTGATGGTCATTTTGAATAGTTGCGTTCAAAATTGCTATCACTACGGCATAATCACTGAATTTATATTTTTTAACGATTTTACAACAATGAGATTAATAATTAATTTTGAATTTCTCTTGGTTCTGAAAAATATTGAATATGCAGTCAAAAATAGGTTCAATTGCATGTAAAAAGTAAAATGTAAATGATGATGGAGGAAGTAATTGATATCTTACGATTACTAAAGAATAAATCTACTATAGACAAATTTTTTTTTGATGTAAGTATTTTAAAGCATATGATCTTGCAAATTAGCGGTTTCAGAGTCTTGATTACCATAAATGCAAATTTGATCATTTTTTTTTGTTTTTAATAAAATAAGCAGTTTTTTCATTAAAATAAAAACACGGTGCTATGAAAACTAATGGAAATTTGCTTCAAATTTTGCAAATATTAATAAACTTTGATTGACCTAACAACAATGTCTTGAGAATAAGAATTGAACTTTTTTTACATGGTGACTTTGAATGATTTTTTATTTTTAATTTAATTTATTTTTTGTGATCATGCAAGAAAAATTTGCTGTTTTCTCTAGAAAAATTAATAGGAGTTTATAAATTTTACAAACATTTATTACTGTGTTGTCCAAACCAGGTTAAACATTTATTTTTTATGAAAAAAGCCTAGGTTTTTGCAATATTTTTAATTAAATTAAAAAATGGCTTGAAGGATTTTTTGTATAACTTTGAAAACATCAAAAAAATGTTAATATGCGTCGATTGACACTTTAATAATGAAAATTCTATAATTCGTTCGCGAGATATAGTGAATGACATAAATTACCTTCAAGTTCTTGATGAGTCTTAATAATTTTTAATTTTTTTCGTAACTAACAGAAAAAGTTTTGCTGGTGTTTACAAAAACTTATTGAAGTACAAAAAATTTATGAATACTGATTACTGTGTTTCGCAAGTCAGATTAGAAATTTATTGTTAATGAAAAAAGCCTTAACTTTTTGCACTTTTTTTATAAATTAAAAAACCAGTCCCACAATTTTTAAAGTTTCTTTAAAGAATCACACAAACGTTAATACGCGTCGGTTGACACCTAAACAGTGCAAATCCTATGTTTGGTTCGCGAGATAAAACGCATGACATAAATGAAATTCAAAGGGTCAAAACAACAAACCCCCCGACCGAAGTGTCCCAAAAACTAATCAGCTTTTAAAATTGCAAAGACGCTTCGATTGACGTCGACACGACTTTTTTTACGTGAGCTGTGCTCGTAGAAAAAACTGTCAACGAACGCACGTACGTACGTACATACACACACATACATACTTCTCTTTAAAAACATTTTAAATATACTCTAAAGACCCTTATACGTAAGGAAGTTAATAACTAGTAATTAAATTCTCATCTGTCAACATATTTATTTGACTAGACATTTAAGAATTACCTCTTTTTCAGAGGAGCGCTATAATTTTCGTTTTTAGCTCGCGCGGGAAAGTACGAATACGAACGTGTTGCAAAATTTCCCCATGTGGAATTTTGCAAATGTATTGTAGCGAGGACACTATTGTGTGTCAGTGCTTTGTGTACGTTTATACGCAGCGGTCGAATTAGAGTGCGAATGACGTGTGTATCAATGCAGATTGTATCACTAATACGCGTGCAAAATTTCACGACGCGTATGGCGTTAGGGTTCAATTGATTGAAAAGCGATGAAATATTTTAGCTGTAAAGAGGTCAACGAAACGATATCCGATATGCTATTACATTAAGTGGGTTTTTATAACCTGGTTGGTAATGAAACATGTAACAACGCAGAAGCCTAAGACGGAAGAAAAGAAAAACATTACTTTAACTTGAAAGTCCCTTTCCACCTAGACTTGAAAGTTTTATTAAACTTGGTCAACGAAAATAATGGCATAATAATATATTTGCCACTATTCCAGCTTTTCAACCATTGACTCATCGTTATTTAAAACCTTAAGTACATGAGGTGTAAGCCCGACTCTGTAAAACGAAAGCAGTTTGCATATGTGAAAATGTGGGTGAACAATTTTTGAAGCTTTCTGAGGCAAACGACAAAGACAAGCAACAGAAAGTGGTTGTATCAATATCTCTTCTAACTGATATTAACGTATGCATTGCATGTTGAGAAAATTATTTTAATAAAAACCAGAAAACATTTGGATTAACTGCTCTTGTTGCAAAAAATTTATTCATAGCACTACGTACCCTCCAATGTGCAAAAAAACGAGAAAAAATAGATCTGTTCAAGTTGCTGCTTTAAAATAAAACATGGAAGACCCAAAAAAGTCTTTCTGAATTACATGAAAGAAAGGTTAATTTTTTCATTACTTCATTGTTTTGCCTAAATAATTTTTAAGTAACAATGAATTTGGAATGAACTTGTTGCTATACTAAGCTGATCTGATAATTTTGACAACAAGGAAAAAATGCGTTAACAATTTGGTTTCTGGTTCCTTCGTTTCAAGTTTCTATGGTAATAAGATCTAACCCAGTAGGTGCACTCAAAACCACAAGATCGTAATCCAATCTGTACCTTAATGTGCCGAAAATTGGCGCTTGCAATTCAATTACGTCCGTACACACGTCAATATTCCATAAGAAAATTAGGCGCTAATGAAGCTGCTGCCTAATATTTAACCGGGTTAAATACTCTCAAAAGAGTTGGCTAATAACTTTCGTCAAGAATTAGTGTATGCCTAAATAGATTAAGGAGGAAAAATAATATCATTAGTACACTTTTTGAAAACTCATATCTAAACGTTGCATGAAGAAAAAAGGATTCAATCTTATCTAGGGCAGTTCTAATCTTAGTCGTGCATTTATGACCAGTGAGTCGTTTAGGTCATAGTGGTGTGTTCGGTTGATAGACTGCCCAAATATCAAATTATGAAACAATTTGCTTTTGCTCCCTTGTCATCTCCATAATTTCTTCTTAGCATATTTGTACAGTGGCTAAGGCTAGTAGTAATTAAGATGGAACCTGATAAAAAAATGAAGGAAAAATACACTGTGAACTTGCCCACGCGCACAAAACACGGTATTTATTCTTGAGTGACACGTTAATTAATTGTCGTCCCTGCTCCCTTTTGTCTTCATCTCGCCAAGCCCAGAATTGTTTGCTTAACTAGACGATAATTTTTTGGCTTTCCTTGGGGGCAGGACGCTTCTTTTAAGCAATCATTCTCTTTTGTGTTCGACGTGCTGTGTAATGGGGCTGTAAATGTGTAAGGAATTCCAGGCGAGAAGGTAGCACCGGCTCGATGGAGACATCAGTGCTCTGAGCATATTGTGGTTCACTACGACACAGTCATAATTACAGTCATTAAGAGCTTTTCTGCTTCGACTCATGGAAATTAAAGCAATTTTTCACAGTTTAGGAAAATCCAATCTCCTTCTTTGAATGCCGTATTTTATATTTTGGACTGAGAATTTGCCCAAAATATTGTAATTTTGAGTGAAATAGAGGATGAAGACGATTTTTTATGGTTTGGCTTTCTAACCAAACTTGACCTTTTTTATCCAGGTGGAGAATGGGATGCACATATCAAAGTAACGTTTTGGGATTTAGGGTTGACAAGGTTAGATTGTTTGCAACAACTTTGTATTAATAAAATGATGAAAGTCTAATGACCTCTGGTAAATATAAAGTTTTGAGACTAGAGTTGACACTTGAGTTGAGTCCTTTAATAATAATAACTAATTTTTGCTAAGAAAAAGTAGGTTTATAATATTATACACATATTATACTAGATGAAACGAAATAGAAAAACGAAGAAAAATGCTGAATTTGGTGTTTATCTTACTGAGCACCAAGCGAATGATGGATATTGATAAACTAGGTGAAACACACTTACTAGGAGAGGCTCAGGTTATGGAATCTCAGATTTGGACGAAATTTGGCACATAGGTAGAGGACGTCAAGGATATCCGATCCTTAAAATATTAGAGCGCAACACTCCTCCGTTTTTGAGAAAAACGTCCTTAAAGTTTTTACGTCGCTAATCGATTATTAAGTTTTTACATCTGGCAGAAGCGGTGCAGTGTAGGTAGCAGAACTACTAGCTCGCGATCATGGGGTCGTGTGTTCGATTCCCGTCGGGGTATTGTTTTTCTTTTTGAATAATTGTCGTCGACGTGTGTTCGATCATCGGTGGGTACTGTTCTTTTCAATATTCGTGGATGTAATTATTTTAAGGTAAATGAGCAATGTTCAACTGCAAAAACATTTATTTTGAGAAATCAGCAAATTGTTCGATCGATCGATCGATATATGTGCAAATTATACAAGAAACTCAACACAGCGTGGCCATGAATGCTATGGTGTTGAATAATTGACCACCATAACATTTATGACTCGATACATGGGCGTCACCCTGGTTTGTTGCCTTTTGCCGACTTGGCTTTGAGGCACGAAGAGGAAGCATGGTTGATTCGAGAACCAAAAGGGGATCTTACCATTAGCTATGATTTTGCTTCGATTACAACAGTTTTTGAGACTATCCGTTCAACAATGAGTTTCTTGTATAATTTGCATAAATAAATGATCGAACAATTTTCTGATTTCTCAAAATAAATGCACACTTCCGCCAAAATGCGTCATTTGTGGACAAGATCACTCTACCAAATCGTGTACCTCCTCAAAAAACGGTCCACACACAGCAAACTTCCGGGGATGCCAGGTATACGTTGCCAGGAAGAAAGAGCAAAAGAAAGTTTACCCAACAACAGTGAAAACACAACCTGAAAAATGGCTGAATTACAAATATTACATCTCTCTCCACATGGTACCAACATCACCGAGTAACCCGATGGAAATCGAAAAAGCTGTTGACGAATTTGTTAGGATCATTACGGAAGCAGCCAGATACGCTACACCACCTCCGAGGTCCACTACGAAAAGGAAAATTCTGACTGCAGCGCACATCAAGGAGGCTGTTGCTAAAAAGAGAAGGCCTCGTCGAGTATGGCAAACATCGAGAGGAATAACAGCAAAGAAAGACTACAAAAGGGCTGAAAGAGACTTGCGTCTGTTACTTAGCGAAGAAAAGCAAGAGAAGTTCGCAAAATACCTCGAAGGTCTATCACCCTGAGCGGAAACTGATTACAGCTTATGGAAAGCCACCAA
Source organism: Oxycera nigricornis (assembly GCA_963942545.1). NCBI lineage: Eukaryota > Metazoa > Arthropoda > Insecta > Diptera > Stratiomyidae > Oxycera > Oxycera nigricornis. The sequence goes on from OZ012662.1 coordinate 81,966,812, forward strand.
GCATCTCAAAAGACCCCAAATCAGCACCCCACCTATTCGTAAACACAATGGACAATGGGCAAAAAGTGACAGTGAAAAGGCAGAAACATTCGCTGATCACTTAGAAAGTGTCTTTCAACCAAATCCAGAGAAAGAGAGAACAACCCTGGATCACCAAATGGAAAAAACTATTAAAAAACTCAAAATTAAACATCGGCAAGTTACATATGTTATTAAAAACCAAATTCATGTTAAAAAGGCCCCTGGCCACGACCAGATAAACGGAAAGATGGTTACAGAGCTGCCGATAATTGCAACAAGGTGGTTGACCCAAATATTTAACGCTATGCTGAGAATAGGATATTTTCCTGAGCAATGGAAGCTATCAACTATAATAACAATACCGAAATCAGGCAAGGATCACCACCTTCCAGGCTCCTACCGACCTATCAGCCTCCTAAGCATCTTTTCAAAAGTCTTTGAAAATATTATTGCAGCAATAATTTCAGACGACCTCGATAAAGCCATTCCAATGCATCAATTTGGATTCAGATCAAAGCACGGAACGATTGAGCAAGTGCACCGCATAATGGAAACAATCCAACAGACGTACCAAGAGCGCAGCTACTGCTCGGCGTTATTCCTTGATGTAGCCCAAGCATTCGATAAGGTGTGACATGAAGGGCTACTTTACAAAATCAATCGAACGCTGCCCTATGTTTACGAGATCCTGAAATCCTATTTAACCGGAAGGCGATTCCAAGTGAGATTTAAAGATTCTCTATCAACTAAACGTCCAATTCTAGCCGGTGTCCCACAAGGAAGTGTTCTTGGACCCATTCTTTATTTACTCTTCACCGCCGATCTACCAACGAGTCGAGGAACCGTAACCACCACGTTCGCAGATGACACCGCGTTCTTGTGTGCAAGAAAATCAGCAAAACTTGCCTCCAAGAACTTGCAAGAGCACGTTACTGATGTCGAACAGTGGCTCAATATATGGAGAATTCAAGTTAATGAGTCAAAAAGTGTTCAAGTCACCTTTACGCTAAATAAAGGAAACTGTCCAGCTTTCAAACTCAATGGAAGAAATGTAGTGCACAAGGACCACTACAAATACCTGGGAATCCACCTAGACCGACGCATGACGTGGGAAAAACATATAAGATCAAAGAAGAAGGAGATTGATCTGAAGGTTTTTAAACTGTACTGGCTTATAGGCTATAAATCTAAGCTAGCCTTAGAGTACAAAGTTTTGTTATACAATTCTATGATAAAACCCATATGGTTCTACGGGTGTCAGTTATGGCAAACGGCTTTCTCATCCCTAATTGAAATTATAGAGCGATCACAGCACAAAATACTGCGGCTAATGTCTTGTGCGCCGTGGTACATTAGAAACACCAATATCAGAAAAGATCTCCAGATACCATCGGTTTCTGAACAAATTCTGAGAACAAGAACTAAGTATAGTCTTAAATTGAGACAACATTGTAACCAATTAGTATCTCAGCTGGGTACAAAAATTGTTTCAAATAGACTTAAAAGAAAAATTAACGTTATAATTTAAGCAGGGAGTGCCTCCGCACACCTCAAAGCAACGTTTAGATTTTAAGAATTGAAATAGGTTTATCTATACCCACATCTTATCCATTTTTGTTATTTCTTTTTAAGAAGATTCAATTAACACACTTATAAAAAAAATAACCTGAGCCTCTCCTAGTTAATGGCAATCTGAGCTTCACTATCATAGTTCTTAGGAGCAGTAGAGGGACACAGTCACGTCGAAAGTCATGGTGATATGTAAATATTTTTTTATGATGAATACCAGAACTAAACCAAGATCATATTAATGAAGTCATAATTGACAGGGGATTTCTATTACTACTAAAACACACAATCTATTTACAATTCTGAAATTGTACCAACTGTCTTTGAGCGTTTGTTTTTCAAAAGAAGAGAGCCACACGTGACACGTTTTCTAGTTTTTCCAAGCCGCCTGGATACAGCTTGTTGTGTTTCTTTTACGCTTTTGTTTCGTGATGCATTTCACAAAAAAAATTTGGTTTTGATGTTTGAACGAAGCGAGCTTTTCCGTGCAATGTCCCAGGTGGATAGAAACACTAAAACACACTTTTCGTTTGTTGAATGATTGTTGGTGAAGCATAGAATACACAAGTAGATATCGTTTCAAAATTGTATTCAACAAAATTGGACGAAACACACAGCTTTTCTTTCCACATGTTCACCCATTTCACTCCATTTTTGAGGTCAAATGCAATTTTCAATGAAATTCGAAATCTCGTCAATATACCTGTAAACCTCAACGAACTACACGATATTTCTCGGGTGGACTCCGCAAAACAATTCAGAAAACTGCCACAATTCCACCACGCCGTTTTCGAAAAATTCCGACGTTATTAGGAAATCATTACTCCATTAATCTGAAACGATGACTGTGTACAGACTGCCTGGAAATTTTCATTATTATTCCCGATCAGCTTTTAATGTGGCACGGCGCAGTCCAGAATATTATTGCAGTTTCCCAGTTTAACGATAAAATTGAATGGTTTGAGCCCTTTACTGTAATGTGCTAAGCATTTAGCAGAGACATGAACAAAATGTCATCCTTCATCCATTCTTCATTCATTATGTTGCGTGGCCGATCATTCTCTGATACTTTCAGTGTTAGCTCGACGCTACCATTCAATATACTTCTTACGACAACTTCCTTCCTAACAACTAATCTAGTCTTTTTTTACTTAGTAAAAGTCGTTTCATAGTATTTATTTAAAATTCAAGTTGTATTTATAGTATCTATTTAAAAGTCAACAATTGCCATTATAAAATCCGAATCTTTACTTCACTCTTTGAGCCTTGTATGTTCTCAGAAAAAGTCACAGTTGTGAGGTGGCTTAGGTCCCACGAGGTAATGGACCTACCTCTTGAACAATTCTCGCTTCCATCAGTCGTTAAGGACTTTTTTGAAATTTGCTGAGCCACGACGAATCGTTGCCGTAAGAGAGCACCAAATGTAGTTGAAAACGTTATTGTTTCGATCAGCTTAGATTTTGCTTCCGAAAATGCCAAAAATATCATTAATTTTCCACTCGATCAAAAGGTGGAACTCCAATATTAAATAATGCAACAAGTTATTCTGCGAATGTTGTCATAAATAGTTGTAAGTATGACACAGTAAAAAATCGGCTATACAAAAACATACAATACTATGTAAAAGATCCGCGGTTTAACGGGACACAATTATAATTTATGTTCCGTTTGATTTTCTTTTTTGCATAGGGATCGCGAAAGTCTTTCTAAATTCTCTCTTAAATTTCTCTTGATTTTCGTTTTGATCTCCAACAGTGCATTTTTCCACTGTGGTCCACTTCTATCTCACAAGTCTGCAGCGACGAAGTATATAATTAGACAAGTGTCTTTTGTGTAAAGCTTTCTTACATATACTCGTCCCTATAATTTACATTGATCTTCATCATTGTCAGACTTTTCATTCGCGCAGAAATCGTGCAATATTCGCTTCTTATGTTATGTATTCAATATTTTCTACAATTCAACTGTGCTTCATATAAAAGTCAACCATAACGATATGCAATTTGATTTTTAAGTCCGCTCTTTAGGGTCTTGTAAAAAAGAGTAAAAACCAAATATACAACTTTTAGTTCTTATTCCATAAACTGTGTTTTGCTTTTGAATAAATGGATGTTTTTATCGGCATATTAGCATTTTTACAATAAACAATTAACTTCAACATAAATGATATGTTCAAAGCATGTGGCTCAAAAAGTAAAGGTATTTGTTGATTTTTTTCGGTTTAATTTTTGGAACTTTTTCCACCTCCTTGATATATCAACAGTTTAGACCTAGAAGACGCCTTCTTGCCTACACCCTTGGACGCAAAATCTCGAAAGAAATCAGCGTTCACCGTTCCCAGCAGACCAATATACCAGTTAACTTTCATGCCTTTTGGTCTAGGTAATGCCCCTCAAATCATGTGCAGACTGATGCACAAGGTCATCGTTAATCAACTGTAAGACAAGAAATTTGATTTTCTCGATGTCTTGTACATAGCCATTTCTACCGTCGATGAGCATATGAGATTATTTTCCACAGTTTCAAATCTTTTGCGAAGGGCACACTTGACTATCATTGAAAAAGTAGACTCCTACAAAATAAGATAGGATATTCTGGCTATATGGTCAATGAGGAGACCCCCTAGACTGATCCTGAAAAGCTATCGAACATGTGCTCAGCATCAACGACTTTTGCGTCCTTGGCGAGTCCTTTAACAGATCTACTGATGGAAAAGTGGGCTTTCCATTGGAAAAACACTGCCAATAAAGCATTCCATGACATTAAACAGCGTCTTATTACTGTACCATCCTAACTATTCCCGATCTTTGTCGGTCGTTCTTCATACAGTGCGACGCTTGCACCTCGAGTGTTGAAAGCGTGCTGTTTCGAAAGGATTATGATGCTGGAGAGCATCCTATCGCATTCATGCCCGCAAAATTGAACGCAGCTCAGCGCAACTGTAGCATCACAGAGTAGGAGTGTTGGCAGCTGTGCTATGTGTTCAAAAATTCCAAACTTCTATCGAAGAGCTGCTTTTCACCATCAACACCAACCAGCGCATCCGTAAAGTGGCTCATCAGTCAACAAAACTTATCCGGAAGATTGGCAAAGTGAAGTTTGAATATGGGACTCAGCTTCACTATTGAGCACTATTAGGAAGCAGAAAATGTTGTCCCTGATGCCCGATCACGGCCATTTGAAGCCAGTATGGTTGACTCGCCTCCCGATGCAAAGAACTGTGAGCGGTATCCTCTTCATGAAGTGATTCCGCTTTAAGTTTTTTTTGGTCGGGCTAATCAAAGGAAACTCAGGACGTTTTCAGGATTGGTCCACTCACGACAGGCATGTGTACTTTCACACTAGGCCGATGGGAATTCTCCTAACTGATATGATACAAACTCTTCTCAGTAGTACTATTTCTCACTATAACACCTGCAGACTGAGTACAAATGTCAGCCCTGGTGTCAAGCAATCCAAAAACCGATTTTTTACTAAAGTTTCCAACAGAAAATCTTCATACAAAAAGATTGCCCGCCAAGCGAGTTCTTCGGTTTGAGTTTGTGTTTGTATTTTGTAATTCAATTACATACTTTCAATGGTGATTTGACTACATATATATATTTCATTTTCTTCCGCAAACAAATTTCAATTACTTGTGGCCATCCGCCATGTAGACTCCTATCTTAGTTCCCATTATATTAATTAACTGCAAAATCGTTTTGGTTAGTTTGCTCACCAAGAATCAAGCTGTTAACGTTCGTACTGTTAGTGAAAGTTTGCGAACCAAAAACTATAATGCTTTCCAAAGCATTCCTTCGTTCGTTAATATTTAAGCACTTCGGCGAGTCCTTAGAGTCAGCTTGAAATTAGCTTTCGTTTTTGACTTGCACAGTTTCGCGAACTTCCTGATTTTGTTATAACTATTAGTGCGACAAAATCATCACGAGCTTTTGCCTTTCAACGTTGCTGTTGCGGAAGTTGATGTTGATTTCAGTGAAAAGTTTTCCCATTTTCAGTCATTCATCAAGCAAGTGTGACACTTTATATAAACATAAGAACGAGTGGCACACACACACTGGAGGACACAACTTCATTCTGTCACCGGAAGAAGAAACAAATGGAAAAGTTTTTCATCAGTGAATTGTATAATGCTCTCGTACTTCGCAGGCAGCAAACTCAAGTTGATATGTTGACAATTTGCATTCGTCGTTTTCTTGATTTTCATCTTGAATCCAATGTAGGTTAGTCGTTTGCATCTTAGTATGACTTAACATACATTGTGTTCCTCGGCAATCTATCCACGTTTTACTGTACTGTTTTCCTGCTTGTTGGGTGGAAGGTACGTGACAGTTGTATGGGCTGCAGGGAAGCATAATAACAGCCTCAGGATGCTACGTAAAGAAATTACATTTTCTGAGCTACTTTGAAACGATACAATAGAAGCTACCTTCGTAGCAGTGCGCGTTTCTCGTCAAAGTAGTCGAACAGAAAATGTGTCGAAATTCATGGAATTCAAAGATAATTTAAAATACAGTAGCTCTGAAAGAGAGAAAACAAGCTTCGAATCAGATTTTTATAGTGTTGTTTTCAATTTACGTCAAACATTTAAATTGAAAAGCATATTTTTGCGAGATCTGATCCACAGCGTTTTTAACATTCGACTCTTTCTTTGTAAGCTTCCTTCTTTTATGATACCGGCAAAACACGCATTCTTGTGTGTAAAAGTTCAACCATCAAGATAGAATCTTTTAACAACACGGATGTCTCACGCAAAGCCAGTTTTCTTCATGAAATTGGTCGACCGTAAGTTTTCAAATGTTACCTCATTTAACAATCCAAGCCAATCTTTAATTATTTCCCAATACAAACACTTTTTTGTGATTTGTCACAAAAATTGCATGTATTTGTATTTCGTTTATTAACTTTCAAGTCGAAGAAACGTATTTTTTATACGAAAGATTTGCCTCGTTGCTTTCAATTCGCACTTTCAACACCCAATATTCTTTAAAAGATGGAATCACTGTTTTTCAACTCTAATTCATCAAATGTTGATAATAAAACCCTTATAAATATAAACCATTGCTTTCAAAAATTACTCCTAAAATAAAGTGCACGGAATTCGACGTATTCTTTCTTTCACTCTTTGTTTGTTGTTTTGACCCTTTGAAAGTCATTTCTCTCAATGCGCTATATCTCGCGAACCAAACATAGGATTTGCAACGTTAGGCCGTCAATCGACGTGTATCAACATTTGCGTGATTTTGTCAAATTTTAAAAACACTGTTTTAAATTTATTCACAAAAAAGTGCAAAAAATTAAGTGTTTTTCATAAATAATAAATTTTCAGTCTGAGTTGAAAAACATAGTAATCAATGTTTATAAAATTTATATACTCCAAAGAGTTTTTGTAAAAAATCAGCAAACCTTTTTCTCATGATTACAAAAAAATTAAAAATTAACAAGCCGCGAGGTGCGACCCTTGAAAATTAAATTAAAAAACGGCTCCAATGATTTTTTAGACAGTTTAAAATATCACAAAAATGTTAATACACGTCGATTGACACCTTATTGAATATTATACTTGGTTTGTCAGATAAAGTGAATAACATAAATGACCTTGAACGTGATGATGACTTTGAGTACTTTTTTTATTTTTATTTTTATTTTTTTTTGTAATCATGAGAAAAGGTTTTTTTAGTTTTTTCACAAAAACTGTTTGGAGTATATAAATTTTATAAACATTGATCACTGTGTTTCGCAAATCAGGTTAAAACATCATTGTGTATGAAGAAAATCCTATTTTTTTTCCTTTTTTTAAAAAATTAAAAAACGGCTCCAACTCTTTTTTAAAAATTTGGTAGAATCAAACAAACGTCAATACGCGTCGATTGACACATTAAACATGCAAAACCTTTTTTTTTGTTTCACGAGATATATGTAGCGCATGACAAAAGTGACTTTCAAAGGGTCAAAACAAAGCACTCCCCCGACCGAAGTGTCCCAAAAACTAATCAGTTTTTGAAGTTTACCAAGACGCTCCGACCTACACCTCAACAAAGGCGATACGACTTTTTTTACGTGAGTTATGCTCGTAGAAAACTTTCCACGAACGCACGTACATACGTACCTACATACTAGGGATGTAACGAAGCTTCGACTCCGACTCCGAAAATTCGGAACTTCCGATTTAATTTGACCTCCGATTTCGGTTCCGTTTATTGACCAACGAATGTTTTACCGAAGGTTTCAAGGGCTACGCGGTGTGCTTGATCTAAGCGTGTTCAACATGTTGGGTAGCAGTATGTATAGCACTCACTGCTAGCGCGATATTCGATTGTTTTACGCAAATTGATGTTTGAATTCACCAGCACAAATATTTGAGTTCGAACGTTTGTGGTTGCATTTATACACGTGCGGTTTTATCAGTAATAGCGAGCTAGATAATCATTTAAAATGAAACCAAAAAAATGATGTTTGGAAATATTTCAGTGAGGTGGACGTAAATACAGCCAAGTGCAAAATTTGTGAGAAAAAGTATTCAAGGAAAGGTGGCACAACATCGGCTTTAAAAAGGCATTTGAAATCTTTGCATACCACCGAGTATGCGGAATGCATACAATTTGAACGAGAGAAAAAAAGACTCTCCAAAATTGACGGATGTTACCCCATTAAAAGAAGCTAAAAACCAGATAATTTTAAAGGAAACTTTGCTAAGAGTCCAAAAATGGGATACGTGAAATTCAAAGTCAAAAGAAATACACAAGTTAATATGTGAAATGATTGCCCTTCAAGACCTTCCGTTCAATTTTGTGGAGGATATAGGATTTCAACGATTAATGCAGTGCGTTGTGTCTAACCAACATTTAAGAGGACGTCAGTTTTTTACATCATATCTTTGTGACGTGCTATATCCGAAATTTGCAGACCAAGTTACGGAATTACTCAAAAAGATATCCAAACTAACATTTACCACCGACATTTGGACTGAGCCAATGTGTCACTGTTAAGTTTGACGGCACATGAAATCACTAAAGATTTCAAGATTTTGAAATGCCAATCGCTTAAAGATCGTCACACCGGAGACATAATATATGAGAAATATGAAGAAATGTTACATAAGTGGAACATAAGTCACGAGAAAGTTCACTGTTTGATTCGCGACTGTGGATCAAGTATGATACGAGCAATGCGGTTAGCCAATTTTGCCGACATTAATTGCACTGTACTCCAATTACAGCTTTGTGTTCGATCTACTTTGGATGATGATGGAGACATAAAAAACTTGATATCAAAATGCAAAAAATTTCGACGCATTTCAATTTTTCACAGAAAGCACAGGCTGAACTACAGAAAATACAAACAGAACAACTCAATCAACCAGTCTTGGGTGTAATACAGGAGTGTAACACAATATAAAAATTTAAACTTTAACTTTAATCTATTCAGTTCTACATCCAAATAGGGAATGTATTTTTGTGTGATTTATGTTGAATGATATTTACAAGTGTGTCGTTGAAAAGTTCCTTATAATTTTTGCTTTTATGTGGAATAGCACGTTCTATATGCTGGAACGTCTAACGAAAATAAAAGATTCGCTATGCTTATACGCTAGCAAACGTGATATACCACAAATCACTCCAGAAGAATGGCTCCATCTCAATTCCCTAGTAGGGATTCTGCAGCCATTCGAAGAAGCTACTAGAAATATGTGTGACAGTAACACAAGTATTTCATCAGTCATTCCATTAATTCATGTTCTGAAACATGCCCTTCAAATCGAAGATTCTAAACCCGGTACAGACGAAAAATTTCAGAGATTAATAAAACAAGCCGTGAGGTGCGACCCTTGAGGTCCACACGGACAACTTCCCAGTAATATTTACATAAATATTAAAAATATTAAACACAATAATAATTATGGAAATACTACTACTTTAAATAATACCAATAAGAGGTATTCATAGCAGTAACTGGAATGAGTTGATATCAATCATATCATCTACGGGAGTATCCATTGAATACGTAAGGCTTTTGGTGGATTGGTTTGAATGAATATTCACGCGGATCAATTGGAGGGGGGACAGGTTACAAAGTCTTTTCTACGTTATTTGTTATTTTCACATCGATGCTTGAAGGACAAAACAGCGCTAGCAAAAATGAATGCAATTTTTGTTATTACGACAATTGAGGAGATTTTGTCGCGTGATGGCCATTTTGAATAGTTGCGGTCAAAACTGCTAGCACTTCGTCATACTCACTGAATTTGTATTTTTTCACGATTTTACATCAATGAAACTAATAATTATTTCTTATTTTCTGTTGATTTTGAGAAACATTGATTATGCAGTCAAAAATAGGTTCAATTGCATGTAAAAAGTAAAATATATGTATTACAAATGATGAAGGAAGTAATTGAAATCTTAGGAATAATGAAGAACAAAGCTCCTAAAAACTGCAATTTTTTATTTGATGAAAGCTTTTCAAAGCATATGATCTTGAAAAGTGGTGACTACAAAACATTTTACCATTCAAAACGATGATTATCACAATTGTAAATTTGATTTGATTTGTATTGGTTTTCATTTAAGCAGTTTTTTTTATTAAAGTTAAAACACGGTTCTGTGAAGACTATTAAAAATCTCCGCAAATTATGCAAATAATAATAAACTTTGATTGACTTTACAACATTGTCTTTAGATTAAGAGATTTAAGGTATAAAAATTCGTATGAACCCTTTTTCCATGGTGACTTTGAATAATTTTTTTTATTTTAAATTCAATTTGTTTTGAAATCATGAGAAAATATTTTACTGGTCTCTCTACAGAAATTGATAAAAGTTTATAAATTTTATAAACCTTTATTATAACGATGTTTATTGTATTAACTATTAATTAATTTTTTTATGAAAAAACACTAATTTTCAATATTTTTTTATTAAATTAAAAAATGGCTTTAAAGATTTTTAGGAAATTTAAAAACATCGTTAAAATGTAAATACGCGTCGATTGACACCTTAATGATGCAAAGATTAAATTTGGTGCTCGAGATATAATGAATGACATAAATGACCATGAAGGTCATTATGACTTTTAATGATTTTTTATTTTTAATTTAATTTTTTTTTGTAATCATGAAAAAAAAATTTGATAGTTTTTCCACAAGAACTGTTTGGAGTATATAAATTATATAAACATTTATTACTGCGTGTTGAAAATCAAGTTAAAAATTTGATGTTTTTGAAAAAAAAAACCCAATTTTTTGCACTTTTTTTCAAAAAATGAAAAAACCACTCCAACGATTTTTTAAAAAATTTGACAGAATCATGTAAATGTCAATACGCGTCGATGCCACCTTAATGATAAAAATCGCATGTTTGGTTCGTGGGATAGAGCGCATAACATGGTTGATCTTCAAGGGGTGAAAACTAGTGTCCGACCGAAGCTTCGGCTTCGGGATCGGCTTCGGCCACCTTCGGCCAAAAACAGCACCTTCGGCCACACATTCTGCTTCGGCGAAAAGTAGCCGAAGGTGTGACCGAAGCCGAAGCTTTGTATCCAGCAATATAAAACAAATCAACTGCGAATGAATGCAGCGCAGGGCACGATAAGTGGTCTTGAATTCATTGGAAAACAGCGGTGAGCGACACATTCTCAAGAAATTTGATTAGAACGTTATTGGGTTTTTTGGAAAAAAGTGGAAAATAGACTTTTAGTTTTACAATTAAACGTAAGTATACATAAATCTCGAGAAAACTACAATTACTGTGAGAGCTCCAGTAAAATAGTTAAATAGTTATTGAATTTACGATTATGAAAATGTAGAGGAAGTGCAGCGTATTTGGAATGCCATTTTATTTTTTGGGAGTCTAATTAAGCTATGTTTATTATTTTTGGTAAGGTACGATTTCTTTATAAGGTACGGTTTATTTATAAGTGTGTTTAAATTTTTGTCAATACTAAAAAGCTTAAAACAAAATAATAGTACAGACATTTTATTGGTTCGAATGTTTTTTATTTAGAAATTTAAGATTTGTAAGTATGATTGAACATTCGGCATCGGCTTCGGCCGAAGATTGTGACAAGCGCCGGATAATCGGCTTCTGCTTCGGCCAAAAATTGGCCTTCGGTCGGACACTAGTGAAAACAGCAAACCCCCTCGACCGAAGTTTCCCAAAAACTAATCAGCTCTGAAGATTGCAAAGACGCTTCGATTGACACCTTAACGAAGTCGATACAACTTTCTTTACGTGAGTTATGCTCGTAGAAAACCTGTCCGCGAACGCACATACGTACGTACGTACGTACACACACACACACATACATATTTCTTTCTAAAAACACTTTATATATACTCTATAGACCTCAAAACGTGAAGAAAAGTTGAAAATTTCAATTTCGATTTTCGAGGCGATTACAAGAACTTCCCATATACTGGGAAGTTAATATTTAATAAAAGAAAATGCGATACATTAGGGTTTATTCGATAAAAATGAATTTTTAACCTGGGTTGCAGAATGCAGTATTAAATGTTTATAAAATTTATAAATTTCCATCAAATTTTGTAAAGAAACCAGGAAAACTTTTCTCCATAATCATAAAAAAACTAAATTACAAATAAAAAATCATTCAAGGTCACTATGTAAAAAGGGTTCATGCGAATGATATTACTTTGCATCTCTTATTCTTAAGATATTGTTGTAAAGTCAATCAAAGTTTATTAATATTTGCATAATTTGAACAGATTTTTAATAGTTTTCACAGTGTATTAATTTGAATAAAAAACTGCTTAAATTTTGAAAAAAAAAATCAATCAAATTTGTATTTGTGGTAATCAACGCTTTGAATGGTAAAATGCTTTGTAGTCAATATTTTGCAAGATCATATGGTTTGAAAAGCTATCATCAAATAACAATACCTAGTAGTTTTTTGTAGTTTTGTTCTATAGTATTCGTTAGATTTCAATTACTTCCCCCATCATCATTTTACTTTTTACATGCAATTAATCCGATTATTGACACCATATTCAATGTTTTTTAAGAAAATAAGAAATAATTATTAGTCTCATTGATTTAAAATCGTGATAAAATGCAATTTCAGTGATTATGCCGAAAACATGGCAGTTTTGAACGCAACTATTCAAAATGGCCTCCATGCAAAAAAAATGTTTCCAAAGGGCGTAATAACAAAAACTGCATAAATTTTTGCTAGCGGTCTTTTGTCCTTCAAGCATCGATATGAAAGGAACAAAAAACGTTGAAAGGAATTTTTATTACTTAAAGTAGTTTTATTTTCATAATTATTATTGTGTTTAATATTTTTAATATTTATGTTGACCATGTGGACCTCAAGGGTCGCACCTCTCGGCTTGTTAATAAAAATGTTGCTGTGAATAGCCTATCACAGTTAAGTTGGATTCAAGGCCAGAATTTCACATTAGACGACTAACAAGAGAAGTTCATTGTAAAGTGTTGGAACTGTATTGAAACTAATTACCGTGAATTTCCAAAATATTCTTTTGAATTCAAAAAATCGCATTGTGGTGCGAATAATGCTTACGCCAGAATATCAGCAACCATATGTTCAGTTGGAAGGTGCTCGAGAACATTGGGATGTTGCTGTAGTGCCTGGAGAGTAAAATGATGAATGAAAATTAGGGTTGATGGATCGCTTGCAATGGGGCTGAAAACTGTCCACTAACTCTCATTTTATCTTTAAATAACGAAACTAGAAAGAAATAGAAATAGTATTACCAGCCACGGTCAATATCAGGCCAATTTAGGGGACGCGCTCAATCCTAAATAGGCGTCTACTTAGCCAATAAGCTTCTCACTCGTCTTTTTGTGGGTCAACCTATACGAGATGGTAGCCGAGGGCAAATTTTATCTAAAAACTAATCGTTGAACCTATAGCGTATAGAAAGGGTATGTTTTAGAGGCATACAACTTTTCAAACAATTAAAAGACAAATAAAGTATTGAAAGAGCCCATTTTTGTCTTCATTAACTTGCAAATGCTGTGTTATTTAGTTTTTGAAAGTAATTTCTGACATATGCCCACACCTTTTTCCAGCCTAGTCGGCCATATTGCGTCAATAATGCTTCACATGTTGCACAATGGTAATCGTTCCATCAGCAAAGGCAAGAGATTTGACGAACCTTTAAAAAAGAAGTCCAATAGAGTCAACCACACGATCTGGGCGGCTAGTTCACAGGTATATTTCTTGAGATGATTCGTTCGGCAAAGGTTCGGCTCGATAAAATAATGGTTTGACGCTGCATTGCATGTTGCGCCATCCTGTTGAAACCATTTGTTATTAAGACGCATTGATGCTGGAAGTCAAAAAACTAGGAATCTGTTGTCGGTAGCGATCGCCATTAACGGTAACATTGGTTCCCTCTTCAGATTTGAAAAAGAAGGGACCAACTATCCCGCTGGCATGCAAACTGCACAAAACAGTGATTCTTTCGGGTTGTAATGCGGCTTTCAAAGTCTCTTGCGAATCATCTTTAAACCAAAGAGGACAATTTTGCTAATATACGAACTCATTAATCCAGAAATGAACCTCATCACTAAAAATGATTTTTTGGTAAAAATGCGGACCAACTTCCAACTCATTCTCAGACCATTCACCGAATCTACGACGCAAACGATTGTCCAATAACTTAAATTTCTGCACTCTGCACTAGTTAGATCTTATAGGGCTTCAGTCCAAGATCTTACCTCAAAATTTTCCGTGTATTATACGGACACAAGCCAATTTGTTGAGAACAGCGTTAAATCGATAAATTTGAATGCTCAGTCACACTATCCTCTATAGTAGCGATAGCTATCTCGAGACGCACTTTGCGAGTTCGTGTTGGATGAACATTGTTCAATAGAGTATACTTGGAAATGAATTTTTGCATCGTGTTGCGTATGAGCTGCTCAGATGGACCACTATGAGCACCATAAATTGAGGAGTGTGCGGTCAAAACTGGCTATTTACATTTTGGGTTGTTTCCGTGGTATTTTTCGATTAGTCGTCTAATACCTGAATTCTTGTGTTCATTAGCGTAGCCAAGAATTTGGTATTTAAAACAAAATTTGTAGAAAAAAATTCCATCAAAATGGGCTATTTACTCGAGTCCTCATCAAAAGTATTTATCTACAGGTTTATTAACTTCCCAGTATATGGGAAGTTCTTGTAATCGCCTCGAAAATCGAAATTGAAATTTTCAACATTTCTTCACGTTTTGAGGTCTATAGAGTATATATAAAGTGTTTTTAGAAAGAGAGATGTATGTGTGTGTGTGTACGTACGTCTGTACGTTCGTGGACAGTTTTTTCTACGAGCATAACTCACGTAAACAAAGTCGTATCGATTTCGTTAATGTGTCAATCGAAGCGTCTTTGCAATCTTAAGAACTGATTAGTTTTTGGTAAACTTCGTTCGGAAGGGTTTGCTGTTTTGCCCGTTTGAAGGTCATTTCTGTCATGCGTTATATCTCACGAATCCAACGCACGATTTCCTTTACCAAAGTGTCAATCGACGCGTATTGACATTTATGTAATTCTATCAATTTTCTAAAAAAAATCTTGGAGCCGTTTTTTTAATTTTTAAAAAAAAAGTCTAAAAAATGGTTTTTTTTAAAAACAGCAAGTTTTTAACCATATTTTCAAGTCCAAGTAATCAATGTTTATAAAATTTATATACTCCAAACTATGTTAACAGAAACACAATCAAAACTTTTTCTCATGATTACGTAAAAAATTAAATTAACAAGCCGCGAAGTGCGACCCTTGAGGTCCACACGGTCAACTTCCCAGTAATAACTAGATAAACATTAAAAATATTAAACACAATAATTATTTCGAAAATATTACTACTTTAAATAATAATAATGAGAGGTATTCATAGCAGTAACAGGAATGAGTTAATATTAATCATATCATCTACGGGAGCATCCACTGATTACGTAAGGCTTTTGGTGGATGGGTGATGATGATTGATTACCACAAATGCAAATTTGATTGAAATGTTGATGGTTTTCAAAATTTAAGCCGCTTTTTTAAATTAAAAGACTGCAAAAACTATTAAAAATCAGCTGAAATTATCCAAACATTTTAAAACTTTGATTAACTTTACAACAAAGTCTTTAGAATAAAAGATATAAGGTAATATCAATCGGAAGAACCCTTTGAATGATTTTTCATTTTTAATTGAATTTTTTCAGAATCATGAAAAATGTTTTGCTGAATTTCCTTCAAAAACTGATAGGAATATATGAATTTTATAAACATTAATTACTGTGTTGTGCAAATCAGGTTAAAAAAATATTTTTTATGAAAAAAACCCTAAGTTTTCGCATTTTCTTCTATTAAATTAAAAAACCGTTGAAACGGATTTTATAATGTTAAAATAATCGCAAAAATGTTACTGCACGTCGATTGACCCCTTAATGATGCAAATATTATATCTGGTTCGTGAGATATAGTGAATGGAAGAAATGACCTTGAAGATCATGATGCCTGTTAATGATTTTGTATTTTTTATTTAATTTTTTACGTATTCACGAGAAAAAGTTTTGATGTTACTTTTACAAGCATTGCATGAAATATATAAATTTTATAAAAATTGAATACTGTTTTCCATAAATCAGGTTAAAAATTTATTGTTTATTAAAAAACCCTAATTTTTGAACTTTTTTTTCTTAAATTAAAAAAACGGCTGAAAGGATTTTTTTCAATTTTTTTTTGGATTTACGAAAATATTGATATGCGTCGATTGAAACCTTAACCATGCAAATCGTATGTGTGGTTCGTGAGATATAACACATGACACAAATGACCTTCAAAGGGGCAAAACAACAAACCCCCCCCCCCCGGCCGAAGTACCCCAGAAACTAATCAGCTCTTAAGATTGCAAAGACGCTTCGATTGACACCTCAACGAAGTCGATGCGACTTTGTTAACGTGAGTTATGCTCGTAGAAAAAAGTGTCCACGAACGTACGTACGTACGTACGTACACACACACACACATACATCTCCCTTTCTAAAAACACTTTATATATACTCTATAGACCTCAAAACGTAAAGAAATGTTGAAAATTTCAATTTCGATTTTCGAGGCGATTACAAGAACTTCTCATATACTGGGAAGTTAAAAATAAAACAATCAGTAAAAGTCATCATGATTTTCAAGGTCATTTTTCTCATTCACTATATCTCACGAACGAGATATAATATTTGCATCATTATGGTGTCAGTTGACTTGTATCAACATCTTTGTGAAGTTTTTAACATTACAAAAATTCGTTTAAGCCGTTTTTAATTTAATAGAAGAAAATGCGAAAAATTATGGTTTTTTTCAAAAAAAATATTTTTTTAATTTGAATTTTAGAGCATAGTGATACCAGTTTATAAAATTTATACATTTTTATCAGTTTTTGAAGAGAAAGCAGCATTTCTTTCATGATTATAAAAAAAACTAAATTAAAAATAAAAAATCATTCAAAGTTACCATGTAAAGAGGGTTCATACGAATGATATTACTTTATGTCTTTTATTCTAAATGAATTGTTGTAAATTCAATCAAAGTTTTAAAATATTTGCATAATTTGAGCAGATTTTTGATAGTTTTTACAGTTTTTCAATTAAGAAAACTGCCTAAATTTTAAAAACCATCAAAATTTCAATCAAATTTGTATTTGTGGTAATAAACGCTTTGAATGTTGATATGTTTTATTGTCAATACTTTGCAAGATCATATGCTTTGAAAAGCTCTCATCGAATAAAAAATTGTGGATTTTAGTTGATTCATTCTTTAGTTATCGTAAGATTTCAATAACCATCATCAATTTTAATACATTTTACTTTTTACATGCGATTGAACCTATTTTTGACAGCATATACAAAATTTTCCAAGACCAAAAAGGCCCCCACCGATTGATCCGCGTGAATATTCAATCTGTCTCCATCGACCAAAAACCTTACGTAATCAATGGACCCTCCCGTAGACGATATGATTCATGTTAACTCATTCCTGTTACTGCTATGAATACCTCTCATTGTTATTACTTAAAGTAGTATTATTTTCAAAATTATTATTGTGTTTAATATTGTTAATGATTATCTAGATATTACTGGGAAGTTGACCGTGTGGACCTCATGGGTCGCACCTCGCGGCTTGTTTTTCATTTTTATAAATAACAGGAATAGATTAAAATGATGGTTCGTTATAATTATAAGGCAACTATTTTTGATACAACTACTGCAGAAAGATTATCCTAATTTCGAACATTTTAAAATTATAAATTTTTTCTATTTTCTGCAAAATGCGTTCTAACGTAAATAGACAGTTTTGAATAGACAATCTTCAATTGAACGCATTGTTTTTTAAGTTTGGCGCCCAGAACCCGAATTTTGAAAATAAACTTCTACTATTTTGAAAAGTTGTTCGGTTGTAAGTCTTTGCAAATTAATTTGCCAAAAAAATTCAATATAATGTCAAAATGATACCAAAAATTTACAACTATAATTTGAGATACAGCTTCGAAGTATTTTATACACCTTCTAAGTCAAAACACGAGATTTCTCAATTTTTTCACCTGCTCATTCCTTTATTAGCCGTTTTCTTTGATTCGCCTTTATTTGGGATGTCGAGACAGTACAAATTATTACAACTTAAAGGTGTATTGCCAAATTTTTCTCATTTCAATAGAATCGTTTTGCTTTGGAATTGTATATCTGAACATCTGTAGATTTCATAAATAAATAGACAATACTCTTTCTAAAAAACCTTTTGGGAATATTTCACCAGAAAACATCATGTTTTTCGTTAAGGCCTGTGTCCATCTCCACTTAATTCACCGATTATTGTATTGATACAAATAATTTTTATTGTGATTTTCCTGCAATTCAATGACCACCAGTAGTTGGTTCACCATTCGCTGTCGTAGTTTTTCTCAATAAGAAAAAAAACACATGTTGAAAAAATACCCAACTTTTCAGATTTCAGACAACAGCTTAATTTCTAAACGCACAGTATTGTCGTTTATAACAGGCATTCTTAGGTTTAAATTCGAATTTAACCAATTTATTGTGGAAATTCATAAAAAGGAGCATAAATTCCTTTCGAATCTGTTTACTTCACTCTGCATAGACTAAAGCTAGGAAGTTTGTAATGTATTTATTGTTCCAACCAGATTTTCCCATTCCTAGCGACAAACAAAAGCACAATTTGTTCATTTTTCCATACATTCATAGAAAGGAAAATTCGGACACTAAGTTCCCACTCCATTAATTACGACCATTTCGAGCCTTTCATGCCTTTCAGGTTTCCCAACATGAACAGCAGCTGAAAGTACACTCGCAGCGATAAATGAATAGATACTCATCTCTCGCATTTGTTAGAATTGCTGGCGAAAATGTTAAGGATGCTATGAGCCTGAAAATGAGTATATTCTACTTTTGGCAAGTCATCGCTATATGCGAGTATCTACATTTATATTTCGTTTGAAACGAAATACCCGAATGTGGGTGACCGACTATAATTTCTGGCCTTTTGCCTCTGCCTGATAAACTACGAAATAGGTTGCCATAGCATGAACGAAACGTTTGCCGAGTCATGAGGTTTTATTAATTGTCCTTTCAAGGTTGCTGATGAATGCACTTTTGAAAAAGTTGGCAGGAAACATCAAACAGTCTAATATAATATGAAGGAAAGACTACGGACGTTGTATAAGTTGATATTTCAATTGCGGTTCCATTCCGTTGTTTTGATGAAACAGTCAATTCAGCGTAGTAAACTTGATTGTGTAGTTCAAGTATAAATTCATCTGAAAGGAATGGACAAAATCAATCAATATTTCATTTTATCATGGATTCTTCAACACACATGACGTTAAAACCGAAGAACGTTATTTGAAACCTGATACATTGATGACCAAGTTGTTATTTTATTTACGATTGCTGATAATCTATTTGCGCAGCTTCGAAATCAAATGCTTTGGAAAATATTTTTGTTTTGATCAAAAGCTGGTGGAAAAACACTTGCTGTTGCATACATTTTAAAATCGCTTCCAGGAGGTTCATCTGCATATATAGGTATTGCAGGCTTTTGATGTTGCTATAAACAGTGCCACTACATGATGTTTTTAACTTCCCAGTATATTGGAAGTTCTTGTAATCGAAATTGCAATTTTCAACATATCTTTATAGTCCAGTCAAATGGGAGTTTGACCGTGCATTTTGGGAAGCCATAGCAATTAATATTGCAATGCGAGGGCAATGGTATAGTAAGCTTAAGTTCAATTTTCTGGAGTCGCAGCTTGTGGCCTATGGGCTCCATCTTGAAAACAAAAGAAAGTAGGACACCCCCATATCTCCCAAAGCGTGGCTTTCACAAGAAAATTGTGTATGTCAAACTTGCGTAGAATATAATTGTTAGCAAGTCTTCCATACATCACTTTTACGGGGTGTCAACATTAAACATTACAAGTCAAAAACCACACCCAAAAAAGGGGTGGACCAACTTTCGGGCGCCACTTTTTTTTTTTAATTTCACGTTTAACGCGAAACACGTTGCGATACATTTCTAAGACCAAACAAACGGATCCTAAAATGCCTTTTTTATGTGACTTTTCCCCCTTCGCGACACAATAACTCCAGCCTTGACACAGTGATTGAAACAAGCAATACCCCAAACGATTTGTGATAAAATTGTCTAAAAGTTATTTGCAAACGAATTTCACGATAATAGGGAAAACAAAGTTGTGGCTCGCGAAAAATGATCCGCCCTTTTCAACGTAATTTTTGGCGTGTAACTCTTTTAATATTGACAGCACGTGAAAATGATGTATCCACAACCTACTGCAAATTAAATTTTACACAACTTTGTCATATTAAAAATGCGTTTTCCATGTGAGTTTTCCCCTTTTGGGATCAATACCGCAAACAACTGTTTTGGGCTTAAAGTGAAAACAAAGAAGTTGTGACGCTCGAAAGATGTTCTCCCCTTTTTGGATGTCGTTTTGGGCTTGCAACTCTTTTATTGTTTACACCACGTAAATTTTATGTGTGCACGACTTGCTGCAAATTAAGTTTTACACAAGTTTGTCATATTAAACTTTCTTGTGGGAGCCATGATTTCGGAGAAATGGTGGTGTGCCACTTTTTTTGGTTTCCAAGATGGAGCCCAGAGAATTGGGGCTGCGACCACAGAAACTTGGATTTAAGCTCGCAGTAAGACATACATACATTGTGCTAAAAACCTGGCTGCCTACCAATATGCTCCGGGAGTATCGCAACGGGGGTCCGCCATTAAAAGCCGATTATTTGGCCTGAAAACGGGTTTTTCACGCGACTTTCTCCCTTTTGGGATGGAATTACTCCCGTTAATATACAGTAACAGGAACAATCAATACCGCAAACGATTTGCGACAAAATTGTCTTGAAAAAATATTCGAACGTGTTTCGCGTTAAACGTGAAATTAAAATAGTTGTGGCGCCCGAAAGATATTCTCCCCTTTTTAACTTCCCAGTATATGGGAAGTTCTTGTAATCACCTCGAAAATCGAAATTGAAATTTTCAACATTTCTTTACGTTTTGAGGTCTATAGAGTATATATAAAGTGTTTTTAGAAAGGGAGATGTATGTGTGTGTGTGTGTGTATGTACGTACGTACGTACGTATGTACGTTCGTGGACACTTTTTTCTACGACGATAACTCACGTAAACAAAGTCGTATCAACTTCGTTGAGGGATCAATCGAAGCGTCTTTGCAATTTTAAGAGCTGATTAGTTTTTGGGAAACTTCGGTCGGGGGAGTTTGCTGTTTTGCCCGTTTGAAGGTCATTTCTGTCATGCGTTATATCTCGCGAACCTAACGTACGATTTTTTTGAATAAGGTGTCAATCGACGCGTATTGACATTTGTGTGATTCTATCAAATTTTTAAAAAAATTCTTGGAGTGGTTTTTTAATTTTTTAAAAAAAAGTACAAAAAAATTTTTTTTTTTTAAAAACACAAAATTTTCAACCTGATTTCCAAACTTAATTAATCAATGTTTATAAAATTTACATACTCCAAACAGTTCTTGTGAAAAAACCAGCCAAAGTTTTTTTCATGATTACAAAAAAAAATTAAATAAAAAATAAAAAATCATTAAACGTTCAAGGTCATTTACGTCATCCATTATATCTCGAGAACTGAATATAATATTTCCATCATTAAAGTGTCAATCGACGCGTATTATCATTTTTATGATGTTTTTATATATTTAAAAAATCGTTAAAGCGTTTTTTTAATTTATTTCAAAATTTTCGAAAAGTAGTGTTTTTTTCATAAAAAGATTTATTTTTAACCTGATTTGTACATCGTAATAATAAATGTTTGTAGAATTTATAAAATTTTATCAATTTTTGTAGAGAAACCAGCAAAAACGTTTCTCATGATTACAAAAAAATTAAATTAAAAATAAAAAATCATTCAAAGTCACCATGTAAAAAGGGTTCATTCGAATCATCTATATAATTAAACGGCTAACATGACTTTTGTGGTACCATTTTAGCCGTTGTTTCTGGACCGATTATCATAAAAAAGACATCAATGGAAAGAGAATATCCTGTAAATGTGCAGAATTGTATTTTTTGTGAAAATCAATTTGGAAAATATAGAGAGAAAAAGGAAAATAGATTTTCTTACTAATACATACACAACGTTGAACGTTCACACAGCAATAAACACGAATGGTATACTAGCCTTCAGTATCAAAATAGAAACTCTAAAGGTGTATGGGTTGTATAGTGCATACGATGGTGTTATGCCCTTGCACGCGGGAGTCCCGGGTTCGTATCTAGGACTGTCACAAGTGTTTTAGTTTCTTTTTTGGAAGCTAATCATGAAATTTCACCACATTTAGGATTATTTTTATTCACACTTTCTACCGTTCATGTGGATTGTGCGTTCACTGGTTCGGTGTTGTGTGATTGCTTTCTCTCTGAGGATCATTCGTGTGTATAGCGTCGCCGTTCATTATGCAAATGTATACGTACATTTCATCAATATTTGGTCATATTTTTTTAGTTTGTTTTGCTGAAGGTCGTCTAACATTCCACAAAAAAGCATTTTCAGTTGAAGAAAACTTTCAAGATTTAAAAACGATGTTTGATTTTCCTAACATTATTTACAACAACCGGTTTGGTAGATCTCAAGAATGTGAAAATCGAATGATGATATGCGCAAAACGCTTAGCATTGTTATACGTTTGAGACGCTTTGAAGCGCCAATAATTGAATAATGATTTTTAAACATTATTGAAATTCATAAACATTATTTAATCACAATAGAAAAACAAATTTCGCTTGCCGTTTTATTATATTGCTTGATGATTTAAGTTAAATTCAAAAACCATTTCGTCTGGCACACCCAGACTTCTTCATAACATTCTCAGATATGCACAGGGACTTGAAACGCATGTTAAAAAACACAACATCGAAGTGGCACCAACTTAAAAATAGCATATCGACGGAAAAAGACAAACTGGAAGGAGGAGAAAAAAGTGGGATATACCAGGTTACATAAGGGAAATTATAGAGATAGAGTAGATAAAGTAGATAGAGTAGAGGACCTGTAGGGATTAGAATGTATATTAACTTAAGGAATGGAGCAATTAAGCTGATTAAATTTTGCGATGTAAATGTAAAACGTTAGGGATTAAAATAGAAACACAGAACTTAGCGAATTAGTTATACACTGAAGAAGTCTGGGAGTGCCAGAAGAAATGTACATCTGCTTTAATAGTTTAAATACACGTTTTAAAGGAAATTTTGGAAAAAGGTTTTTGAATTAACTTAAATTTGTGAAAGCGTGAAAATAAGGGTTCTAACTGAGATTGATGATTATTCGATCGAATTTCTAGAGTCAGTTATAATAAAATCATCATTGCACTCGAATTTCGAGTGCTGGATTCTGCTAGTATACCTTAAATCTCTTATTCTAAAGACATTGTTGTAAAGTCAATCAAAGTTTATTAATATTTGCAAAATTTGAGAAGATTTTCAATAATCTTCACAGTAGTATGTTTTAACTTTAATGAAAAAACTGCTTTGTACCCTGTCCTCCCTCCGATTTATTCGCGTGAATAATCAATCAAACCAATGCACCAAAATCCATACGTTATCAATTTTACGAGAAGTACATTCTTATTATTTGGAGTAGTATTATATCCATTTTTATTATTGTGTTTAATATTTTTAATATATTTTTAGATATTACTGGGAAGTTGACCGTGTGGACCTCATGGTTTGCACCTCACGGCTTGTTGTGTGTGGTTTTTGGCTTGTAACTTTTTTATTATTGACACAACGTAAAAGTGATATATGAAGGACTTGCTAAACATTATATTCTACGCAAGTTTGCCATACACAACTTTCTTGTGGGAGCCATGGTCTCGAAGATATAAGGATGTTACATTTTTTTTTTAAGATGGAGCCCAAAGGCTACAAGCTGCGACCCCAGAAAATTGAACTTAAGCGGTTACATAGGTCGTATCGAAAAAAAACAATTTTTTCAAAAAATTGTATTTTTAAACCAAAAATCTATTTTTTTAAAATAATATACAGACATAAAAGTTTAGCATTTCAAGAAGTTGTAAAAAAAATTTCAGCTAAAAACATTGAAAATTGCCAATTTTCCTGCAGTTTTCGTCGTCCAACCTTTTGTGCGGTAGGCAGGATATTCCGGTGCAAGTTCATCTCAAATCAAAAATTTAAAAAAATCCATATAGTTTTTGCCCTTGGCTCGTGCTTGAATGAAGGAATTGTAAATGAAATGAAATTTAAAGTTTTTAAATGAATTTGAATGAATTTTCGTCTAATATTTTTAAAAATTTTCCTGATTTTCAACGTCTCGAGTCGACCGAATGAAAATTCCTTTGTTCAAGCACGAGTCAATACTATAAAGAGGAACTGTGCAAAGTTTCAGCAAAATCGGTCGATTCTCGAGAAAAACAAAGTTTCGAGAAAAACGCGTTTAAAGTTCAATGGAATAAAATTATGTTTTAGTGCCTTAAATTGAGCTGTAGATTCCAGGTGCATACAGTAATTCGTTCGCCTCATTTGCGATGTTCCGAGCATCCTTTTGATGTTGTGATGTTTGAAGAAAAAGAAAGGAGCTGGTTTTACTCGGTAGAACAACGCTGCATGCGTATAATACGCTAGGCAAAGCAGAACGCACGTACCGACCACGCGGTATTCAAATCTCTATAACTCCGGTCACATTGCTCGAATTTACTTCAAATTTAGTGTGAATACTCTTGAGGTAGTATGCTTTCATAAGAAATAAAAAAAAATTTGATCGCTTTCTTGAAAATACAAGACTTATGTAACCCCTTAAGCTAACTATACCATTGCCCACGCATTGCGATATTAATTGCTCTAGCTTCCCAAAATGCACGGTCTACGTCAAAATTCGGACGCTTTGACTGTATTATTACTGGACTGGACTATTATGAGGTCTTTGGAGTATATTTTAAGTGTATGTAGGTACGTACGTTCGGGGGCAGTTTTTTCTACGAGCATTATTCACGTAAAAAAGGTCGTATCGACTTCGTTAAGATATCAATCGAAGCGTCTATACTATATTAAGAACTGATTAGTTTTTGGTAAACATTGGTCATGTGTTTTTTTTGTTTGGACCCCTTCAAGATTACTTTTGTCATGCACTATATCGCGCGACCAAAAATAGGATGTTGTCAATCAACGCGTTTTTGCATATGTAAATTCTATCAAATTTTTGAAAAAATTGTAGTGGGTTTTTAAATTTACAAAACAAAGTGAAAAAAGATTAGGGCTTTGTTCTTAAAAAATAAAATTTTACCCTGATTTGCAAAACAAAGTAAGCATTCATTGGTAAAGATTTGAACCTCCTTGTCTAGTTGATAACTTTCGCCTACTAATGTGCTTTTTGGTTGACAACTTACTAACAATATGCTTGCACATTGATGGAGGTTCATTTACTTCCAGATTAAAGGCTGGTTCCATAATTTAATTAAGTGGGGAAGTATGGTTTCGGGGTGACGGACGGTATCCTCTTCAGGTGCTGTCATTTAACCATCCACCACCAGACAGGACGACCACGATTAGGCTTATGGATCGATTAATCTCATCATACTTCAACTAATTTTTATAATTATTTGTTTTCGCGAAGTATATCTATATAACTAACTAACTAGAATTATGCTTGCCTAATCGTGGTCGTGCTGTCTGTTGGCGGATGGTAAATGACAGCACCTGAAGAGGATGCCATCCGTCACCCCGAAACCACACTTCCCCACTCAATTAAATTATGGAACCAACCTATAATCTGGAATTAAATTAACCTCCATAAATGTGCAAGCATGATGTTAGTAAGTTGCTAACCAAAAAGCACACTAGTAGGCGAAAGTTGTCGACTAGTCTAGGAGGTTCAAATCCTTACTAATGTATACAATAGCGACGTAGGCACATACGAACTAAAAACTTGACAGTCATTATACTTCGCGGATACAAATAATTATACAAATTAGTTGAAGTATGATGAGCGTAATTCATCAATAAGCCTATTCGTGATCGTGCTGTCTGGTAGCGGATGGTAAATGACAGCACCTGCCGTCTGTCACCCCGAAACCACACATCCCCACTTAATTAAAGTAAGTGTTGTTTACAAAATTTATATAATCTTAACAGTTTTTGTGAAAAACCGTCGAAACAAAAACACATTAAATGAAGAATTTAACATTATTAAAAGTCACCGTGTAAAAAGTTTTCATACGAATGATACCACCTAATATCTCATATTCTAAAGACATTGTTGTTATGTCAATCAGAGTTTATAATATTTATTTAATTAAGGCAGAGTTTTAATAGCTGTCACAGTATTGTTTTTTTATTATGATGAAAAAACTGTTTCAATTGTGAAAAAAAATTAATTTGTTTTTTTTTTCAATCAAATTTGCATTTTTGACAATTGAAGCTTCGAATGGTAGAATGTTTTGTAGTTGATACTTTGTCGGATCATATATTTTTAAAGGTTTTCATCAGATAAAAAAATTGTAATTTTTAGGTGTTTTGTTCTTTAGTGTTCGTGAGATTTCAAGAACCTCCCTCATATTTTGTAATACTTTTTATTAACTTCCCAGTATATGGGAAGTTCTTGTAATCGCCTCGAAAATCGAAATTGAAATTTTCGACATATCTTCACGTTTTGAGGTCTTACGAGTATATTTTAAGTGTTTTTAGAAATAAGTATGTATTTGTGTGTGTGTATGTGTGTGTGTATGTACATACGTGCGTACGTACGTGCGTTCGCGAGCAGTTTTTCTACGAGGATAACTCACGTAAACAAAGTCATATCGACATCGTTAAGGTGTCAATCAAAGCGTCTGAGCAATCTTAAGAGCTGATTAGTTTTTGGGACACTTCGGTCGTGGGGGTTTGCTGTTTTCACCTCCTTGAAAGTCAACCCTGTCATGCGTTATATCTCACGAAGCAAACATAGCATTTGCTTCATCGAGAAGTCAATCGACGCGTATGAACATTTTCGTGATTTTATCAAATTTTTAAAAAAATTGTTGAAGCGGTTTTTTAATTTTTGAAAAAAAGTGCAAAAAATTGGAGTTTATTTCAAAAACATCAAATTTTTAACTTTATTTTCAAGTCGCAGTAATCAATATTTATAAAATTTATATACTCCAAACAGTTGTTGTAAAAAAAAACACCAAAATTTATTTTCATGATTATAAAAAAAGATAAATTAAAAATAAGAAATCATTAAAAGTCATTATGTCCTACATGGTCATTTATGTCAATCATTATATCTCGAGAAACAAATATAATCTTTGCATCATTAAGAAGTCAATCAACGCGTATTAACATTTTAATGATGTTTTTAAAATTAAAAAAAATCTTTAATGCCATTTGTTTAATTTAATAAAAAAAATATTGAAAATTATTTTTTTTACATAAAAAAATTAATTAATAATTAATAAAATTAACATCGTGATAATAAATGTTTATAAAATTTATAAACTTTTATCAATTTCTGTAGAGACCAGCAAAATATTTTCTCATGATTTCAAAATAAATTGAATTAAAAATAAAAAAATATTCAAAGTCACCATGTAAAAAGGGTTCATACGAATTTGTATACCTCAAATCTCTTGTTCTAAAGACATTGTTGTAAAGTCAATCAAAGTTTATTTTTATTTGCACAATTTGCGGAGATTTTTAATAGTCTTCACAGAACCGTGTTTTAACTTTAATAAACCAACTGCTTAAATTTTGAAAACCAATACAAATCAAATCAAATTTGCAATTGTGATAATCAACGTTTTGAATGGTAAAATGTTTTATAGTCAACACTTCTTGAGATCATATGCTTTGAAAAGCTTTCATCAAATAAAAAATTGTAGTTTTTAGGAGTTTTGTTCTTTAGCATTCGTAAAATTTCAGTTATTTCCATCATCATTTGTTATATATATATATTACTTTTTACATACAATTGAACCTATTTTTGACTGCATAATCAATGTTTCTCAAAGTCAACAGAAAATAAGAAATAATTATGAGTTTCATTGATGTCAAATCGTAAAAAAATACAAATTCAGTGATTATGCCGAAGTGCTAGCAGTTATGACCGCAACTATTCAAAATGGCCACCACGCGACAAAATCTCTTCAGTGGTCGTTATAACAAAAACTGCATTCATTTTTGCTAGCGCTGTTTTGTTCTTGCAGCATCGATATGTAAACAACAAATAACGTAGAAAAGGCTTTGTAACCTGTCCCCCTCCGATTGATCCATGTGAATATTAAATCAAACCAATCCATGAAAATCTTTACGTAATCAATTGACGCTCGCGTAGATGTTACGATTAATATTAAGTCATTCCAATAACTTTGATGAGAGGTATATTTTTATTATTAAAATTAATATTATTTCCATAATTATTATTGTGTTTAATATTTTTAATATATATGTAAATATTACTGGGGAGTTGTACGTGTGGACCGCAAGGGTCGCATTCCACAGCTTTTTTTTTTACATGCAATTAAACTGATTATTGACAGCATTTTCAATTTTTTCCAAGACCAACTGCAAAATAAGAGATGCTTTTAATCTTGCCCATTTTTATGTCGTACGGAAACTTTTTTTAAGTAAAATTTTGCTCAGTTCAATGTAAACAATTTACTTATCAAATTGAGTGAATCATATTTTTCTCTTCCTACTATTTCTAGTAATTAAAGGGTTATGGAAAGCAAATAAATTTTAAAAATAAACAAGCCGTGAGGTGCGACGCATGAGGTCCACACGGCCAACTTCCCAGTAATATCTACATAGAAATTAAAAATATTAAACACAATAATAATTATGGAAATAATACTACTTCAAATAATAAAAATGTACCTCTTATAAAAGTTATTGGAATGACTTAATATTAATCATAAC
Source organism: Oxycera nigricornis (assembly GCA_963942545.1). NCBI lineage: Eukaryota > Metazoa > Arthropoda > Insecta > Diptera > Stratiomyidae > Oxycera > Oxycera nigricornis. The sequence continues at coordinate 81,995,849 of OZ012662.1, forward strand.
ATCTATGCGAGCGTCAATTGATTACGTAAGGATTTTGGTACATTGGTTTGATTGATTATTCACTGGAATCAATCGGAGGGGGGACATGTTACAAAGCAGTTTTTTCATTAAAGTTAAAACATGGTGCTGTGAAGACTATTGAAAATCTGCTCAAATTTTGCAAATATTAATAAACTTTGATTGACTTTACAACAATGTCTTTAGAATAAGAGATTTAAGGTATTATGATTCGAATGAACCCTGTTTACATGGTGACTTTGAATAATTTTTTATTTTTAATTTAATTTTTTTTGTAATCATGAGAAAATTTTTTGCTGAGTTCTCTACAAAAATGGATAAAGTTTTATAAATTCTATAAGCATTTATTATTACGATGTGCAAATCAGGTTAAAAATGATTTTTTTTAAAAAAAACACTACTTTTCCATTTTTTTAATAAATTAAAAAGCCCATTTAATGATTTTTTTAAAATATAAAAATATCATAAAAATGATAATACGCGTCGATTGACACCTAAATGATGGAAAGATTATATTTAGTTATCGAGATATAATGAATGACGTAAATGACCTTGAACCTTTAATGATTTTTTTATCTAATTTTTTTTTGTAATCATGAAAAAAACTTTTGCTGGTTTTTTCACGACAACTATTTGGAGTATATAAATTATATAAACATTGATTACTTAATTTTGAAAATTAGGTTAAAAATTTTGTGTTTTTGAAAAAAAAAACCTAATTTTTTGCACTTATTTTTCTTAAATTAAAAAACGGCTCCAAGAATTTTTTTTTAAAAATTTGATAGAACCACATTAATGTTAATACGCGTCGATTGACACCTTGTTCAAAAAAATCATACGTTTGGTTCACGAGATATAACGCTTGACAGAAATGACCTTCAAACGGGCAAAACAGCAAACCCCCTCGACCGAAGTTTCCCAAAAACTAATCAGCTCTTAAGATTGCAAAGACGCTTCGATTGACACCTTAACGAAGTTGATACGACTTTGTTTACGTGAGTTATGGTTGTAGAAAAAAGTGTCCACGAACGTACATACTTACACACACACACATACATCTCCCTTTCTAAAAACACTTTATATATACTCTATAGACCTCAAAACGTAAAGAAATGTTGAAAATTTCAATTTCGATTTTCGAGGCGATTACAAGAACTTCCCATATACTGGGAAGTTAAAAAAATATTGAAATACGTCAAAATTATTGCTATTAATTAAGAAGCAGTTTCGTGCGGGCTCCATAAGAAGTTACAAGTATTGGAAGAATGAAAGACTTTTTGCCCAACTTTCAGAATTTTTTTGTGTACAGCTCCCAAATTACACCGTAGAAAGTGCCGATTTTGGTCTCAAGTGAAAGTTCGCACAACGCCCTTTGTTTGTAAGTTAGTCAAATGGTCACTTTATTATTGTACTTGTCGATATAGGACATAGATCGTTGTTACGAAAGTTGTAAAAATCATCATCAAAATCAATATGTAAGTTCAATGTCCTCTTTTATTGCATTTTCAAAAAGATCATGATTACCTTCATTGCCGTGTCCTTAATGCTTTTCTTAGGAGTGTATTCATACCACAGGCCATACCATACCATAAGGAAACCAAATTTTTTTTTTACGAAATATTGAATTTTAGAATGTAAAAAATGTTCAGTTGCATTGGATGGTAGCTTCGTATAAAGTAGTTAAGGTAATATTACAAAGCGTGATACCGGATAACGTGAATCACAATTACTCCTTATTTTCGTACTACTTCCCAGCCGCAAACATTTATCTTAAACGTCATCTCCGACCAATCTCTATAATGTTCATGGTTACAGAGTTTATAGGAAAATTTAACTGTGATGTTGGCGTCATTGAACCACTCTTTTTTCCGTGCTGGTATATGAATACTATCGTTGTCCTGTTTAAAAGTTCAAACTTCCCCTTCAAAAACTTCGTGAATAATTACCACTTCAGTTGGCAAAACTTCAACGCTCCTTTTAGAGTTTCGGTACTCATTCAGAAAGACTACTCATCTAAACTTTGTGCGAAATCTTCCCTCATATCACCAAGGAGCCGAAGGATTGGTGGCACCGTAATGAAAAAACACACATCACCGCAAGTCGCTCATTCATATTCATTCCAAACTCGGTGAAATTATAATAAATATAACTACGAGGAATCAAAAACGAGTAATTTACAGTGCAGTCCAGCATAAACATAATCAAAATTAATGGTTTATATACTGCCAGAAATGATTGAAGGTCAAATTTGTTTTGAAAATTCAATTAATAATCAATAAGCGAGCGTGAAAAATACATCTAGGAACAAAGGATGATCCGACTAGTGCGTTGCTCCCTACAGTGAACTGTTTCTGACGGCAACAAAAACTTACTAATTGATAAGAGACGCTGAAAATTTAAAATGGCTTTTTTTCTTCTCAGCAGCTGTTGCGGTCATATATTTTCGGGTTGAATACTCTTAATATTTCTTACATCCTTTAAAGTTACGATGTCGTGTCATTCCCTTGCCGGTTTGAGCTGATAATTGATTTGTTTCTTTTTTGTCTGCTGAGACGCGAGAAGATGAAGTGGAAACTTTGTTGAATGGTTTAACTGCTCATAGGTCACAAATTATAGAAACAACAGTTTGTTGAATGTATCAATCGTTGAATTCATCACATTTAACTTTTAATAAAAATATGTTGAGTTTGGTCTTTAGACCCAGCGTATCAAGAAAACCTGTCCAGTTTTGCTTAGCCAACATTGAATGTTTGGGCTAGCGCCATCATTCAAAGGCTAAATTAGTTCTAATGTCATTTTTGTCTTTTATATCTAGCCCATATCCATTTCCCAAAATAAATAATCAATGAGTAATTTTCAAAGCTTTTGCAAATCAAATAATTGCCTGTCGATGGTAATTTCTCAAGGTTTACCACTGAATAAAATCTTAATAAAATTAAACATTTGATTTTTTCGACTCACAATTCTTTTTAAAATTTTATAACGATGCGTTTCGATCCTTAGATTATCTTCAGGTTTAATGCATTATTTCCTGGTTTTATTGTTAAATAATGAATGGTGGAAGTAATGAAAGCGGAGGATGATTTCATTCTCCATTATTTTCTTATTCTTTGTGGCCCGTCGAATCTCAAGGCATTCCAGGTAGTCAAAATTTTGCCCTTTGTTATACTCCATAATTAAAATTGTTAATACTAAAATTATGGCCTGTTTCTAACATATGTTGGGATATCCCAGAATTTGTGCTGTTTCTAACATGTGTTGGGCTATCCCAGAATTTGTGTTTAGATGTGCTCATGGTACCTTATTTTGAAGCTCCGACCTGTTTGTCCTATATAAGCTGTATCGCAAGTATCGCAGGATGCACCGTACACTCCTGAATGAGAAAGGGAATCATTTTTAACTTCCCAGTATATGGGAAGTTCTTGTAATCGCCTCGAAAATCGAAATTGAAATTTTCAACATTTCTTTACGTTTTGAGGTCTATAGAGTATATATAAAGTGTTTTTAGAAAGGGAGATGTATGTGTGTGTGTGTGTGTGTGTACGTACGTACGTACGTTCGTGGACACTTTTTTCTACGAGCATAACTCACGTAAACAAAGTCGTATCGACTTCGTTAAGGTGTCAATCGAAGCGTCTTTGCAATCTGAAGAGCTGATTAGTTTTTGGGATACTTCGGTTGGGGGGGTTTGTTGTTTTGCCCCTTTGAAGGTCATTCCTGTCATGCGTTATATCTCGCGAAAGAAACATACGATTTCTTTGATCAAGGGGTCAATCGACGCGTATTGACATTTATGTGATTCTATCAAGTTTTTAAAAAAATTCTTGGAGCCGTTTTTTGATTTTTTAAAAAAAAGTGCAAAAAATTAGGTTTTTTTTAATAAACAATAAATTTTTAACTTGATTTTTGAAAGACAGTATTCAATTTTTATAAAATTTATATACTTCAAGCAGTGTTTGTAAAAACAACATCAAAATTTTTTCTCATGATTACGTAAAAAATTAAATAAAAAATAAAAAATCATTAACAGGCATCATGATTTTCAAGGTCATTTCTATCAGCCGTATATCTCGCGAACCGAACAACCGCTTTACATGATTAAGGTGTCAATCGACGCGTATCAACATTTTTGTGAATCTATCAAATTTTGAAAAAAATCGTTGAAGCCGTTTTTTAATTTAAGAAAAAAAGTGCCAAAAATTAGGTTTTTTTAAATAAACAATAAATTTTTAACCTGATTTACGGAAGACAGTATTCAATTTTTATAAAATTTATATACTTCAAAAAATGTTTGAAAAAAATTCATCAAAACTTTTACTGATAATAGCAAGAAACATTAAATAAAAAATAAAAAAATCATTAACAGTCACCATGCTCTTCAAGGTCATTTCTTCCATTCACTATATCTCACGAACCAGATATAATATTTGCATCATTAAGGAGTCAATCGACGTGTTTTAACATGTTTTTGATTATTTTAACATAAAAATCCGTTTCAGCGGTTGTTTTAATTTAATAGAAGAAAATGCAAAAACTTAGGGTTTTTTCATAAAAAATATTTTTTAAACCTGATTTGCACAAAACACTAATAAGTGTTTATAAAATTTATACATTCCTATCAGTTTTTGAAGAGAAACCAGCGAAACTTTTTTCATGACTCTAAAAAAAATTCAATAAAAAATAAAAAAAATCATTCAAAGTTACCATATGAAAAGGGTTCTTCCGAATGATATTCCCTTATATCTTTTATTCTAAAGAATTTGTTGTAAATTCAATCAAAGTTTTAAAATGTTTGGATAATTTGAGCAGATTTTAATAGTTTTTGCAGTCTTTTCATAGAAACAAGTGGCTTAAATTTTGAAAACCATCAAAATTTCAATCAAATTTGCGTTTGTGGTAATCAATCATCATCACCCATCCACCAAAAGCCTTGAGTAATCAATGGATGCTCCCGTAGATGATATGATTAATATTAACTCATTCCTGTTACTGCTATGAATACCTTTCATTATTATTATTTAAAGTAGTACTATTTTCAAAATTATTATTGTGTTTAATATTTTTAATGTTTATCTAGATATTACTGGGAAGTTGACCGTGTGGACCTCAAGGGTCGCACTTCGCGGCTTGTTGCTTTTGTTGTTGAAACGTAATTTTTTTAAGAAAGTTCAGTTAAGTATTATTCAATCTACTTGTGACTAAATCACGTTTGTATGGTTTTACCTGCCCCCCGCCCCCAATATGAATTGAAAACGCGAACGCAAAACTTTTTATATCTTCGTATTATGGGAAAACAATAAATTTGAAAAAAATATGGTATGTTTTTTTAGAACTTTTGAAAAGTAACTCATACACCCTAATAAAATTTTAATTTGTTTCAATTGCCATTTTTCCCAAAAGGTTTTAATATTCGTTTAAAGCCCTTAAGCAATTTATGAGACCCACTCAAATATACATGAAACGTAAAAAGTTTAAGAAAAATACGAAGAGGCAAAAAATCCTTGTTGTTGTAAACAAGCATTATTTTTTTGGGTAAGCGACTGAAACAAGCAGCATGATTCGAAATACATGAGTTCATGGATTAATAACTTTTCTAACTGGTAAACAATCTCTAAAGTGGGTTTATTCGAAAATGAATTCCAGAAAGGATGATCTTGGATCAATAAATTTGTGCGGCTCTTAGAATTTGTCATCCTGGGTTGGTGCCGGCTTATAAATTTATTTATTCAATGCTTTAGGAAATGAAGTTTTATATTAGCTTGCATTGAAATCTCAAAAAGATTAAATTTAAAAAAAAAAATAGGAAAGTATTTTCAAAAGTTCAGTTTATAATCTTCGAAGTTAAAAGCTTTAAACCATACGACGCTGAAAAGTCGTGACGTTTTAGCAGTTTCTTTGTCGGATGTTTGTTTTATGTAATACCAAACATTTTTTGTCTGTTTGTTGAGAAACTTAGAATTGTATAATAATTCCAAATTGGAATCAAACTTGCTTGCAATCATAAAAGGTCCTCCTGTGAAAATTAATCATAAACTTCAAGTCGAATTAAGTTTGTGTTAAATATTTTTTGCACATTTGGATTCCATTAGGAATAGAATAATGCATATATACCTTTATATTAATAATTCCTTTCAATTTGAGCGGGTCGAATTGTAAAATATGTCTCCATCTGAGTACAAATAAGCATTCGTTTTTTGTTCGTTAACAAATAGTTTTGTTGTGCTACGTTTGATTCCGTAGACAATATAAATCAAAATAGCAAACATATATATATGGTATATATATATATATATATATATATAATGTGTCTTTTGTTTGCAAATAACTTTTCAAAAATAGCTCATAAATTATAGATATGGCTAATTTTTGGCTTTACTGGCTTGCACAATTTATGGCAATGTTTGACGTACTCCCACAAAAATAGACCAATGGAGTCAAATCTCGTGATCTGGGCGGCCAGCTCACAGGATTGTTTCTTGAGCTGATTTCTTCACCAAATTAAGCAATGGTTTCACGCGCTGTATACCATGTTGGGCCGTTCTGTTCGATTTAAGAAAAAAGGACCAATTATGCAAACCGCATCATAAAGTGTTTTTTTCGGAATGTAATGGGGCGTGTAGTCTCTTGAAGATTTTATATATGTAATAAAAATGGCAACTGTGCTTATATATGAATCCATCAAGCCAGTAAGCCAGAAATGAGCCTCATCGCTGAAAACGATTTGGCGGTAAAAATTCTATTCAACTTTCATCTCATTCTCAGCTCATTCATCGACCATACGACGAACGATTGTCCTTTGGCTTTAATTGTTGCATTATACACTAGTTGGTTTTATACAGCTTTAGTTCAAGATCTTTTCTCAAAATGTTTCATGTAGTGGACGGACAGAGGCGAGGTTGTTGAGAACGACGTTGAATCGATAAATTTTGATCATCGGTACGCACTCTCCGAGCTCGTATCTGATGAACATTGTCCAATAGAGTATGTGTGTACACAAATTTTTCCATCGTAATGGGTTTGAGCTGCTCTCATGGACAATTATGAGCACCATAAATTGAAGGAAGTGGTCGATAAGTTTGGTGCACAAAACGCAAATTTCGGAAATAAATTTCGATTTTTTTGAGACGTTGTTCGAGTGTAAGTCTTTGCATGGTAATTTGCTAAAGTAAATTACACTTAATGTCATAATAACAGCAAAATTCGACAGCTACAATAACATATATTGCTATTGAAAGCTCTTTATCCCTAAAACCCTACACGAGTTCTATCTTTCTTACTTGTGTTGCATCAGTGATAATCGGGTAGCGCATCTATTTTCTTTTGCCTTGAAATAATAAATTTGCCTTGTAATATATGTACACCTAATATATATCTGCACCTCAGGGGCTAACAATAGTAAGCCACAATGTGAAATTTAAAGGTAGACTATGGTATAGGAACTTAAAATATTTTAGCCCGACAGGATCATTGGTTGTACAAAAGAATTACATATTCCAATTTTCCTACCGGCTAGCATAAAATTACAATTCTTTGCTACTAACTCTAATCGTCACCACTGCCTAGTGTATGCAAAAATACAATTGAAAAAATTTAATCAGCATGTGATACGTTTTATGAAAGGTTTATACAAGTAAAAGATAATCCAATCAAACGATCCTTAAAAATTACGTCAACTGTGCATTTCGGCTGACAGAAATATATTTTTTTTATGTGTGGCTAGTTTAAAGGTGAGCTTCAGTTGAAGTTTCTGGGCTTCACGGCTTTAATCTTCGGGGCGCCATCTTGAAAAAAAGAAAGAGTGGCACACCCTCATATCTCAAAAAACATAGCTTTCATAATTTTTTTTTTGTATAGAATTAAATTTGCTGCAACTGATGGCTACACTACTTTCACGTGATGTTAATAGTAGAAAAGCTACAAGCCAAAAACGACAACCAAAAAAAAAGAATCATCTTTCAAGCGCTTTTTGGTTTCTCCTTTTAATGCGAAAAACATTCAACAATAATTTAAAGACAATTTGGTTATGTTGCAGATACAGTTTAGGGTCACCAATGCCATAAGGACATGAAATTAAAAAATCTATGCGTTCAAGAGAAACGCAGTTTTAACTCAGTTAAGAATGGGTAAAGAACAAATACTTGAACCTGTGGCTAGCCCAAAAATCAAAAATTAAAAGCTGATTGATATAAAAGAGTATTGCAGAACTGTAATTTTTTCCATAAAATTTAACAATTAGGTTTATATCTTGACAGTAAGATTCTTTCCGCTTGCAGCATCGATGCTCAATGTTTTCCACATTTTTTGAGTAGCCAAAACTCTGTGAGTTTCCCCGATATAGGGAAAACTTTCTCCGTGAACCGCTTATATGCCTCAAAAATGCATTTTTCACGTGAACTATCCTCCTACGGAATGCAATAACTTCCGTCAGTGTACAGTGATTAGAACATTTAATATCGAAAATGATTGGTGACGATATTGTCTGAAAGTTATCTCTAAATGTTTTTTCGCGGTTAAAATGTAAACAAAGAAGTTGTGGCGCTCAAAAGATGATTCCTCTTTTCGGCTGTCGTTTTTGGTTCGTTAATTTAATATGATTGATACCATGTGAAAGTAAAGTAAACACCAGGTGCTGCAAATATTATGCTACAATTGGTTTCCGAAATATGAGATATCCCACTTTTTCTTCGTTTTCAGATGGCACTCAGAGAATTGGAGCTGTAACCTCAAAAACTTAAACTTAAGCTCACTGTTAAACTGTCCACATATTGCAAAAAAATCTGCCTGACAGCACCTAACTAAACTACAAATAAATAAAATTAAGATCTCAAGCAACTACTTTGGACTCTGTTAAAACCGAAACCTAGCTGGCTTGATAGTAGTTAGTTATTATGCCATACATTATTAATTTCTAGATTAACTTCTTTCTTCATATCCTCTGAATTTCCCCATATCTCACGGCTTCAAAAAGAAGCGTTGATACCCAATTAAACGTTGAAAATATTCGTCCAACAAGTTTTATCACTCTTTCACCATGGTTACCTTAGTCATTCATACAAACAAGTTGCATAGCGTGTCATATTTCGCATCTTATTGCAAACAATGTATGTATATTGTTATTGTTTCAGGCTTTCTACGGCCAATGTGCAGTGGCTCAGTAATATATTTTGCTCGTGTACAAACTTAAGTATTATACTATTTAACTGTCGTTGATGAGCAATAGCATCCAATAAAACATATGCCCTACTGGTTTCTTGTGCCACTTACATCTTTGTGACATTTATCTTGAACACCTCAAAATGTGAATAGAAGGAATTTCAGGAATATATCAAATCCGATGATAATGTCCTTTGAAACCGGTGGCTAGTTGCAGCCCGGTTTTGTCTAATTTCTAGCACTCTTAACCATGGCTTCATATACTATATTTGTTCTTCAAAATTCAATTTTTACATGATATACCAAAGCTTCAGATTGTCAGCAATTTTACCCAAAAAAACCCTTCAAAGATTAGAAGTAAGGTCTAACAGGGAATGAAATATAAAAAGTTAAATGGGAAGTGTGGTTTCGGCGTAACGAATGGCTCCTCTTCAGGTGCTTTTAGCCATTCGTTACGAGACAGCACTACCACCGCTGGCTTGTTGATGTATCAAGCTCGCTATATTTCAACTATTTTATAATTTTACATCTGCGAATTATAACGACTGTCACTTTGTTTCGTATGTATGCCTACAAAGCTTTTTCATTATTTACGTTTTATCATGGGTTAGAACCTCCTGGTCTATTCGACAACTTTCGTCTCTTAGTGTGCTTTTGGTTAACGACTTGCTAACACTATTGTTGCACATTAGTGGAGGTTCTTGTTTCCAGGCTTTTTGGCAGGTACCATGGCAGCACCTGAAGAGGAGCCATTCGTTACGCCGAAACCACACTTCCCATTTAATAATGGTTGTAAATTCAAAGTTTTAAAATATTTGCATAATTCGAGCAGATTTTTAATAGTTTTTATAGTCTGTTAATTTGAAGAAATGCTTAAATTTTGAAAAACAACAAAAATTTTCAAGACCAAAAAGGCCCCCACCGATTGATCCGCGTGAATATTCAATCTGTCCTCATCGAGCAAAAACCTTACGTAATCAATGGACCCTCCCGTAGATGATATGATTCATATTAACTCATTCCTGTTACTGCTATGAATACCTCTCATTGTTGTAATGTTGTTGATGTTTATGTAGATATTACTGGGAAGTTGACCGTGTGGACCTCAAGGGTCGCACCTCGCGGCTTGTTTGCTAATGCAATCGAACCAATCAAGTCGAACTACAATGAATTTTAGATGCTATCCATGCTTAATATATGTAGTTGTAATTTTTATGAAATCTAAGAAACCCAAAGCTGATTTTTAATGAAAGATCTTAATTAGGTCATTAAAAGATAACATAAAATTTCCGAAATTAGTTTTCCTCATACTTCATGCACGTATGGATCAGATGATTCGATAGCACTAAAACATGCTTTATGACTAAACTTAGCAAAAGGAAGAACGTGACAAATGAAAAATTTATACGAAAGCTTATGTTGCCAAAAATCAAAAGCTGACATCGATGTGTTTAAATTTAGTTTGTCTTTTGTACATTTAATGCTTTATTTCATAGTATTCATAGGGAATATGTGGTTCATACGATTTTTACTAAGGTTTGCGTAAGAAAATGATGCTTTCAACAATTTTCATCGGAAACAAATTTTTTTTAAAGCAACACTCCGAGTTCTTTTCTCCCGAAAGCCCGGATCCAATATCGGTATATTCAAAAAGTTTTTTTAGAATTGCAAAAAATGTTTTGATTCGCTAGTTGAGGGTTTTGGATTATATTCATAATCAAAATTTCATCTACGACAATGAGCTAATGAGTCGTAACGGCAGGAATGCAAAACAAGCCTCGAGGTGCGATCCTTGAGGTCCACACGGTCAACTTCCCAGTAATATCTACATAAACATTAAAAAAATTAAACACAATAATAATTTTGAAAATAATATTACTTTGAATAATAATAATGATAGTACTCATAACAGTAATTGTAATGAATTAATATTATTCATAGCATCTACGGGAGCGTCCATTGATTACATAAGGCTCTTCGTGGATGGGGGTAGATTGATGTGATTGAATATTCACGCGGATCAATCGGTGGGGGGCCTTTTCTACGTTATTTGTCATTTTCATATCGATGCTTGAAGGACAAAAGAGCGCTATTAAAAATGAATGTAGTTTTTGTTATTTCGCCCACTGTAGAGATTTTGTCGCGTGGTGGCCATTTTTAATAGTTGCGTTCAAAATTGCCATCATTCCGGCATAATCACACAATTTATATTTTTTCACGATTTTGCGTTAATGAGATTGATAATTATTTCTTATTTTCTGTTGGTCTTGAAAAATATGTAATATGCAGTCAAAAATAGATTCAATTGCATGTAAAAAGTAAAAAGTAAAAAGGAAGTAATTGAAATCTTACGATTACTAAAAAATAAATCTCCGAAAAACTACAACTTTTTATTTGATGAAAGCTTTTTAAAGCATATGATTTTGCAAAGTATTGACTATAAAATATTTTACTATTCAAAGCGTTGATTACCAAAAATGCAAATTTGATTGAAATTTTGTTGGTTTTGAAAATTTAAGCAGTTTTTTTATTAAAATTAAAACACTCGTAAAACTATTAAACATCTGCTTAAATTATGGAAATATTATAACACATTTATTGAATTTACAACCACGTTTTTAGAATAAAAGATATTGAGTAGTATCATTCGTATGAACCCTCTTTAAATGGTAGCTTTGAATGATTTTTTATTTTTTATTTAGTTTTTTTCATAATTATGGATTTTTTTGCTGTTTTCTCTCCAAAAACTGATAAGAATGCATAAATATGATAAACTGGTATTACTGCGCTGTGCAACTCAGGTTAAAAAAATTTTTTTTTTAAATCCTAATTTTTCGCATTTTCTTTTATTAAATTAAAAAATACCTGAAACAATTTTTTATAATGTTAAACACATCACAAAAACGTAAATACACGTCTATTGACACCTTAATTATGGGAAAATTATATCTGGTTCTGAAATACAGTGAATGGCAAAAATGACCTTGAAAGTCATAATGACTGTTAATGATTTTTTATCTTTTATTTAATATTTTTTGTGATCATGATAAAAAGTATTGATGATGTTTTTACAAACACTGTCTGGAGTATATAAATTTTATAAACATTGAAACGCAAATCAGGTTAAAAATTTATTGTTTATGAAAAAAACACCTAATTTTTTGCACTTTTTTTCCTTAAATTAAAAAACGGCTCCAAATTTTTACTTCAAAGATTAACAGATTCACATAAATGTTAATACGCGTCGATTGACACGTTAACCATGCAAATCGTATGATTGGTTCGCGAGATATAACGCATGACAGAAATAACCTTCAAAGAGGCAAAACAACAAACTTCCCCAACCGAAGTGTCCCAAAAACTAATCAGCTCTTAAGATTGCAAAGACGCTTCGATTGACATCGAAGTCGATACGACTTTGTTTACGTGAGTTATGCTCGTAGAAAAAAGTGTCCACGAAGGTACATACGTACGTACGTACATACACAAACACGCATACATCTCCCTTTCTAAAAACACTTTATATATACTCTATAGACCTGAAAACGTAAAGAAATGTGAAAAATTTCAATTTCGATTTTCCAGGCGGTTACAAGAACTTTCCATATACTGGGAAGTTAAAAACGCAATCGCTGTAAACCATTCAAATTGATGAAAAAAGCAAACATAGCTTTAATTAAAATTTGGAAAGCTTCAAAAAGTGCAACCCCGACCAATGCTATCTTTTCAAACCACTTGTCGTGCCGAACAAAATGCATCGCGAGCGAAGATGTACCTTTATTGCTTACTGGTCCTTATCAAAACTATTGTGGCACTGTTTTGCTTCTTTACCTGGGGCAAATTGGATAATGTCATAGACACTGGTTTGATTTCGAGAAATAAAAATTTCAGGAATTCTTTCCCTTGACAAGCGAAACCCAACATTTCTTTGGCGTTTGCGTGGTCGGATTCGTCAACCAAGCTGGATAAACAAATTCAAGCACACTAGCATCGCCATCATCGCCAATTGTCTAGATTAGATGGCATAAAAGCTAAAAAGAGCAAGAAAACACCAGACATTTACTGGAAACCACAAAGCAACGAGTTTTTACAGGTTATCGTGCGCGAACACGATCTGCAAAACAAGGTGAACTTGAGAAACGTCAATTTCGACTATTAGCTTATTATGGTCGGAAATCGTCACAGCCCGGCTGAACAGATTGAGTTCAATTTCAAGTTTACGAGTCAATCACGGAACACACCAGAACGATATATTGAAATGCCTTATATGGGAAAGAAGCCAGTAAAACGAGATCTTTTGTTGTTTTGACCCTTTGAATGTCATATCTGCCATCCACTATATTTCGCGAACCAAATACAAAATTTGAATTGTAAAGCTGTCAATCGACGCGTATTACCATCTTCAAGATTCTTTGAAATTTGTCTGAGCCGTTTTTGAATTTAATTAAAAAACCGTGCAAAAAATTTAGGATTTATCATAAAAAATAAATTTTTAATCTGATTTTTACAAAACAGTAATGAATGTTTACAAAATTTATATACTCCAAATAGTTTTTTTTTGATGACTGAAAAAAATTGAAGTAAACATAAAAAAATCATTAAATCACCTTGTAAAATCGGTTCATGCGAATGATATAATCTCTTATTTTCAAGACATTGTTGTTAAATCAATCAAAGTTTATTAATATGTGCATAATTTGAGCAGATTCTCAATAGTTTGACAGTACCGGGTTTTTATTTTTATAAAATAAACTGCTTAAAATTTTAATTTCTTTTAACTTCCCAGTGGAAAGTTATTGTAATGGGGCCGATTTTGCGAATCCCCATTTTGATATATCTCCACGTTTTAAGGCCTCAAGAGTCCAAACTCATCGTTTTTAGAGAGATTTCTGTTTGTGTGTATGTACGTATGTGTGTTCCGAATTATTTTCGTCTCGATTATCTCGAGAAACAAAGGTCATATTGACGTGAGACCGGTTTCATTCGCCTAATCACGTAATTTAAAACAGAATGAATTTTCAGTAAAATCAGTTTAGCCACTTTTTATTGAGGATGAAAAAACTGAAAAAAAAACAAAAAATAACTTTATTTTGAAACTGATGAAATGTACTATGCATTCGTGCAAATTAAAATACCTGCATAGTAATTCTTTTTAAAGTTTTAGTAAATGATAGAATCTAAAGACACAATACAATGATTTTCAGGTAACCAAGGAAAATGTTCGAGAGGGTTACGCTAAATAACCGTCCAAAATAATGTTAGCAAATATGTGTAAATTAGGATTTCAACTATCGGTTTATAAAAATGTCCGTTTGTAACTTTAATATAAAAGATTAATCTTATTATATTTTTTGAGTCCCTGTGTTTCACTTTGGTATCAATCATCATTTAAAAGTCAACCATTCCCGATCCTCACACCATCAAATGCCCACAAAACCATCATGCTCCTGTATAAAGGAAAAATTGTTTCTAATTATGGCTAACTGACATTTAATGCCAGCGCTCGCAACTTTCCAGACCTTGACATTAAAATGAAGAAGACAGGTTAATTGCTCATCTTAAACTTCACCCAGCCACCTTATGATATATCTTATAAGCTCTTTCGCACGATTGCCCACATTCGTTTTCGCTACGTGAAACCAAGTTCTCGGAAATCCAACTCCTGGTGCATAGCTGTTCGTCCTGGCATACGAATGTGTAAGAAACCACAGACAAGATTCCAATCATATATGATTGCCACATGTCCCTGCAAAATTGTTGTGTCGCATGATATTTTCAGGACACTTTTTCCACATGTCATTTCTATTGGACAAGAATTTAATTTCGCGCTTCATCCACCAAACAAATTGATATCTGGTAATTTTTCTTCCGTCACTTTTGTCCGGGAAATGTTCATTTGGAGTACGGCTTCAAACCGAAGTGCAGTGAGTAGGAGGTTTATACTTACAGCAGGATTCAATTTTAAAAAGTGGAGACAAGTTATGGTAGTGTTTGATGCCTTACAAAAATGTAAAGAGGGCATTTCATTTATTTGACAAGAACATGGACTAGACATTTTTATCTCGTGAAATTTGTTTATTTTACGAGTCCTAAAAAACTTTAAATTTTTGAAAAATATTCTATTCATTGATCTTCTGATGCTGTGTGAACATGTTTACGATGACCTCACTAATATTATAAAAATGTTGCAAAAACTCAAGTTTTTTCAACAAGCGTTCTCTTTTAAAAAAATATTTTTCTGCTAGGTTGTAATTATTATAAAACACTTTCATTTTTAATATTTATTTGATGTTAAACTGTGTACATACTTCTTTCAATATTCTTGGAAACTTAAATAAATTGAAAAATAGTTTTTTGACCAAGCAATAGAATTAAATTTCTGACGTAAATTTTCTTCAAGTGTTGAAGATAAATGTCGACTGTTTCCTTCTTGGTCACTGACATAAATATCAAAAAATACTAAAAAAAACTAACAGCGAACTTGGTAGAATGAGTTGAACAATCATTTTAGAATAATATACTGAGTCGAATACCAAGCCGTATTCAGGTTTGCATTCTAAGGTGGACGCTCAAAGATTGAAGATATATGCGCTCTTGGAGAAACCGTTGGGACTCTTACATCTGCCTTGAATGAAACAGCAAAGTTTACATGCAGTACAGGGACATCGCGGAGCTGCGAATGAAATATAGGAAATTCTTCAATGAGGCTAATGAATCCAATCCAACTAAAGGAATTCAAAACTTCATAAGAAAGGCCAAATTAAATTCGTGGAAAAGTTGCCTGCTTGAAATCGTGACGAGCTCTTCCTCAGTTCTACTGTCTGTCAAGTTCACAAATGGCCTTAAGATGAAATTCCGTTCCGAAACGCTGGGCGTCCTTAAGGACATGCATTACCTTGGCAGCCTGAATGTGGCTAACAAAGCTGATCCACATATGCTTCCGAACTGCCTGTCAACCAATGTGCCTGCAAATGAAAGGCTCCTTTACTGGGCAATCAGCTCATTTTAAACCTTCATGGACAATATCTCATCAGTGGAGATTCAGGAAAAACGTTAAACGCCATTTTCAAAGTATTTCTACGGATGGGTTACATTCCACAGCGCTGGAAGAAAGCTAAAATAGTCTTCACACTTAAAGTGGGTAAGACCTTCTACTCTTTGGCCAAAGATTAAAGGCCTATAAGCCTCATCTCTTTTCTGCTGTAAACAATGGAACGGTTAATAGAGATCCATTCGCGAGCTGCTCTGAAACCATTCTCCAATGTGTAACAGGCATACACAAAAAGGAGATCGGTTGAAACGGCTCTTCACTCACTTACCAGCTACATCGGAAAATTGCTAAGCTTCAAACAATACACGCAAGCAGTTTTTCTAGATATTGAAGGTGCCTTCAAAAATGTCAGCCATAAAGAAATTAGAAGTGCACTTGAGGAAAACGATATTGCTAAGCAGCAGGAACATCAACTTCACACTAGGAAACTGCACCATAAGAAGGTGATCTTGCAAGGGCAGCCCAAAAGTGGGGTACTATCACCTCTTCTATGGAACTTAGTAGTAGACAAGCTCCTTTCAAAAATAGAAGCAACTGGCTGCAAAGTCGTAGCGTATGCCGACGATTATGCAAAAGCAATATCGGTGAAACTCATCAACACGCTACTTGAAAGAATAAACTCCCCTACTCTAGGTATTCTCTCTTGTGTCTTTCACAGGAAGATACGAAATTTTGCGATTTGTTCTACCTACGTTTGATGATGTAAGTTTCAATCAGGTCAAATAGCTAGGTCTTATTCTGGACTGTAAACTCGCGTGAAAAGTGAACATAGCAAAAAGGGCCCGCAATCTACTGCTGCAAAAGAACTAATGTTGAAAGATAGGGATTGAAATCCAAAATTGTGCCATGTCTCTACACTTCGATGGTGGAACCAATCTTTCTGTATGGCGCAGTTATTTGGTAGGCAGCAATTACAAATACATCGAATGTGAACTTGCTTAACAAGGTCAGAAGGATTGCCGCTATTACAATCACCGGAGCCATACATATTACCCCGCCAAAGGTATTGTTGCTATTAAATTGGCTCCCAACTGAGCTCCTTGCAATACACCAGGTCGAGTGATCAGCGATTCGATTGAAAGATTAACACCTTTGCCATTATAAATGGCCAAGAATACTAAAAAAAAACTAAAAATGAAAATGAACTTGTAATAGCGGTTCATTTTAGAATAATAAATCTGGGTGATCAAATCTATCTGAAAAGTTTATAATTTTCCATCGATTTTATCTGTATAAGTAAATATACATAAACTACAAATAAATTACTAGAGTATTTTTAAAAATCTGAAGATTGTTAAATACATTAAAAGATCATTAAATCTTTAATAAAAGTCTTGAACTTTAAGTCAAATGCAGTTGATTTATTTATCATCAATATCAGCTAAGACCAAATCATACCTTTGTCTTTTGATCGCTGCGTAACTGAATTATTAATCTATTTATTATTGAACTGAAATAAATAATGTATTTATTTTATTAATACATTTTTGTTTCACAGCCATCACATATGTTAAGGTTACACTTTAAATCAATATTTGTGTTTTAATAACGCTTAATGTCGAAAAGCACTCCGATGTCTCTCGAGTACTATATTTCATCAAAATTTGCACGAAAATTCCGTTTCGTAATAATAACATAACCGAAATCGTGGGTCCATTTGGACCCGACAAGAAAAAATAAACCGTATAATTTCGAAACGCGCGCAGTTAAATTAGACTTGTTTTAATACAACTATAACCCATTGGAGTATTGCTTGTGTCTATGTTATAAAATAACATGTATTTAAATTAAAGGGTCCATTTGGACCCACGATTCCAGTTATGTTGAATAATAGCGATTCCGGTTACGGGCTAAGAGTCGATTGTTCCAAATCATTGACATGAATATAAAAAGATATTACGAACTAATAACCAGGTTGTATTGTAGTGGATCTACACATATCTACACAATCAATCAGCATTTTACTATAAACTAAACCCACAAATTAATAATCAATGAGCAATCGTAGAATATACAAATGCATAACTTACGATCACTTTGTAATGCTCACTTTGCATACTCGTTTCGCATTACACTCACACGAAAGTCAATTCATGTTGTCACTAAAAATAGACATATGAACGAATGTTTATACTAACCCATTGCGATCGCTCTAGACGAAGCGGCGCCTAGCATTGGCATGTGTAATGTACACACAAAGTACGAAACCTGAGTAGTCATTACTCATGGACTATTATGAGTGTTGCATATTACTCATGGACTATTATGAGTGTTACATTTCACTCATGGACTATTATGAGTGTTGCATTTTTAAATTGGGTCATATGGAAAAGTGCTGATCGATATTTTGATTGGTAGAATGAATTTACCATATTCAATTCTTCCAGTTTAGAGTAGGGATTATGTATTAAGTAGAATAAAATATTAGAGTAGGGATTATATGTTAAGTTGTAAAAAGTGTATAAAAGGAAAGTGTACAAAAGAAAATATAGTCATAGTCTTACTTTTGACTCGTTTTTAATTATCTACTATTGCCGTAGTTTGGCAATACGCTCGAGCCGTAACTTGGCTTTAGAAGCGCTACAATTAAAGCGTAAGCAGTCGCTAAAAGTAAAACAGAATAAAAATATCGGCTAGCTTGGATCTTGAATCCTGCGCCAGATATGTGGCAATTAACTTGCCGGTAGGTACTTCAATTTAACCCTGTTCCCTCACTAAAAGTGCGCTATTCCTATACAGCGCTAAATCCCGGATCACACTTGAGGAATACAAGATCCAGCGTTCGGCGTCCTACACCGAGAAGGCATCTCCTGCGACGAGCTATTGTTTACAGGCCTATCTTTTACATGGCGATCCTGCAACCCACAAACCTGCAACCGACGATCCTGCACTCTCGAAACATGTATCAAGGCGATTCTGCCTATACGATGCTGAAAGTTTTTTAATAAAAAATTTAAATTTGAATGTTGACGACTAATACAGCGACCGAACATGGAATTTCGACGTGAGATAATGGAGTTGGAACTTCAACCAAAAATATGGAAGACAGTTGCAAATAGGAAAAAGGCGAAGATGAAGAAGAATTTTGTGCGTTATTTGCGATTTAAGTAACAAGTAATTTAATGATGACTAAAGAATCTAACGGCAACGACCAGCATTTATAATTGTACACTGGTTACTTCAAGCCAAACTTTAATTTTATATAAATATGAAAAAGAATAGCATTTTAATTGGAATTTGTTTTAAACAAATTAGGTAAATTTTACTGTTGCATAAAATAACTACGCGAATTTTTATGAAAATTGTCGCAAAATACACTTTATGTTTGAAAGGAAAAATATGATTAATGATGTTGATAATGATTGAAAAATTTATAGAATTAACTATTATGTAATTGTTAATTGGGGACGAGCACTGAAATAACACTTTAGAGAATAGTGTATACAGAATAACGGGTATGAGCACAAATTACGGGTAATATAAATACAAATGCGGATGCGCTGTCAAGAATACAAATCAACACTGAAATGCTAAAATCCATGATACCTCCGACAAACGATGAAAACATTAGCAAAAAGTTATTGGCGATAACAAGAAGTAAAACGAAAAAGGTACTAAGTGAAAATAAAAATACAGAAATCGACAAGCAAAGTGGCAACCAAAACGAAGAGATTGATCACCTCCATGCGTTTGATTGCACTTCTTTGTCAGATATTAAAGGGGCGATGAAACTGAAATTTTATATGCTAGCTAGCAAGAAATACAAGAGAGATGATATATCTATAACTAAAGAGAAAGATTTTATAGTAGTGCGCTACAGTGATAAAGTTGTTGAGAAACCAGTTTCCTTCAACGATAAGCTGAAAGTTCATGATAACAACAACGATAATTCATACACGAAATTAGTTTCTGTCATGAAGAAGTTGTTAATATATTCAAAGAACAATAGCATAAATGCACTATCTTTATCCTCTAATGATGATATATTCAGGTACGTACCGAGAAATGAATTCAAGAAATTATTTAATGCGTTGCAACGAGAAGAAATTTATAAGTTAAAAATATTAATATACAGACCGCCCATAAGAATTCAAGACGTCAAAAAGCAAAATGAATTAATTATTGAGTACCACAATTCGCCACATGGAGGACACATAGGAGTACATAAAACATTGCTAAAATTGAAACAGAGATACTGTTGGAAGGATATGAAGAAAATGGTCAAAAAACATATAAACCAATGTGAAAAGTGCAAAATGAATAAAATAACTAAGCACACCAAAGAGAAAATGATAAAAACCGAGACTCCATCTACTAGCTTCGAGATCGTAAGCGCAGACATTGTTGGCCCGTTGAGAATTTCCAACAACTACAGATACATTCTCACTATTCAGTGCGAATTAACGAAATTTATAACTGCCATACCCATAGAGACTAAGGATGCTACCACAGTAGCAAAAGCTATAGTAAATAAATTTATCTTATTATACGGTCATTTCAAGATTCTAAAAACGGACTTAGGGACAGAATTTACAAACAGTCTAATGAAAGAAGTATGCGAGTTACTACATATAAAACAAATATTTTCAACCCCTTACCATCATGAGTCGTTAGGTGTAATAGAAAGGAACCACCGCGTATTAAACGAATACTTACTGTCCTTCGTTGATAACAACAACTGGGACGAATGGATACCTTTCTATACATTTTCATACAATACAACTCCACACATTGACACAAATTATACACCTTACGAACTAGTATTCGGCAAACTATCCTATTTACCAAATGACATTTTAAGCGATTCAGAAGAAATATACAATTTAGAGAATTACAGAAATGAATTAAAAATTAGATTAAAAATGTCTCTAACAAAAGCAAAGGACTTAATTGAAAAAGCTAAAATGATTAGAACAAATAAAGAATGTTATTCAAAACCATTAAACATAGAAATAGACGATCTTGTTTTATTAAAAGTAGAGAACAGAAGAAAACATGAGAAACCGTATAAAGGTCCATTTAAAGTACTAAGTAAAAATAATGTAAATACACTATTGGAAATAGATAATAAGAAAAAATGGATACACAATAATAGACTTAAGATTTTCAAAAAAAAAAAAAAAGGGGAATAACAATGAATAAAAATATAATATAAGACATGTAAAAATACCTAAAATAAGTCTCGAGTTTGTACCCAAACTCTCACCTCAAAAGGTTAAGGGTGTAGTGGATCTACACATATCTACACAATCAATCAGCATTTTACTATAAACTAAACCCACAAATTAATAATCAATGAGCAATCGTAGAATATACAAATGCATAACTTACGATCACTTTGTAATGCTCACTTTGCATACTCGTTTCGCATTACACTCACACGAAAGTCAATTCATGTTGTCACTAAAAATAGACATATGAACGAATGTTTATACTAACCCATTGCGATCGCTCTAGACGAAGCGGCGCCTAGCATTGGCATGTGTAATGTACACACAAAGTACGAAACCTGAGTAGTCATTACTCATGGACTATTATGAGTGTTGCATATTACTCATGGACTATTATGAGTGTTACATTTCACTCATGGACTATTATGAGTGTTGCATTTTTAAATTGGGTCATATGGAAAAGTGCTGATCGATATTTTGATTGGTAGAATGAATTTACCATATTCAATTCTTCCAGTTTAGAGTAGGGATTATGTATTAAGTAGAATAAAATATTAGAGTAGGGATTATATGTTAAGTTGTAAAAAGTGTATAAAAGGAAAGTGTACAAAAGAAAATATAGTCATAGTCTTACTTTTGACTCGTTTTTAATTATCTACTATTGCCGTAGTTTGGCAATACGCTCGAGCCGTAACTTGGCTTTAGAAGCGCTACAATTAAAGCGTAAGCAGTCGCTAAAAGTAAAACAGAATAAAAATATCGGCTAGCTTGGATCTTGAATCCTGCGCCAGATATGTGGCAATTAACTTGCCGGTAGGTACTTCAATTTAACCCTGTTCCCTCACTAAAAGTGCGCTATTCCTATACAGCGCTAAATCCCGGATCACACTTGAGGAATACAAGATCCAGCGTTCGGCGTCCTACACCGAGAAGGCATCTCCTGCGACGAGCTATTGTTTACAGGCCTATCTTTTACAGTATCCAAATTGGCGAAATATTTATTATGTCAACAAGTTGTAGATACGAGGGTGGGTAAATAAATCCTTAGAAAAAAATAAAAAAGTGGTTTTCTTCCTTTCTCAACATAATCTTCCATTCGATCAATACACATTTCAAGGTTTTCATTTTTTTAAGCCATCAGAGAAATATGACTTTGAAAGTCCTTTAAAATAGGTATCTGTTTCGGCGATAAAGCGGCCCACAGACGACCAACTTGGTTGTCAACTTGCCATGTTGGTATCAATGTTGAACGTCTGAAGGCAGGTTGAAGTACATGTTGAAGCTACGGTTGAAGTAAAATCAAATATTTGTGATTTTTGTGGGAAGGGCTTAATGTTGACAAACATGTTTTGCCGTCTATGGCAATGTTGAAAGACATCAACATCAACATCATTTCGAATCAAGAATTTGTAGAGTGCACGTCGTTAAGTTTCAATTGCGAAATTGTGCAGATCGATCAATTTTTGTAAAAAAAAAATAGTTTCAATTCCGAATAACGGAAGTTTGAGAGAGTTTTTAGCATTTTTTGATAATATGAATTTTTGTACAACTTTCAAATATGAAAATTATCTACCGTACATAATCTGAGCAGACGTCTTCTCACCATGAAATTTTTGACAAAGTGATGTTGACATTCAAGTTGAATAGTCGGTTGCTCAGTCTGTAGTCTCAACCTCAACCAGGTTGACAACTTAGTTGACACCCAAACTGGTCGTATGTGGGCCACTTACGATCTTCGTTCAACATGAACCGCCTTTAACCAAGCTTAGAGTATATTTTAAGTGTTTTTAGAAAAAGTACGTGTGTGTGTATGTACGTACGTACGTGTGTTCGCGGACAGTTTTTCTGCGAGCATAATCACGTAAAGAAAGTCGTATCGACTCCGTTGAGGAGTCAATCAGAGCGCCTTAGCAATATTAAGAGCTGATTAGTTTTTGACAACTTCGGCCGGGGGGGGGGGAGGTATTTGCAGTTTTGACCCCTTGAAGGTCATTTCTGTCATGCGCTACATCTCACGAACCAAACATAGGATTTGCATTGTTAAGGTGCCAATCGACACGTATTGACAATGGTGTGAGTCTGTCAAATTTTAAAAAAAAATGTTGGAGCCGTTTTTTAAATTTATTAAACAAAAGTGCAAAAAATTAAGGTTTTTTCATGAACAATAAATTTTTAGCCTGATTCGGAAAAGGCAGTAATCAATGCTTATAAAATTTATATACTTCGAGTAGTTCTTGAAAAAAACTCAGTAAAACTTTTTCTAATTATTATAAATAAAAAAAAATTAAAAAGTCATTAAGTCCACATGACCTTCAAGGTCATTCATGTCATTCACCATATCTCGCGGACCAAATATAATATTTGCATCAATAAGATGTCAATCGACTGGATTTACATTTTCATGATGTTTTTACGTTTCTTAAAAATTGTTGGAGCCGTTTTTTAATTTAATAAAGACAATTGGAGAAAATGAGCGTTTTTTCATAAAAAATAAATATTTAACCTGATTCTCCCAGCACAGTAATAAATGTTTATAAAATTTATGAATTCTTATCAAATGAAGAAGAGAACCAGCAAAACCTTTTCCCATGATTACAAAAATAATGATTCAAAGTCATCATGTGAAAAGTGTTCATACGGATGATATTACCTGATTACTCTTATTCTCAAGACATTGTTGTTGAAGCAATCAAAGTTTATTAATATTTGCATAATTTTAGCAGACTTTTAATAGTTTTTACAGTACCGTGTTTTACTTTTAATAAAAAAACTGCTTAAATTGTGAAAACCAACAAAATTTCAAGCAAACTTGCATTTCTGGTAATCAACGCTTTGAATGGTAAAATATTTTGTTGTCAAAACTTTGCAAGATCATGTGTTTTAAGAAGCTTTCATCAATTGAAAAATTGTAGTTTTTAGTGTTTTTGTTCTATAGTGTTCGTAAGATTTCAATTACTTCCCCGTCCTCCTATGTGTAAAACATTTTACTTTTTACATACAATTAAACTGATTATTGACTGGATATTCAATGTTTTTCAAGATCAACTGAAAATAAGAAATAATTATTAGTATGATTGATGTAAAATCGTGAAAAAATACAAATTCAGTTATCACGCCGAAGTCATGGCAATTTCGAACACAACTATTCAAAATGGTCCCCACGCGACAAAATCTCTACAGTGGGCGTTATAACAAACACTGCTTTCATTTTTGCTAACGCTCAATTGTCCTTCAAGCATCGATATAAAAATAACAAATAACGTATAAAAGGTTTTGTAGCCTGCCCCCCTCCGATTGATCCGTGTGAATATTCAATTAAACCAATCCAACCCCCCCCCCATCCACGAAGAGCCTTATGTAATCAATGGACGCTCTCGTGGATGATATGATTAATATTAACTCATTCCTAATACTATTATGAAAACCTCTCAATATTATTTAAAGTAGTATTATTTTCATAAATATTTTTGTGTTTCATATTTTTAATATTTGTGTAGATATTACTGCGAAGTTGACCGTGTGTACCTAAAGGGTTAACAAATGAGGGCGTTTTTCCTGATTTTTTCTTTCTCAGGCGACTCATAATACTCTCTAGTTATTGAATTTATTTTTCCAAGTAGGGTAAGGTTGCTCAAGTCGTACCCCTTAAGGAAATAATTCTGTAATATTTAATGCCATTCAAATAAAACAAAATCTTTTGCATGAATAGAATCTTTATTTAGTTACCTTTTAATCAACATTCATAGAAAAAAAAATCTCTTATCAACATAGATAATTTAACGATTTTAACAAATGTGTCTTCGGTACGATTAAGGCACCTAGTCGCCTAATTCGTACCACCTATAGCCAAAGTCGTACTCAGAATAAGACTTTAGTGAAGACATTATAAACGATATAGAAAAATACTTCGGTAATAACAAGAGATCACATTAAAATAAACAAAAATTACAAACGATTCAGTCTGAATCTCTAAGATCAACTTAAAATGTCTTTCTTTGGCTAATAGTCACAAAATCAGTCAGAGTGACATACAAACAAAACAAGCCGCGAGGTGCGACCCTTGAGGTCCACACGGTCAACTTCCCAGTAATATCTACATAAACATCAACAACATTAAACACAATAATAATTTTGAAAATAATACTACTTTAAGTAATAACAATGCGAGGTATTCATAGCAGTAACAGGAATGAGTTAATATGAATCAAATCGTCTACGGGAGGGTCCATTGATGACGTAAGGTTTTTGGTCGTTGAGGACAGATTGAATATTCACGCGGATCAATCGGTGGGGGCCTTTTTGGTCTTGAAAATTTTGTATATGCAGTCAAAAATAGGTTCAATTGCATGTGAAAAGTGAAATGTATTACAAATGATGATGGTTATTGAAATCTTACGATTACTAAAGAATGAATCTACTAAAAACTACAATTTTTTATTCGATGAAAGCTTTTTAAAGCATATGACTACAAAACATTTTACCATTCAAAGCGTTGATACCGCAAATGCAAATTTGATTGAAATTTTTGGTTTTCAAAATTTAAGCAGTTTTTTTAATTAAAAGACTATAAAAACTATTAAAAATCTGCTCAAATTATGTGAATATTATAACACTTTGATTGAATTTACAACAGTTTTGTTAGAATAAAAGATATAAACTAATATCATTCGTATGAACCCTCTTTACATGAATGATTTTTTATTTTTTATTTAATTTTTTTCATGATCATGGAACAATTTTTTGCTGCTTTCTCTTCAAAAACTGATAAGAATGTATAAATTTTATAAACTGGTATCACTGTGCAGTGCAAATCAAGTAAAAAAAATATTTTTTTATGAAAAAAAAAACAAAATTTTTCGCATTTTCTTCTATTAAACTAAAAAAATGGCTGAAACGAATTTTTATAATGTTGAAAACTTCACAAAGATGTTAATATACGTCAGCTGATACCATATTGATGCAAATATTATATCTGGTTCGTGAGATCTAGTGAATGATAAAAATTACCTTGAAAATCATGATGACTTTTAATGATTTTTAATTTTTAATTTATTTTTTTACATAATCATGAGAAAAAGTTTTGATGTTGTTTTTACAAACATTGTTTGGAGTATATAAATTTTACAAACATATAATACTTGGACTTGAAAATAAGGTTAAAAGATTATTGTTTTTTAAAAAAAACCCAATTTTTTGCACTTTTTTTAAAAAAATTAAAAAACGGCTCAAAGAATTTTTTTAGAAACTTGATAGAATCACATTGATGTCAATACGCGTCGATTGACACCTCAATCATGCAAATCTTACTTTGGATTCGCGAGATATAACGCATGACAGAAATGACCTTCAAACGGGCAAAACAGCAAACCCCCACGACCAAAGTATAGCAAAAACTAATCAGCTCTTAAGATTGCAAAGACGCTTCGATTGACACCTCAACCAAGTCGATTGGACTTTGTTTACGTGAGTTATGCTCGTAGAAAAAAGTGTCCACGAACGTACGTACGTACGTACGTACGTAAACACACACACACACACACATACATCTCCCTTTCTAAAAACACTTTATATATACTCTATAGACCTCAAAACGTAAAGAAATGTTGAAAATTTCAATTTCGATTTTCGAGGCGATTACAAGAACTTCCCATATACTGGGAAGTTAACAAAACATAGAAAACAAAATTATAATCTCTTAAACATACAAAGTTAAGCTTAGGCATTTATTGTGGTTGAACACAGATATCACAAATATATATTTTTATTTTACTTTCGACGCCAGCACATAGGTCATGCACCCAACCTTTACATTTCAGACACTGAATCATGTTTTCTTGACGATCTTCCTTACAAAGTTGACATAGCCACGATTCTTTTCCTTTTATTTTTTTGTTCTTCATAGATGGTCCGTCCGTCCTTCTTCTCTTTGTGGGATTATTTTCTGTTTTGATTTTTTTAATATCCAATACAGGCTTCTTCCTTTTATTTATGTTTTCCTTGGTTTCTATTTCATTTTTGTGTGGACTGGAAGTTAATTCCATTGTTGGCTTAGTACCGTTATTAAACTTTTTAATAACTGATGTTATGCAAGAAACAGGAGATAATATGTTTAAGTGAGACTTTATTTGTTGCTCATCATTATTGATAGTTTTATCAACTTCTACTTTATTATCCTTATTATGCGAAGTATTTTGTGCTATTGTTGAAGAACCAGGTTGAATGGTTGGTGGCGTTGAAACTTTAGGTACGTTTGGTGATGTTGTAACTTTTGATGGCGTTGTGACTATTGGCAGTGATGAAATTGTTATTGTTGGTGATGAAACTATCGGTAGGGTTAATGGCAATGAATCTTTAGCGGGTGACAATGTGCTGCCTGATTCTGTCGTATCATCAGCTTCTTGATTTGATGAGTTCGAGATGTGAACAGAAGCTACAAAATTCTCTTCTTTAATCACATTTCTATCACATGGCCACAAACCTGTTGCTTTAAAACCATTTAGTGCTATATCCATCCGAACCGATCTAGGATATGCTTTCCCAAGCAACTCCGAAACGTTAGCTTGTTTTATAACACTGCCAGGATTTGACCGTAGCCATGAAGCTGCCGCTTCATTGTAGTAACTTTTCAATGATTTAAAAAACGATCTGTCTAAAGGTTGTAGGCGATGTGTCGTGTGTGCAGGAAAAGATAACATTATTATGCCATGATCACGAGCCATTTGGATTGCTGCTAAATTTTTGGTATGTGTGCTATGACCATCTAGTAAAAGCAAGAGTTGTTTTTGATCACTTTTTTCTAGATTTGTGCTCTTAATAAAATGTTGAAGCCATTCAACAAAAAGTTCTGATGTTATCCATCCAATTTTGCAAAAGCTGCGTTTGGTGGAGCTCCTTTTTTTAGGGCATCATTTAGTCTACTACGCTTAAATATCAACATGGGTGGTATGAATTCGCCTGCTGCATTCATCGCGCATATGCCTGTCGTAGTTAGACCTCTCTCTCCACTTGTAATTGCACCAACTTGGTGTTTGCCCTTTTGAGCAATAACTTTGGAAGGTTTGTGAACTGTGGATAATGCAGTTTCATCCATATTGTATATTTGGTGAGCACCGAACTTGAAAGTATCCAGTATTTCTTCATACTTATCGAAAAACGCAGTTACACGCTCTTTATTAAAGCCTTTACTTCTGGCCATCGACGTTGGTTCTGGAACACGCAACGATAAATTAGGATGGTCTTTCATGAATCGATAATACCATTTCTTGCCTGCTATTCTCTTTTTTTTTGTTAAAACGATGGGGTAATTGAAATTTTTCGGCAAGCTCGAAGGCAAGTTTTCTAAATTCAGTCGTAGTTAACCCGAAAAAACAAGACTCTAAATTTATCAAATGCTGTGCCAATATCTCTTCCATATCTGATGACATATCATTAGGTCTTCCAAATTTCGTTGTCTTATTCAATCCTTTCAAATGTCTTCGTAATGTAGGCTTTGGTATATTATATCTTCTACAAGCGCCATTAAATCCAATGGCACCATTCCGATGTTTTTTTAAAGCTTCGTTCATATCTTCCTGCTTCCAAGTATTATACTTTCTCTTTGCCATATTTATTGCCTGGTAAAAAAAGCTTAATAAATTAAACACACAGTTTTCTGAATACCTAAGTCGTACCGGTACGAGTTAAGAATTCCCCACAGGTACGACTTAAGCAACGAGGTATTCTATGTTTCAAAACAAAATTACTGTTATAACCTAAAAAAATTCTACTGTTTGAGTGTGCCTAAATGACTGCCAGATTATCATTAAAAATAGATGTGAACAAAAAACTAAGTTGAAAATTGCCCTCCTTTTATAAAAAACTTACAAATGAGCTAAAAATTTAATTGAAAACTGTTGAAAAAACTTACTTTTTGATTATTTTTGCTCCGTAAGACAGACAGCCTTCCGATTGTTTTCACGTGCTCACTCGACTATTTAGTTCAGATCAACGTCACTACACGACACTTTTTATACGCAACAGCTGAGATATCATCCGGGTACGACTTAGGCGGTAGTACGACTTGAGCAACCTTACCCTAATCCTTGTAGATGCTTCCGCGTTCATCTGAAAAACCGTGGCCATCTTCTTGCCAATTGATTTCACCGTTTTAGCCTTCATCGGAGCCCGTTTACGTTGAAAAACTCACTGCTTTTATTGCTGGTTCGTCTATGGAGTGAAGAATGTATCCATGTTTTGTCCACAGTTATGAATCGACGCAGAAACTCCTCAGAATTACGACGAAAAAGCGCCAAAGCAGCATGGGGCTGGCTATTATTTTGAACATCTTCACTAGCTGAAAACTTATTGCCGTTCGAAGCTGAGAAAAAATTCCAATTCTGTATCTCATTAAAACAATCTTTAGGTACTCTGCAGATATTTCCATTCCCATAAAGTGGACATGCTATCTGTGAACCATCTGATTTTATACCATCTCGGCGTTTGTAAAGGCTACATTTATTTCAGCTTGTCAATTTATGGGATTGTGTCCAGATAAGTACGTATGAGTTCTTTGAAATCCTCATGAAAACTTCTTACCGATCATTATCATGTCCACGTTGATGTGCCTGCTTTTGTAGATGTTACACTTTGTGATAGTATCTTCGATACCCATAATAAGGAAAGTGTCGTGTTATGTCTCTGAACCGATCGATTTCTTATTCACTGCTGTCACTTTTGTATATTAGTCAGAATTGATTAGTTGTTGCTGCTGAGCATCCTTACATTGTTTCGCAGTTCACTTCTGTAGTCACTGAATGATGAAATGTAGACGAAAAAAGCCTGTCGTCAAGAACTTTTCATGTACTTCCCACGTATTATGTTAGTTCCATTCAATAAGAATGCTATTGAATTTCTCAATAGATTATTGTCCATTTTAAGGATCGAAAGTGAAGTACACTTCAGCTATTTACGTTGGATAAAAGTGCTCTTCATAGTTGGCTGATTCACAATATTGCAGATACTTGATAGCTCGTGAACTTGTGTTCGAGATCGCATATTGAAAAGATGCAAATGTATTAGAATTGAAGACTTTGTGTCAACATGTTTAAAGGTTGGTTTATTTTCAAATCAGTGTAGTCAAACATTTTAAATTTGTTTACATCATTTCTAGTCGTAATTTTAAAATAAATGAATATGTAAGGTCCTTCACTAATTAAAGTATTTTTTCTATTTTCAGGAAATATTTTGCGCTTGATAGAGTAAAAATTGGTAAGCATTTGGAAATTATTTTACAGGTTCACCAACATTAGTATCACATAAGGTTTTGATCATTTTATATTTGAATATGTTTAGGATGGCGAGAAGGCCTCTGACCGTCATAAAAATGACGCAACTTATGAACGTCTTTGTCAGTCCGTGAATCCTTTTTCAAATTCCTGTGAACGATCGTCGCCAATTTTTAATTGTTATAGAGCTCGTTTGCACATATAAAGTAACAAGCCGTGATGTGCGACCCATGCGGTCCACACGGTCAACTTCCCAGTAATATCTAAAAAGATATTAAAAATATTAAACACAATGATATTTATGGAAATAATACTACTTTAAATAATAAAAATGTACTTCTCGTAAAAGTTATTGGAATGACTTAATATTAATCATAAGATCTACGCGAGCGTCAATTGATTACGTAAGGATTTTGATGCATTGGTTTGATTGATTATTCACGTGGATCAATCGGAGGGGGGACAGGTTACAAAGCAGTTTTTTCATTAAAGTTAAAACATGGTGCTGTGAAGACTTTTGAAAATCTGCTCAAATTTTGCAAATATTAATAAACTTTGATTGACTTTACAACAATGTCTTTAGAATAAGAGATTTAAGGTATTATGATTCGAATGAACCCTATTTACATGGTGACTTTGAATGATTTTTTATTTTTTATTTGATTTTTTTTGTAATCATGAGAAAAGTTTTTGCTGGTTTCTCTACATTAATTGATAAAATTTTATAAATTCTACAAACATTTATTATAACGATGTGCAAATCAGGTTTAAAATGAATTTTTTTATGAAAAAAACACTACTTTTCCAAAAAAAATTTAATAAATTAAAAAAAGCGCTTTAACGATTTTTTTAACATATAAAAAATCATGAAAATGATAATACGCGTCAATTGACACCTTAATGATGGAAAGATTATATTTTGTTCTCGAGATATAATGAATGACGTAAATGACCTTGAACGTTCAATGATCTTTTATTTTTTATTTAATTTTTTTGTAATCATGAAAAAAAGTTTTGCTGTTTTTTTCACAAGAACTATTTGTAGTATGTAAATTATATAAACATTGATTACTTGGGTTTAAAAATCAGTTTAGAAATTTTGAGTTTTTGAAAAAAAAACTAATTTTTGCACTTTTTTTAAAAAACATTAAAAAACGGCTCGAAGAATTTTTTTAAAAATTTGACACATAAATGTTAATACGCGTCGATTGACACCTTGTTAAAATAAAGCGTACGTGTGGTTCGCGAGGTATAACGCATGACAGAAATGACCTTCAAATGGGCAAAATAGCAAACCTCCCCGACCGAAGTTTCCGAAAAACTAATCAGCCCTTAAAATTGCAAGGACGCTTCGATTGACACCTTAACGAAGTCGGTCGGACTTTGTTTACTTGAGTTATGCTCGTGGAAAAAAGTGTCCACGAACGTACCTACATACGTACGTACGTACGTAAATACACACACACACACGCATACATCTCGCTTTCTAAAAACACTTTATATATACTCTATAGACCTCAAAACGTAAAGAAATGTTGAAAATTTCAATTTCGATTTTCGAGGCGATTACAAGAACTTCCCATATACTTGGGATGTTAAAAAAATGTCGTTTAAAAAAGCTACTTCTGGTTGTTGGGAGTAATTTCGATCCAACGTATAAAATATTCAGAGTTTTAATCTGGTTCGAAAAATGATGACTAAGTCCAAATTATTTACGTTCTGATATCTCACAGGTCGGAGTTTTCGTTTGACATTGAGCATAAATCATTTATATTCATGGCATTGGTACGTCCTACTATTTGCATCGATGTGTTGCACATTTTCCTCGAAGTTGTTGCTCCTATCGTTTTAAATAGGCACTTTTAGCCAAGGCTGTAAAATTTAAAGCGATAAGCCAGCCTATTTGTTTTGTAAGGGTGTTTTTTTAAAGGTGTAGATCCTTTTAGACAACCAAAACACAGATAAATTATTCAAATGGCCATTTTTTGGCATTTGTGGCATTCAGTGTTTTAAAATATTTTTTGGCATATGATCACCATGACGGCGTCTTAAGAAGGCCATCTTGTCGTTCCATCTTTCCAACACTTGTTTTCAGCAAAACCGAATTTACTTATTTAATAAAAAATTACGAATCATTTGCCGGTAGCGATCGCCATAAATGGTTATGTTGGTTCCATCTTCAGATTTCGCTCAATTATGCCGCTGCCATGCAAACTGCAAAATACAGTTATTTTTAGGGATGCATCGGGGCTTTAAAAGTCTCTGTGAAAATATCCCCATACCAAAACCGGAAACCAACCTTTGAAGCCAAAAACGAGCCTCATTCAGATCCTCAGTCACACTTCTCTGTACAGCAGCTATAGCTTCCTCGCCACCCACTGTACGGTCTCGTGTGGGATGAACATTATGTAATAGAGTATACACGGACATAAATCTTTTCGTCATGCTTCATTTGAGCTGCTACGATTGGCGATTATGGGCACCATAAATTGGACGAAGTGCTTTATAAGTTTGGCGCACTAGAGACGAATTTTGAATTTTTCACTTTTTGGAGACGTTTTTCGGGTGTAGGTCTTTGTATGGTAATTTGTCATAGTATATTAAACAACGTCAAAATGACAGCAAAATTTAACATTTACAATGGAAGATATCTGTTTGATGTTCTATAACTCTAAAAGACACCCTCTAAAAATAATGCCATTATATTCATGGCATTGAAAGGCCCTACTATCTCTTTAGGTGTTGTAAAAAGTTCTCTCAAAATTGTGGTTCTAATTTTTTTTAATAGACACTTAAAGCGATGGCTGTAAAACTAAGGGTTTTGAGCCACTTTCTTTGTAATTTTTTGCCCTTTATTGTCATCATAGTTGACTTATTTAAAGTGCATAAAATTATAAATCGAATAAGCTGCTTATCCATGGTCGCTCGGTTGCTGAGTTTGTCCAAACTTTTGTTCGTATTAAACTTTTGCCAATATTTTGTAAAAGTTATGAAACAGATACAATGTAGTAAGAGTCGGTTCCATTTTATAATTTACATCATTTATTTGAATATTTGTCATAGTAGGTATATTTGCCACCGTTTGCTAAATATGATTATTCATAAAAGATTGAAATCTATCATTTACACTGAACAACGTTAGAGTGCAAATCATTTTTAAAATTTTCTAATTTTATGACCATCTTAGTTTCCGTAAACGATAACAATTGTTCTATCTTTTTTTGTTTGTAATCTCTACCAAGCTTTAGAAATTTATCGTGGTTACACTTTCTCATTGATTTTTATATCAGAGTACCAAGTATTTCCTTTTACTCCGTGCGCAGGCTATGAGCTTTTTAAGAGCCGTGTATTTTATGTTAATAGTATTTTTGCTTTGCATGATCGAATTTATTATGTACGTATCTACTTCAGTATCTGACAGGTTCATGCATGCGATATGAGAATCGAATTATTTTTACATGTTGAACTTGAAGATTGCGCTCCTTTTTACTGGTTTAAGATAAGTGTATGTTTGTGTAACGCATGTAGTATGTCCCTAATATTCTTGAGAATATTTTTACCGTCGAAATGTGGTTTAGTTGGTTGAAATTGCTGCCGGATGAATATACACACTCTTCAATGAATAAAACGATGAGGAAAGAAACAGGAATTTATCCTTCAATAAACTGTTCCGGGAAACCAATATACAATTGAAACTTTTCTTTAGTTGTTCAATATAAATTTTTCGCATTTGATCATTCTCACTGAAATTTGCGACCTCTGTATGGTGAATAATAACAAAAACTAAAAACTATTTATCGTCGGTCTAGGATGCAAAAGAAATAACTTGATTACCATGAAAAATGAGATTCTACACTTGTTTATTGCATAAATATAGAAGCTACCTACCCTCAGGATTAATATGCAGCACATACATTACAAATGCACATTTAAGTTGTGCTAATTTAAGTAGTGTTAAGGGGTTACTGCATGAAATTTCAACAATTCTTTTCATCAAAATATCCATTGGAATGTTTTGAACTTTTCGTATAATAATATGTAGACCTTGAATTTTACGAAAAAAAAATTGATTTTTTTTAATCCATGGCAACAAACAGCGGTTATAGTGAGGCCCTATTAAA
The DNA here is from genome assembly GCA_963942545.1 of Oxycera nigricornis. NCBI lineage: Eukaryota > Metazoa > Arthropoda > Insecta > Diptera > Stratiomyidae > Oxycera > Oxycera nigricornis. The sequence continues at coordinate 82,030,626 of OZ012662.1, forward strand.
ACTGACAAGATATCTAGAATCAGGTAAAGTGTGAAACAAAAAAAATCCCACGGAATATTGAAATATTAGTTGCTGACTATGATTGAAACTAGAATCAAACATTTTGGGTAGAAAGCATGAGCCTATATATATATATATATATATATATATATATATATATATAGGCTCATGCAACTTGTTCAAGTAAAATTTAAATCGCCATTCGTACGCTTTTTCGCGATTCGAACTGCGTGCACGCGCAATTTGCACCTCACCGGCCACTCGCCGCTCCACGCTGTGCTTGCCGCATCCTGCTTACTTCAACACGTGTTCAGACTTGTATGTACTCACTACCCTTTGTGCTGTTTTATTTATTTTAAATAATAATAGTTTTGCTATGGGTCCAAAAATAAAGAGCGATTATTCCAAACGGAAAGCAGTGAGAAGAACGATTGAAGTTAAAAAAAAAATCATTTCAAAGTTTGAAGGTGGGACTCTTGTGACAGACTTAGCTACTCACTATGGAATGGCTAAGTCAACAATATCGTCTATATTAAAAAATAAAAACGTATTAAAAGAGGCTAATGTAGCAAAAGGAGTGACAGTTCTTGCCGTCAATAGACCACCTGTAATTGAACAAGTGGAAAAACTTTTGTTAGTTTGGATCAACGAGAAGCACCTTGCAGGTGAGAGCATTTCTGAAGCGATTATTTCCGAAAAAGCGCAAAGATTGCATGACGACCTAAAACAAGACACTTCCGGAACAAGTGGTACAAAGTGATGAATTCAAAGCAAGTAGGGGATGCTTTGATCGATTTAAGAAGCGAAGTGGAATTCATAGCATCGTTCGGCTGAAAAGCTGAAAGCTGAAAAGTTTGTTGGTGAATTTAAAATCTTTGTAGAAAATGAGGCATTTTCTCCTAACCAAGTTTTTAATTGTGATGAGACTGGCCTCTTTCGGAAAAAGATGCCTACCTACATCACAAAAGAGGGGAAATCATTGCCACGGCATAAGCCTATGAAAGACAGGCTTACAGACAGGCTCTTGCTGTGTGCCAACACAAATGGAGACCATAAAATAAAACCGCTTCTAGTCTACCACTCAGAAAATCCAATAGTTTTTAAGAAAAATCATGTCATCAAAAGCAACCTGGGTGTAATGTGGAAGGCTAATCCTAAAGCTTGGGTAACAAGACAGTTTTTCACCGAGTGGATGTATAAAGTGTTTGTCCCAAGTGTGAAAACGTATCTAGAGCAAAAAAATTTACCACTCAAAGCTCTTTTGGTAGTGGACAACGCTCCTGCTCATCCTCCATGTTTGGAGGAAGATCTGACTGGTGAATACAGTTTCATTCAAGTGAGATTTTTGCCCCCTAACACCACTCCATTTATCCAGCCCATGGATCAGCAGGTCATTTCAAACTTCAAAAAACTTTATACAAAAGCACTATTTCAAAGATGTTTCGAAGTGACTTCTGACACAGAACTCACCCTCAGAGACTTTTGAAAGAACCATTTCAATATCCTCCATTGCTTGAGAATAATAGACTAAGCCTGGGATGAAGTTTCTTTGAGGACACTGAAATCCTCCTGGAGAAATCTGTGGCCAGACGGTGTGGCACTGAAAGACTTAGAAGACACTGCCACGGAAGCTTTTGTAGTTAATGAAATTGTGTCCCTGGGAAAATCCATGTAGACAGTGATGATGTGGAGGAGTTGATTGAAGATCATCGAAATGAGTTGACAACTGAAGAACTTCAAGAACTACGGAGAGAACAGCAGGGAGCGATTGAAGATGTGTCTTCAGAGGAAGAGAAAAACATTTCAACTAAGGAAATTAAAGAACTGTGTCACACGAAACACGAGGTAATGTCGAGTTGATTTACAACATATGTACATGAACTTCACTGGATTAAAGCAATATTACGGTGTGACGACTTAACATTTTTGATTCAAATTTTTTAATCGTGAACTATGTTCAAAGTAAACTGAAAATTTTATATTGAAATCCAAAGCTTATAAGAAGAAAACGACTTATGCTAACATGAAAAATGCGTCAGCATTTAATAAGTTTTGATTCATTTGAATTTTTATGCCCAACTTGCTTTCCATTATTTACAATTATTAGTGTAAGACTCAGTTGTCTATGAAAAATCTAAAACAAAATTTTTAAACGCGTTTTTCCCGAAATCACTTTTCGCAAAGTGGAATGTCCAACCGGAGATTTAACCAACTATAAGGCTTAGACTAAAGCAATAAGACAAATTATTTGGATACACACTCTCTATAAGTCAGCTCGGCACTAAAGAATTTAGCTATGCGATAATTCAAATTTAACTGAAATTTCTCAGCTACTTGGTTCTATAACACTACTAAATATAATTTAACTGCTCTCATAATGCTAACCTCCATTTGTTGCTGTTTTTTTCAATCCTCGACATCTCGAGGTAACCAAGCACTGACTTTTTGCCAAGTACGAATCATAAATTGAGCACAACTAACCGTGGACGACAACCGTTCAAAAACGCTTCCTTACAAAAAACCGCCAAGCCAAAAACGACTAATGCCACTGAAATACTTTCCAAAAACCATAAAAGATAGCTTTTCCTGAGTACCTGAAAACAGTTTCATATGCATACATAACTAAATACTTTCGCAGCAAACCCTTCATTTTTCTGTAGTTAGTGTAACTGAAAGGATCGAGCCCTGTGGAACACCAGTGCTAATCTTAGCAGTTTTTCTTTTGATTTCTCCAATTGCTGTTCTTTTGAAATTTTACTGCGTAATAAGTGATTTTCAAAATGACAGCAACATATCCAAACCTTCAACTATAAATCTTGTTGCATCTAAAAAGCATCGTGTTCTGCCTTTGGCTAGCTGAAATCCGCAACTGATTTGGATCCAAAATGTAGTTTTGCAGCAAGAATCTTCTGATTTGAAAATCTAATTTTTTTTCGAAGAGTTTTTCTCAAAAAACTGGTTGATAGTTGCTGAAATTCAGTAGAGTTGATAGAATAGCCCAATAAATTCTGATCTTGTGCAACAAAATTTCGCTTTGTGACGTTGATGAAGGGATTTTGTAATTTAGAAAACTTTGCGGAAGTATTTTCGAGGTTTATGACTCCTTTTTGGACATTTCCAGGATGCCATAAAAAATGAAATCCCAACCGTAAAAAAATTGTAAAGATTGGAAGGTCCCTTATTGGATCAGAAAGCATGACCGCAGCTTCAGTACCCTACTTTTATGTGGTGACTACGGTTACGGAGGTGTTCTAATTTCTTTCTTTTCAAGGTGCCGCCACTCCAGAACCTTGACCTTAAACTCCCTGTTGAACTGATTACGCTTTGGAAACAAGTCGCGAGGTGCGACCCTTGAGGTCCACATATCATCTACGGGAGGGTCCATTGATTACGTAGGTAAGGGGTATGATAGAATACTCACACGGATTAATCGGGAGGAGGGGAGGTTACAAAGCTTTTTTTACGTTATTAACTTCCCAGTATATGGGAAGTTCTTGTAATCGCCTCGAAAATCGAAATTGAAATTTTCAACATATCTTTACGTTTTGAGGTCTTACGAGTAAATTTTAAGTGATTTCAGAAAGAAGTATGTATGTGTGTGTGTGTGTACGTACGTGCGTTCGCGGACAGTTTTTCTACGAGCATAACTCACGTAAACAAAGTCATATAGACTTCGTTAAGGTGTCAATTGAAGTGTCTTTGCAATTTTAAGAGCTGATTAGTTTTTGGGAAACTTCGGTCGGGGGGGTTTGCTGTTTTCACCCCTTGAAGGTCAAACCTGTCATGCGCTATATCTCGCGAACCAAACGTACGATTTGCTTTATCAAGGTGTCAATCGACGCGTATGAACATTTTCCTAATTCAATCAAATTTTTAAAAAAATCGTTGGTCCCGTTTTTTAATTTTTTTAAAAAAGTGCCAAAAATTGGAGTTTTTTCAAAAACATCAAATTTTTAACTTTATTTTCGAGTTGCAGTAATCAGTATTTATAAAATTTATATACTCCAAACACTTGTTGTATAAAAAACACCAAAGTTTTTTTCATGACTACAAAAAAAATTAAATTAAAAATAAAAAATCATTAAAAGTCATCATATTTTTCATGGTCATTTATGTCAATCATTATATCTCGAGAACCAAATATAATCTTTGCATCATTAAGAAGTCAATCAACGGGTATTAACATTTTAATGATGTTTTTAAATTTAAAAAAAATCTTTGTAGCCACTTTTTAAATTTAATAAAAAACTATTGAAAATTAGTGTTTTTTTCATAAAAAAATTAATTAATAATTAATAAAATTAACATTTTAATAATAATTGTTTTTAAAAAATTTATAAACTTTTGTCAATTTCTGTGTAGACTAGCAAAATATTTTCGCATGATTTCGAAACAAATTGAATAAAATATAAAAAAAAATCATTTAAAGTCACCATGGAAAAGGCTTCTTACGTATTTTTATACCTTAAATCTCTTATTCTAAAGACATTGTTGTAAAGTCAATCAAAGTTAATTATTATTTCCATAATTTGCGGAGATTTTTAATAGTGTTCACAGAACCGTGTTTTAACTTTAATAAAAAAACTGCTTAAATTTTGAAAACCAATACAAATCAAATCAAATTTGCAATTGTGGTAATCAACGTTATGAATGATAAAATGTTTTGTAGTCAACACTTTTTAAGATCATACGCTATGAAAAGCTTTCATCAAATAAAAAATTGTAGTTTTTAGGAGTTTTGTTCTTTAGTATTCGTAAAATTTCAGTTACTTCCTTCATCATTTGTAATACATATATTTTACTTACTTTTACGATTTATATTAAGTCATTCCAATAAATTTTATGAGAAGTATATTTTTATTATTAAAATTAATATTATTTCCATAATTATTATTGTTTTTAATATTTTTAATATTTCTGTAAATATTACTGGGAAGTTGTCCGTGTGGACCTCAAGGGTCGCACCTCGCGGCTTGTTTTTTGTAACCATGGAAAAAAAGTTTCTCTGACTAATTGATGGGAATTTATAGAAATGAAAATGTTAAGCCGCGTCGATTGACATCTCAGTGATGCGAATACTATATTTGGTTCGGGAGATATAGAGAATGACATGATAGACTTTGAAGGTCATTATGACTCAAAGATTTTTATTTTTAATTTAATTTTTAACTTCCCAGTATATGGGAAGTTCTTGTAATCGCCTCGAAATTGAAATTTTCAACATTTCTTTACGTTTTGAGGTCTATAGAGTATATACAAAGTGTTTTTAGAAAGGGAGATGTATGTGTGTGTGTGTGTATATGTATGTACGTTCGTGGACACTTTGTTTTACGACCATAACTCACGTAAACAAAGTCGTATCGACTTCGTTAAGGTGTCAATCGAAGCGTCTTTCCAATCTTAAGAGCTGATTAGTTTTTGGGAAACTTCGGTCGAAGGGGTTTGCTGTTTTGCCCGTTTGAAGGTCATTTCTGTCAAGCGTTATATCTCGTGAACCAAACGTATGATTTTTTTTGAACAAGGTGCCAATCGACGCGTATTAACATTAGTGTGGTTCTATCAAATTTTGAAAAAATTTCTTGGAGCCGTTTTTCAATTTTTTAAAAAAAAGTGCAAAATTTTTTTTTTCAAAAACACAAAATTTTTAACCTGATTTTTAAACCCAATTAATCAATGTTTATATAATTTATATACTCCAAATAGTTGGTGGGGATAAAAACAGCAAAAGTTTTTTTCATGATTACAAAAAAAATTAAATAAAAAATAAAAAATCATTAAACGTTCAAGGTCATTTACGTCATTCATTATATCTCGAGAACTAAATATAATCTTTCCATCATTTAGGTGTCAATCGACGCGTATTATCATTTTTATGTTTTTTTTATATATTAAAAAAATCATTAAATTGGTTTTTTTAATTTATTAAAAAAATGGAAAAGTAGTGTTTTTTTAAAAAATATTCATTTTTAACCTGATTTGCACATCGTCATAATAAATGTTTATAGAATTTATAAACTTTTATCAATTTTTGTAGAGAACTCAGCAAAAAAAAAATCCTAATGATTAAAAAAAAATATAATAAAAATAAAAAATCATTCAAAGTCACCATGTAAATAGGGTTCATTCGAATCATAATACCTTAAATCTCTTATTCTAAAGACATTGTTGTAAAGTCAATCAAAGTTTATTAATATTTGCAAAATTTGAGCAGATTTTCAATAGTCTTCACAGCACCATGTTTTAACTTTAATGAAAAAACTGCTTTGTAGCCTGTCCCCCCTCCGATTGATTCGAGTGAATAATCAATCAAACCAATGTAACAAAATCCTTACGTAATCAATTGACGCTCGCGAAGATGTTACGATTAATATTAAATCATTCCAATAACTTTTATAAGAGGTACATGTTTATTATTTGAAGTAGTATTATCTCCATAATTATTATTGTGTTTAATATTTTTAATATCTTTTTAGATATTACTGGGAAGTTGATCGTGTGGACCTCATGGGTCGCACCTCACGGCTTGTTTTCATAGTCATTAGAAAAAAATTTGCGGACATTTTTTCAAGAACTATGTGTAGTATATAAATTTTATGAACATTGATCACTGAGCTTTGCAAATCAGGTTGAAAATTTATTGTTTATGCAAAAAATCTTAATATTTTGCCCTATATTGAAAAAAAGTAAAATTCGGCCTTAACATTTTTTTAAAAAAACTTGACAGAATAACACCAATGTTAATAAGCGTCGATCGGCATCTAAATAATGAGAATCGCATGTTTATTCGTGAGATATAGCGCATGACCGCAATGACCTTCAGGGGGAAGTTAATAAACCAATAATCCTCTTTTTCCAGGATTCACTAAATTAGCTTTTTGAAAGTTCCACTGTAGCAAAACGTGATTATTTTCTGAGAAAGATTTGGTTCAACAAAATTAATGGAAAAAACGAAATCTGGAAGTGACAATGGCAGCCTCGGGAGTGCACGATGCAGAATTCATTAATTTCGTGAATTTCGCTTGCATAATTTGCCAAAGGCTCAGTGTCATTTTATGTACTTAATTCAAAATCAAAGAAAAAATGGATAGCTTTGTCTTTTTAGTACAAGTGCTGCAGAAAGTAGTTTCTCAAGATTACCACAAATTGCCTACATAGCAAAAATTGGTCAGCTCTCTGCATTTTAACATTAACTTCATATCTTGGATTAACTACTAAGTACTATCAATCTTCGGCTATTTACTTTATACCTCCTGTAATGTGTCTTGATGTAAAAGCCATCGTTCCTTCAACCTTAATGCCACTCCAACTAACTGCTCGCAACAAACGAATGGTATTCAGTCACAGAAAAACACAATAAAATCATCACTATCCTTTCTCTGAGCGACGTCGAAATATATATGTATGTACATATGCTTAGGAACATAGTTGGGATGCGACCTTTCTTGCGTGGTAATATTTTTTTCTTATCATTGACTTTGGCATGAATACCGTACTAAAATGCTACCCTGGGGTATTTTGAAAGCAGATATCTTTCAGGTTAACCGCACACTGAAATGTGAGGACGGGAAAGGGATTTCATGCTACAGTTAACTTGAAAACAGTTTTCATTCTATTTATCATCGCAATATAATGGATTGGTGCTTTATAGAAGGACTATCAGTTGAATTTGACGTAAATAGACGTACCTAAGCCGGAGATTTGTTTGACAGGAGGTACCTACTTGCAAATAATGATTCTGAAAAGCGAACTAAAATGCAGGCACTTTTAACACGTAATAAACTTATTTCAGTTCAAGTTGTTGTTAATAATTTAGGCTCTAGAACGCGAGTATCCTCCAACTAGGTGATCCACTCTAATAAAAAGAAACAATCGAAATCTAATTATGATAAAAGCCTTTAGCTTGAGTTTCAGATAGCCAGAACAGGACAACTCGAAGTCCCATACACCATATAACATTGTAACATAAAGCTTTTATATTAATTTGCCAACATGTTCTTTACTGTAGCAACATGATGAGCGTATATTTTATAGTTTTCGCTTTTCTAGCCCTTAACAATACTTGTGGGTATTTTCCAACCCATCCAATGCAACGTTGCTGCTTCACTTTTAAGTAATCTCACTTAGTAGCAGCTGTACACTCTTGGTGTGCAAACGTGGGAAAAGCTGAAACCGTATTTATTGTTGGAGTAGAAATTTATTTAATGAAGGTTTACACTTAAATATTTTAAGTATTTACTATTTTTATTTATTTTCAACTCAATCGAGTCCCGCCCTGCTCAAACTTTTTGCATAAATTTTAATACACCAATCAATACAATTTTGATTGTAGAATTGACACCTTGAATGAAATAGAAACAATGTAAACGTGTTTAAAGATAAACCTGATAGCGTAATATGTGAATATAGAGATTTAAGCGCAAACTGCATGAAGTTTATGCTCAAATTCAAGAGCTCGATAATCAAAATGCAATACATTTAATAAAAACACAAGGGAGGTTGTTTTAATTTATGTGACTGACTTCTCTTTCTTAGTGTTCAAATGCCTGATGGCCATCACCTAACAAACGTAATAATCAACTCGAAATGATTCAGCGGGAGAAAATTTTGAGGAACGCTAGAAAATCGGCTAAAATTTTTCAATAGAATTTTATATGATGTTGGAACGATTGGTTTGAAAATCTATACCGGAGCTGGTTTTGAAATTTAAACGAATAATTTATGGATTTTTATGTATACGATAAATTGTATTCGACTTATCCTAAATTTTGAACAAATATCATATCCATGCCTTACTACGAGAAACTGACGGCTGAGATTCACCGTGTATAAATACTAGATACTTTTCAAGATTTTGGTAAATTTAGCGACAGTTTATTGAGAGAGGTGAGCCAGATTATAAGAGAACTGAATACGATGGACAAAAAGAAGAAAGCGGAGGCTGTAAGCTAAACCGGGAATAGTTGATACATTTTCAACCAAATTGCATTTTGTATCAATAATCAATTCAAAAATTACTTAACAGTATGTTTCGATCAAACCTTTGTTATCTGAAGATAATGGGTATGATTATTGTGGCGTTATCTGCATCACACAAGAAGCCGCATGCTTTTCAAATAAATTGGGGATATGTTTCAACCGACTCAATACCTAAAGCGGTTGTAGCTGTACGTGAGATTAGTTATTGCATACTTTTGTACAAAGAAAATAAGGTTGTTATATGCTTGTGCCTTTTTAAATCATAACACAAAATATAGTCATTATTATTACGTTATTACTATTATAACAGCATAGTATTACATAATGACAAAAGCAACAAAACAACCGTCTTCTTTGTTATTCTCAAAAATATAACGAGACATAGACGATAGCTAAATTAAATTTCAAATCATTAAATTCAACACTGAAAAGTTTCATTAAAATTAACAAAAACCGTTTCACTGCAATTAGAGAATAAAATCAGTCAATTAAAAAAAAATTATTAAACTGACTAATATAGAATAGCGTCGTAGGCATATATACGAACCAATTAACAGTCGTTATACTTCGCGGATACAAATAATAAAATAGTTGAAATATAACGAGCTTAACCCATCAACAAGCCTAACCGTCACCTGAAGGAGATGCCATCCGTCACCCCGAAACCACACTTCCCATTAAACATATTTGTGATCATCTGAAGATCCTTCCTTTTTTTGATCCGTTTCTTTTTTTTTATATTTGGATATCCTGTACTTTGGCAATTTGTTGTAATTCATTTTATATCTTTCTGTTTTCGTTTTGTTAGTTTTTCTCATCTTCTTTTCGTATAGCCTCTTTTTCTGGAGAATCTGTATATATTGCAGATTTTTTTCTATCATTCTTATATCGTCAGTCTAGGTGGTGCTTTCGCGTAAGCTTCTCCACAGTCAGGAGGATCAGTACTAATTGAATGGCTCTTGAAATTTTTTCTAGGAAATATAGGTATTGGAGGTGTTTCCAGAAGCAGATACAGCGGCTATCATTGAAACCAGAGTACCTTGTTCCCCAGAAGTCATGTCGCTGACGTTGCGTTTATCATTAGCAGCCACAACTTTATTTGGCGTCAACGCAGTGTACACTCCTGTTTCATTCACTTTTCATATTTGCGATCCACTAAATCGGTGATTATCCAAAACTTGTTAAAAAAACACTTTGATATTTTGAGCATTAAATGATGTTTCCCTGCCAAGGCTTGCGGTTTCAGCTTTCGAATAGAAATCTCGGCTTTCCTTTATAAAAGAATAGTAAGTCATCTTATTTTTTGTCCAGGTGGCTGGAAATTTAATGCTGAATTTAACAGCTCACTCCTAGACAAGAAGACATACATCTTTCGGAGAATATCCATTGCAGATTGATGACATTTGCAATAAATATTTTTTTAAAGAATTCACTTGTATTAAACCATATCATATCAGGCCAAGGTAATAAAAAAAATATTCCATTTTTTCGTACTTTTCTTTTTATATGATTCAAATTAAGGTAGAAAAATCTGAAACCAACTTTTTACAATGCATTTTTATAGCCTGGGTCGTAAAAAACCCGACGGCTGCATACACTAACGAGTGTGGTAGGATGGACCTCAAAATTTCCTCATAAATATAGAGTTTTGTTCTGGCATTGTCTGCACCTGTTGCGAGTATTCGAGGAATGCCGCATAATAATGTGTCCCACATTGTCGTATAGCTTGGATTTTCAGGATTTTCTTCCCTTTACGTATCAAATTTCATTAGATGACGCACGATGCTAGAAACAAATTCGATCAAAGGCATTGAATTTTTGTTGAAACTTCGATGAGTTTCTCAAGCATTCACCACAGAATTTCCCAAAATAATTGGTGACCATAGCCATTTATTATTCCTCACTGAAATTCGAAAGTTGGGTATGTCTGGTTCTTCTTCTGGGGCACTTTTCTAACCAGTTCTTTTTCCATGCAACACAAAAACCTTTCTCTGTCAGCCCATGAAACAGTTGGTAGGAGGAAAAGAAATTGTTGAAATAAGTTGCTTGTATTTTTGGTTGCTGGACAGAAATAAGTATCCATCGTCAGAATACAAACGTCACGTGTTAAATACAAAGCGTACTGGTTTATTTTTCATGAAAATTGTGCAGAATGTCAGCCGAAAAAAGGAATGATATTCTCATCAACTGAAAACCACCCTGAAAAAAATTCCAACCTTTAACTTATCGCTTTTGCTCAGATTGTTCTGTTAGGAAATTTTAATTCTTATTTACGACTCCGAACCGGTCTTTGAATATCGTTTTTGGAAGTTAGGTTTCCTTTACGGAGGTTCTAACGAAAATTGAGCGAAAGGAGTGAGCCCAGAAAAAGCACACCGAACGAAAGTTTGTCTTAAAATTCAAAATGAACACAATACATAGCAATGATGTGCAAATATAAGAGTACAGCGGCTAGTTCAGTGAACAGGGCGCCCGACTCTTGCTCTCAAGGTAGAGAGCTCAAATCCCCGCCATTCTTATTACTTTTGATTTATATTCTTATGTTTATCCTATTTTACTATTTCAATTATTAATTTAATTTTTTAAATTTATTTTATTCATTAATTTTACTGCTGTTTATAGCTTTAATTTGCTACTATGTAATTGGATCACTCTGTTTAGTAGTTATTGAAACAATAAATAAATAAATAAATAGTTAAGTAGAATGTAATGTCATGGAGGGTTGGAGTTGCGCTTTGTTGTCGTATTTATTTACAACAATTTTAATCCGACGCTACTCGTCGTCTCACCAACACAAAGGGTCAGCCCAAAAGCAGGCTTTTACACAGCAGTCGCAGCATCTGCCGAGGTGAAACGCTGTGGGCAATCGGGAAGACCGAGGACGGAGATTGAATCGCCAGCTGACGTGCATTGGCAATTGGCATAAAGCAAGTCGAAGGAACGAAAGCTGTAATGGGTTGATCGAACTCGGCTGGCCGTTGACCGCTGATACAGCGAACGGGATCGAGGAATCCAATAAATATCGCTGGGAGAACAGTTGAAGGGCCTGTTTGGTGTGGTTGGTAATCAAGGAAGGGCAGACGTGGGTGTATGGGGTTCAACCAAAAAAGTCGTGAGTAGGCTAAATCTGGTGCTTGGGCGAGAAGACTTCAATAAACGGTACGGTATCTTACGTGTAAGCAGCAAGACGACGACGACGAGCGGCGATCAGCAATATGTGTAGGAATCATGAGCCGGAAGTGTTGAGCATAAGAAGAAGAAGAAAACGGTAAGTAGAGTTAAGCATAAGTAGGTTTAGTTAGGTGAGATAAGAAAATAAAAATAGTGACTTAAGGTGAAATCAAATTGTCTTTAATTGTGAGAAGTGGCAAAGCGAGCCCAACCCGTTGCTAGGATCGACTGTGGTGCTGTTACATTCGTTACACTATTTATTCCCGTAACATTTTCTGGCTTTAATTATTGAATTGCTCTTTTTTCCATCCCCTTTCGTAGAATTGGAGCTTTTATTCGGGACAATTACTCGTACTTGCGTTTGGGAGGTTCAGCTGAAAAAGAAAGGAAAGGACAGCGTGTACGAGTTACTCTGCCGGACAATAGAGTTGAAATATTAGTGCTACCTTTGCGTAAGTGGGAATAAATTTCAATTTTTTCAGTAACATCTTCACCAAAATCAGTTGTCAATATTTTCTTCTTCTGTCAGTGCTTCAACACGGAGAGGGATGTAGACAGTATCAACATCTTTATAATTTTTTCATCTTTTAAAATAGCGAAGACTCCTTCTGTTGTTCATAATTTACCGTTTTTGTGGTTGTTGTATGCCTCCAAAACATTTCTAACAATCAAAAAATACACCGATTATTACGCACAAAAGGGAATCAACCAAAACCATACAAACAAGCCGCGAAGTGCGACCCTTGAGGTCCACACGGTCAACTTCCCAGTAATAACTAGATAAACATCAAAAATATTAAACACAATAATAGTTTTGAAAATAATACTACTTTAAGTAATAACAATGAGAGATATTCATAGCAGTAACAGGAATGAGTTAATATTAATCATATCATCTACGGGAGCATCCACTGATTACGTAAGGCTTTTGGTGGATGGGTGATGATGATTGATTACCACAAATGCAAATTTGATTGAAATGTTGATGGTTTTCAAAATTTAAGCCGCTTTTTTAAATTGAAAGACTGCAAAAACTATTAAAAATCTGCTCAAATTATCCAAACATTTTAAAACTTTGATTAACTTTACAACAAAGTCTTTAGAATAAAAGATATAAGGTAATATCAATCGGAAGAACCCTTTGAATGATTTTTTATTTTTAATTGAATTTTTTCAGAATCATGAAAAATGTTTTGCTGGTTTCTCTTCAAAAACTGATAGGAATATATGAATTTTATAAACATTAATTACTGTGTTGTGCAAATCAGGTTAAAAAAATATTTTTTATGAAAAAAACCCTAAGTTTTCGCATTTTCTTCTATTAAATTAAAAAACCGTTGAAACGGATTTTTATAATGTTAAAATAATCGCAAAAATGTTACTGCACGTCGATTGACCCCTTAATGATGCAAATATTATATCTGATTCGTGAGATATAGTGAATGGAAGAAATGACCTTGAAGATCATGATGCCTGTTAATGATTTTTTATTTTTTATTTAACTTTTTACGTATTCACGAGAAAAAGTTTTGATGTTACTTTTACAAGCATTGCATGAAATATATAAATTTTATAAAAATTGAATACTGTTTTCCATAAATCAGGTTAAAAATTTATTGTTTATTAAAAAACCCTAATTTTTGAACTTTTTTTTCTTAAATTAAAAAAACGGCTGAAAGGATTTTTTTCAAAATTTTGTGGATTTACGAAGATATTGATATGCGTCGATTGACACCTTGACCATGCAAATCGTATGTTTGGTTCGTGAGATATAACACATGACACAAATGACCTTCAAAGGGGCAAAACAACAAACCCCCCCCCCCCCCCCGGCCGAAGTACCCCAGAAACTAATCAGCTCTTAAGATTGCAAAGACGCTTCGATTGACACCTCAACAAAGTCGATGCGACTTTGTTAACGTGAGTTATGCTCGTAGAAAAAAGTGTCCACGAACGTACGTACGTACACACACACACACATACATCTCCCTTTCTAAAAACACTTTATATATACTCTATAGACCTCAAAACGTAAAGAAATGTTGAAAATTTCAATTTCGATTTTCGAGGCGATTACAAGAACTTCCCATATACTGGGAAGTTAACAAGAGACAAGAATAATAAACTGAGAAGGAAGTGAACACTTTCACAAGCAGTGGAACAAATACTGACTGGAAATTGTGGTTGGCACTGTTTTTTAAAAAAAAACTAAGAGGGGCGGAAAGAAGAGATCAAAACTCACAATGGAAGTTGAAAACGATAGTAAACAAATTAAGAACTTCGGACCTTGCAATGGACTTCAAGGCTACACTCAAACTTCGGATCTCATATTGGGTCAGCGTGAATTAGCAAAAGCAATTACTTGTAATCAATCGTTTTTCACAAACTAATTATTTATTCCACTAAGTTGATGTTTGAACTGTAACTAGAATAATGATTGCTCGAGGTTGTGTTGCAATTTTTTAATATAACTGAAAATCCTGATCAGAACATTCACAAAAGTGGACATTTATGTTATTTTCCTTACAATCGAGGAGTCTGATCTGGATACTGAGAATTTTTCCTCGCTGTCATTAATATTTGATCCAAACACCTGATTAATCTGACAATGACAAAATTTAGCGGGAGCAATGGAAAAAATCGTGAAACTATAGGTATACAACCCCTTGGCCTAAAATGGGATTTAAAAAACACTTGCTTTGATGCAACATATCCACTGATGGCGCACCACTTTTAAAGCCAAATTTCTTTATAAATTATGTAAAGGTCACCCACTTTTCCTTCATTTGTGTCAGCTTTTGCTGCATCAGTAAACTGTTGGCTAGAAAATACATCCGCATCACAAAGGTATTAGAAAACACATATTGTTTTTTTAGTCCTGAGGTAAGTTGAGTAACTGTTGCCCAACTAGCCCCAAATCAAATATTTGAAACAAAAGTGTGGTTATGATAAAACCGTTTAAATAACACCCAAATCCTTTTTATATATTTTAAATACAAGAAATTCATTGAAGTGTAACAGATACGTGATCCAAAACGGGTGATTTTTAACGTGTACAGAAGAATTATTAAACGATACTCTTATTTTGTTTTTCGCCACAAAACGAAGCGTGATTGCACGTTACTTTTTGACAAGTCGTCATTGGCGACTTTTAACTATTCTGTATTCATTCGAAATGTTCATGTAATCTTTGGAGCTGCTATGAAAATTTCCTGCGGGACAAATAACGAACAAATCACTTACTCCTACTCAAAAGCTGACGAAGCGTTCTAATGGTTCTTTGTTTGTTCACCTGTTGAGGAAGGACGCTTTCTGCATTCAATTCATGAATATTCAATTTTGATTCACCTGTTTTGTTGCAGGATTGACAGGTGAACCACGCTCCTGCTATGTGCTCATGTGCATGCTTGGAATGAACCCAGCAACAAATTGTCATATTTCGCGTGAAATACTAATGGGGTTCTTTTTTAGCACCCGAAAATGTGTTGAATCTCCAAAAAACGGTTAAAGTACACAATTACATAGAATATAAGAAAGCAGAAAAGCAAAAAAGGAGACATTCTAGTAAAGCAAGTACGGTTCTTTCTTGAAAATTCAGTCGTGAATCACTTTCGTAATGAGATTGTATTTACTGGCGACTATATTGGCAAACGAGATTAAGCAATTTTAAAATTGAAATAATTTATTCCACAGCTGAGAAATTCAGGTGGTGCTTGCCGTTCTTTGTGGCGATGAATACAAATTTAAATTTGTTAAATTGATTGGAGTTGATTAGAAATTTTCGTGGAATTTTGTGATTATTTGAAACTGAAAGTCAATAACTATAGCGAAAATTGGCTTACGAGTTGATTAGATTTCTAAACTTTTTTTTTATTGAAACTCGTATAATACACACAATATTTTCGGCAATCGAAATATTGAAAAATTAGATATTTTAAAAGACCTGAATAAAATCTACTGAATCGCATTGGAAACTAACTTCGAAAGTACAGTACATTAATATTATATCGGTTCAAATATCGTTTTTGGAAAGAATTTTACTTCATTCTTTTCTTAAATAAATTCATGGTTATAATGTTAGAGAATTGAGGATATGTTTACAAAATATCATATCATGTTTGTTGCTGAGCTGGTGAGATTGAGGATAAACATCTCACCTAACGACAGAGATTTCACGCTAATCTCAACGCCACGCAAAATACCAACATTTCTAAATTGCCGATTGTGGCAAGAGAAATTAATATGAAACTATCTGCCGAGTGTGGCGAAAATGAATTCGAAATTCATTCTGTATTTTTGTATCGATCGTTCTTTCTTTTATACAAATTTCTTACAAGCTCCGTATGAATAAAGTCTATAACTTTATCTGTTATGTACTAAAAAAGAAACACGGCCTTTGCATGTCCTGAGTATATACTTACGCATAGGGTTTACACGACCCAACAATACGTGACGTGGGTGACCTAAAAACTATAAATCACCTGTCACATTTATAGTTACCCGATAATTTATGTTCCGACACTCCAGTAAAACGTTAACAAATCGTCATCATATCTCATCTCACAGTTTTAGAACGATTTGTTAATGAGTTATAAATTAGTCTCAGCATTGGCATTGCGCAAGGTGAAAAAAATGAATGCAATTTGTAAAGTCGGAGATTTTGAGTGCGATCTCACCAAAAATAAAATTTTATTGACTGGATTTTCATTTCATCTTTGTCGTCCTATCAATATATACGGTGTTTTTCAAAAGGTGAAAAATTGTCAATATAAATATCTGTGATTTTTGCTGTTAAATTTCGCGTTCATATTGACATTTTCTTTAAATTACTTTAGCAATTTACCACGCAACGACGCACACTCGAACAACATCTCTAAATAGTGAATATTTATATCCGAGATTCGCATTCTTAGCGCCAAACGTATAGAGCACTTCGTCCAATTTATGTTACTCATAATGGTTCATCTAAGCAGCTCATACGCAACATTGGATTGGATTATGTTCACTCAACACGAGCTCATACAGTGCGTACCGAGGTAGCTATTGCTGATGTGGAGGGTAGTGTGACTGAAGATTCAAATCTATCGATTCGATGCCGTTTTAAGCGACGTGGCCTTTGTCTTTTATTAACGAGACAGGTCGCATCAAAATTGAATATGATGAAAAATGGGAATGCATGTAGTTGTTCAGGAAAGTTGTTGATGAAGATATTCAGAGCTGAGACTGTCACTGCCTATCTTTTTTGTTTTATATTGGTTGCAATTTTGGTATACATTTCACGATTTTGACTCTTAAATACGTCTTACCAATGTTTTTCTTATTTTTTAACTTCCCAGTATATGGGAAGTTCTTGTAATCGCCTCGAAAATCGAAATTGAAATTTTCAACATTTCTTTACGTTTTAAGGTCTATAGAGTATATATAAAGTGTTTTTAGAAAGGGAGATGTATGTGTGTGTGTGTACGTACGTTCGTGGACACTTTTTTCTACGAGCATAACTCACGTAAACAAAGTCGTATCGACTTCGTTGAGGTGTCAATCGAAGCGTCTTTGCAATTTTAAGAGCTGCTTAGTTTTTGGGATACTTCGGTCGGGGGGGTTTGTTGCTTTGCTCTTTTGAAGGTCATTTCTGTCATGCGTTATATCTCGCGAACCAAACATACGATTTGCATGGTTAAGGTGTCAATCGACGCGTATTAATTTTTGTAGGAACCTTTCAAATTTTTAAAAAAATCGTTGCAGCGGTTTTTTAATTTAAGAAAAAAAAAGTGCAAAAAATTAGGTTTTTTTTATAAACAATAAATTTTTAACCTGATTTACGAAAGACAGTATTCAATTTTTATAAAATTTATTTATTTAAAGCTATGTTTGTAAAAAAAACATCAAAATTATCTCATGATTACGTAAAAAATTAAATAAAAAATAAAAAATCATTAACAGGCATCATGATCTTCAAGGTCATTTCTGTCGTGCGTTATATATATCTCGCGAACCAAACATACGATTTGCATGATAAAGGTGTCAATCGACGCATATTAGCATTTTTGTGAATCTGTCAAATTTAAAAAAAAATCCTTGAGCCATTTTTTAATTTAAGAAAAGACAGTGCAAAAAATTAGGTTTTTTCTCTCTAAACAATAAATTTTTAACCTGATTTACGAAAGACAGTATTCAATTTTTATAAAATTTATATATTTCAAGCAGTGGTTGTAAAAACACCATCAAAAATTGTTCTCATGACAACAAGAACCGCGAGGTGCGACCCTTGAGGTCCACACGGTCAACTTCCCAGTTATATCTACATAAACATCAACAACATTAAACACAATAATTATTTTGAAAATAATACTACTTTATGTAATAGCAATGAGAGGTTTTCATAGCAGTAACAGGAATGAGTTAATATGAATCATATCGTCTACGGGAGGGTCCATTGATTACGTAAGGTTTTTGGTCGATGAGGACAGATTGAATATTCACGCGGATCAATCGGTGGGGGCCTTTTTGGTGTTGAAAAATTTTGTTGGTGTTCAAAATTTAAGCAATTTTTTTTTAATAAAAGACTATAAAAACTGTTAAGAATCTGCTCAAATTATGCAAATACCTTAAAACTTTGATTGAATTTACAACAATTTTTTTAGAATAAAAGATATAAAGTAATAGCACTCGTATGAACCCTCTTTACATGGTAACTTTGAATGATTTTTTTATTTTTAATTTAGTTTTTTCATAATCATGGAATAAAATTTTACCGGTTTCTCTCCAAAAACTGATAAGAATGTATAAATCACTGTGATCACTGTGCTGTGCAAATCAAGTAAAAAAAAATTTTTATGAAAAAAAAAAAATTCGCATTTTCTTCTATTAAATTAAAAAGACGGCTAAAACGAATTTTTATAATGTTAAAAACTTCTCAACGATGTAAATACACGTCAATTTACACCTTAATGATGCAAATATTATATCTGGTTCGTGAGATATAGTGAATGATAAAAATGACCTTGAAAATCATGATGACTTTTAATGATTTTTATTTTTAATTTACTTTTTTACGTAATCATGAGAAAAAGTTTTGATGATGTTTTTACGAACATTGTTTGGAGTACATAAATTTTATAAACATTGATCACTCAGACTTGACAATAAGGTTCAAAATTTATTGTTTTTGAAAAAAACCCTAATTTTTTGCACTTTTTTTTAAAAAAGTTGAAAACCGCTCGAAGAATTTTTTTGAAAATTTGATAGAATCACGCAAACGTCAATACGCGTCGATTGACACTTTGTTCAAAAAAAGCGTAAATTTGGTTCGCGAGATACACCGCTTGACAGAAATGACCTTCAAACGGGCAAAACAGCAACCGAAGTTTCCCAAAGCTAATCAGGTCTTAAGATTGCAAAGACGCTTCGATTGACACCTCAACGAAGTTGATACGACTTTGTTTACGTGAGTTATGCTCGTAGAAAAAAGTGTCCACGAACGTACATACACACACACATACATCTCCCTTTCTAAAAACACTTTATATATACTCTATAGACCTCAAAACGTAAAGAAATGTTGAAAATTTCAATTTCGATTTTCGAGGCGATTACAAGAACTTCCCATATACTGGGAAGTTAAAAAATAAAAAATCGTTAACAGTCATCATGATCTTCAAGGTCATTTCTTCCATTCACTTTATCTCAGGAACCAGATATAATAGTTGCATCATTAAGGTGTCAATCGACGTGTTTTAAAATCTTTTTGATTATTTTAACATTATAAAAATCCATTTCAGCGTTTTTTTTAATTTAATAGAAGAAAATGCGAAAACTTAGGGTTTTTTCATAAAAAATATTTTTTTAACCTGATTTGCACAACACAGTGATAAATATTTATAAAATTTATACATTGTTATCATTAAAATTTAAAGGCTGTGTTTCCATTACGAGATTTATATTTTCACTTAACTTGCTCGAAAACAATATTGTTTCGAAAGCCACTTGCTTTCGTCCTCAGTTCGAAGGACAGACTACTTATGCTATGCCAACAATCTTTGCTTATATCTAACTAACTCTATGTTTTACTTAATGAAATCCCCATGATAACATCGCTCTACCTATGCAATCTTAATTACCTTATATCTAGTCTGCTCAATGGATGAGAGCCTCGAGCATTGTCTCTCTATTTGGGTTACCTTAATTGCAAGGAATTTCTGCACTCCAGTAATTTGTATAATCTTGAAGGGCAATTCCCATCGTCGTGATTCAACAACCTTTTTCCGTCGATTTTGCTTATTGCCAAACTCTCTGCTACTTCCAGTTTATGACCTTGCCTAACACTTCGCACGATTTCAACGTCTTCGAAATTGATGCTATGCTTCGATTCTAGCATATGTCGATAGCATATGATGATTTCGTGTGTCTGTTGGGGTTTTTTCGGGTCAATTTTGCGTCCTTTATATGTTCTGTGAACCTAGTATGTATAAGACCGCGAGTTAGACCAATGTATGTCTTGCTGCAATTAGTGATGAGCAGAATCGGTCTTGGTCTTGCAGTCTTGGTCTTGGTCTTGCATAAAAACAAGACCAAGACCAATACTCTACCTACCCTATCAAGACCAACACTTGCCCTGCAAGACCAAGACCAAGACTCGCCTTGCAAGACCAAGACCAAAACCAAGACTATGCGAGACTCAACCATAATAAATTTTAAGTATTTTTATAGTTAACATGTGAAACTGTGTTTAGAATTTTTTTTAAATTTCAACAAAATCCTTTTGAAAGGAAGCATTCAATGAATTTAAATGTAGAATGTATGGCATTTTTACCACTGAGAAGAGTCTCTGCTATTCTGTATGAAGCTACGGGTGTGGCAAATTTGTCCTGTAAACCTGACTCGTGATATACATATTTATCATGTGTAACTAAACAAAAGTATGAAAATGCAGTCAATTTTTAAATCAGAAACATGAAATTTGGTATATGAAATATATGCTTACATGAAATTAGTTTGGTACATGAAATTGAATCAGTATTGATACCATTTCCCACTGCATATTGAAGTATTTATTTCTATTGTAAAGTATTGATAAAAAATTTCGAATAAACCAACTGAAGAAAAAGTTTTGCCGATGCAAACTTTCTGTGAGTTTTGTGTCTCGTTTCTGGCTTCAGTAGTTGGTGAGCTAGTCAGCAGATTTGGAAGGCTTTCTTAATTATGACAGTATAAGTTTTTATCAAAAGGCCGCAATGGCCAGCGTACACAGCTTCGAATCTAAAAGTGCCAGGATCTCGTCGTCAACTCTAGGATGTTTCCAGGCATAAAAAGTGAGCAGTTTCGACACATTCAAGGCAACAAAAAAATTACTTCGCTACCTAGTTCCGTTTTTTCTTTTATTATTTATTTTTCATTGCTGGCTACTTACTTAAACGGTTTAATTGGCTACAAGTTATTTATTAGCTTTTTTTTTAGATCTATTTAATAAGAGTAAATGAGTCATTTAAAATATTTGTATGTGAAAACGCAAGACTGCAAGCGTCTTGCAAACAAGACCAAGATTTGGTAGGCAAGACCAAGACCGAGATCAAGACTAGTTCTATCGACGCAAGACCAATACCAAGACCAAGTGCGCAAGAACAAAACCAATACCAAGATTACCACAGGAGCTGCGACCCCAGAAACTTGAACTTAAGCTACCATTGCCCACGCATTGCATTAAAAAAAATTCTGCCTACCCAAAATGCACGGTCAAACTCCCGATTGACTGGACTATATATCACACCAGTGAAAGGCTTCATAGCAGATCTTGAAATCATGCATACAAATAGAAACTTGCTCTTAGAATTACATCAAGCAATGCCAACATTTCACATCAAAAACCCACGACCTTCAATAACAAGATTACAAACGATATTCGAATTGAATATAAAGTATAAATTGCATGTAAAGTTGTCGCGTATGCTTGTTATTATGTATTCTTTGCCAAAGGGCAAGGAAATTTTACAAGCACCATAAAAAGTTGTGTTTGATATGCAAACAGTGACGAGGCTGCCTGCTTTTCGTGCAAAAGGGAATAACTTTCGTCAAGTATGGATTTTAGATGATTCTAACAATCAACCAAACGAGTATCTTTTTCCTTCACTTCTTGCGCCGTTTATAATATAAGGATCAACATACAAGTCAATCATATCCTCCTCTTTTTGAATATTGTAGTCGTACCACCAAGTTTTACATATAGGCGCCTTTAGCGTTTCATGAAAAACCGTAATGTTTGCAGAAATCTTTGAACTTTTGAGGATTTTCATGTGCAAACGGATTGTATTGTGCTATTTTATTGTATATGTGGAACATTTTTGAATAGGTGATATAGGTGTTTTACAGACTAGTTCGTAAAAATTTAACGGAATAATTTTTATATGTTCAAGATTGTCTGCGGCACCGATTGGATTTACCACATTTCACAGCTGGTTTGGGCAATCTTTTTCGATTATCTTCTCATGAAACTTCTGCGTGGACTTGAAACAAACAGGTTCGCTGCTGCGAAGTTGTTGTTAGAATGCAAATGCTTTCAAAATGTTTACATTTGTCAGGATGAAAGTATGAACGAATACTTTGTAAGAAACTTGGCAAGGCGATGAATAGTACAATTTTCACCAATCACTAGGATTGGTGTTTCATTTTGTAATAGAAAAAGGATCATTAGTTTCGTTCATTGATGACCCTAAGGGGAAATTAGCCACACGTGGATAAGTTAAAGGGTTGAACCTTATTAGCTCTAAATTATTTGACCAGTTTATACTTATTTTCCAAACGGAACACAGACTTTACATATTTGTATCTGAAAATCTAACTGAAGATGATGTGGTATTGTCACATTATCAACGATAGGGAATAAAAGTCATCTTCAGAAATACATATATGCCATCTTCAGAAATGCAGTCACGCTATCATTAAGTCAAGGAATTGCTATGTTGATATCCAATTGAATTTCTAAATGAAAGATATTGACTAGCGAAAGCGATTCAAAGGGTTGAGAGTCACAATACATATTAAAATCTTTTCAGTTTAGTCGCGGTAAAGGCATAAAATGATAAAATGATTCTAGTAATGTAAATTGAAAGAAAACCAAACGTTTACATATGGCATTAAACACTGAGTTTGAATTTATCATTCTGTAAAACATTTTGTTACAATTTCCACATTTCCTTACACAAATTCCGTTCCATGTATGTATGGATGTATTCAAATAATGGTTTAACTTAACCAAAATTTAAATACCAACTACCAACATTGCGGGATGCCTTGATGGGTGTTTCAGTGGTAAATTTCATTTGCCTGTTTCACAGGCCATTAAGCTTTAAGTACTTTCACAGAGGTATAAAAGTAATTTTCAATTCAAGCATTGATGGCGACATTTTCGTTAGTCACGCTTAAGAATTATTTATGGCATTTACTTTGAGACGAATGAATGCGTTAATTTTTTTTATCTAATTGAGCTGAAGTAGAAAAGTGGAGAGAGTGTTTTTTCAAAGATGACAATCGAACTTTTTAGGCTGCCACAAAACGGTCGTCAATTTTGCTTTGAAGTGTCTTTGAACTGCTGCTTCAAAGATGTGATTATTGCAGTGGCTAAAAGTGCTAAAAAGTATTTATTTCGACTGAAATTTGGTTTGTTGACTGAAAATTTTGGTTTATTTATGCATATATAGCTGTTACTTGTCATTGTAATAGTTTATATGGTAATTGTCAAATTTACTTCTCCCTTAAAAAGTTCACATGTTTTTTTTTGTTCAATGTAGGGGCCAAACATTTCAACTTGAATGTATTTGAAACGTTAGAAAAATAACTATTTATATTTGATGTAGATTTTAATAAAAAATGCAAGTGCGATCTTTAAGGTTCACATAGACAACTTTCCAGTACTATCTACATTAATATTAAAAATACTAAACACAATAATAACTTTGAAAATAATACTACTTTATAAAATAATAATTAGAGGTACTCAGAAAAGTTATTGGAATTAGTTAATATTTGTCGTATCATCTACGGAAGCTTCCATTGAATACATAGTGCTTTCGGTGGATGGATTCTGTTGCGTGGTGGCCATTTTGAATAGTTATGTTCAAAACCATCAGAATCAGCATAATCATTGAGTTTGTATTTTTTTACGATTTTACAACAATCAGGCTAATACTTATTTCTTAGCTTCAGCTGGTTTTGAAAAACATTGAGTATGCAGTCCAAGTTCAATTGCATGTAAAAAGTAAAATGTATTACAAATGATGAAGAAAGTATTTGCAATCTTACGAAGACTAAAAAGCAAAACTACTAAGGACTAAATATTTTTTTGAAGAAATCTTTTTAAAGCATAGGATCTTGTAAAGTACTAACTTTTCCCATTCAACACGTTGATTACCACAAATGCAAATTTGATTTAATTTTTATTGGTTTTCAAAATTGAATCAGTTTTTTCATTAAGGTTAAAACACGGTGCTTTGAAGACTATTGAAAATCTGCTCAAATTATGCAAATATTAATAAACCGTGATTGACTTTACAGCAATGTCTTTGGAATAAGATATATAAGTTATAATCATTCGTATGAACGCTTTTTACATGGTGACAATGAATGATTTTTTATTTGTAATTTTATGTTTTTTTTTATAATTAAGAGAAAAGTTTTCTGTTGTCTATTTATGAAGAAAACCCTAATTTTCCACATTTTTTTATTAAAATAAAAGAACTGCCTAAATGTTTTTGTTTAATATGAAAACATCACAAAAATGTTAATACGCATCGATTGACACCTTATTGACGCAAACACTATATTCGGATCGCGATATATAGTGAATGACATAAATGACCTTGAAGGTCATGATGACTTTCAATGATTTTTATTTTTAATTTAACTTTTTTGGTGTTAATGAAAGAAATTTTTGCTGTTTTTTTTCACAAAAACGGTTTGGAGTCTATTAATTTTATAAACATTGATTACTGTTTTTTTTGCAAATCGGGTTAAAATAATTTTTTGTGTGCACTTTTTTTAAAAAAAAAAAATTGAAAAACGGCTTCAACATTTTTTAAAACATTCAACAGAATCATACAAATGTCAATTGACACCTTAATCGTCTGTTTGGTTCGCGAGATATAGCGCATGACAGAAATGATCTTCAAAGGGTCGAAACCTCCCCGACCGAAGTGTCCCAAAAACTTATCGGCGTATCGTATCGACTTCGTTAAGGTGGCAATCGAAGCGTCTTTGCAATCTTAAGAGCAGGTAAGTTTTTGGGAAACTTCGGTTTGGGGGGTTTGCTGTTTTGCCCGTTTGAAGGTCATTTCTGTCATGCGTTATATATCGCGCATCAAAGTTACGATTTCCTTGATCAAGGTGTCAATCGACGCGTATTAACATTTATGTGATTCTGTCAAGTTTTTAAAAAATTCGTTGGAGCCGTTTTTTAATTCTTTTAAAAAAAATGTGCAAAAAATAGAGTTTTTTTTCGAAAACAATAAATTTTTAACCTTATTTTCAAGCCAAATTAATCAATGTTTATATAATTTATATACTCCAAACAGTTTTTGTAACAAAACCATCGAAATTTTTTGTCATGAAATCCAAAAAAAAATCAAATAAAAAATAAAAAAACATTAACAGTCATCATGATCTTCAAGGTCATTTCTGTCTTGCGTTATATCTCGCGAACCAAATATACGATTTGCATCGTTCAGGTGTCAATAGACGCGGATTAGCATTTTTGTGAATCTGTTGAACTTTTAAAAAAATCGTTACAGCCGTTTTCTAATTTAAGGAAAAAAAGTGCAAAAATTAGATTTTTTCCAGAAACAATAAATTTTTAACCTGATTTGCGAAATATAGTAATCAATGTTTCTAAAATTTATATACTCCAAACAATTTTTGTAAAAACATCAAAACTTTTACTCATGATTACGTAAAAAACTAAATTAAAAATAAAAAAATCATTCAAAGTTACCATGTAAAGAGGGTTCATACGAATGATATTACTTTATATCTTTTATTCTAAAAAAATTGTTGTAAATTCAATCAAAGTTTTAAAATATTTGCATAAATTGAGCAGATTTTTAATTGAAAAAACTGCTTAAATTTTGAAAACCAACAAAATTTCAATCAAATTTGCATTTGCGGTAATCAACGCTTTGAATGGTAAAATGTTTTGTAGTCAATACTTTGCAAGATCATATGCTTTGAAATGCTATTGTTATTGCTATGAATACCTCGCATTGTTATTACTTAAAGTAGTATTATTTTCAAAATTATTATTGTGTTTAATGTTGTTGATGTTTATGTAGATATTACTGGGAAGTTGACCGTGTGGACCTCAAGGGTCGCACCTCGTGGCTTGTTTGGATATGGATCGTCCATTTTTGGTTAATTACAATTCAGTATGTCAAAAAAAATGAAAAATAAGAAAAACACAAAAAAAAACAGTGTCCTCATCTGTAGCCGTTGAGCGACAGTGGCAAGAACAGGATCTTGTTTGAAAAGTTATTTACTTTCAACAACCAACTAGCACCATAGCACAATCAAACATACAATTCTGAGGAAAATATTACTCAAAAAGATTTTCAAAAAACTACTACTTTAAAAGATTACCGTACAAAAATTTATCTACTTAGTTTTTAACTTCCCAGTATATGGGAAGTTCTTGTAATCGCCTCGAAAATCGAAATTGAAATTTTCAACTTTTCTTTACGTTTTGAGGTCTATAGAGTATATATAAAGTGTTTTTAGAAAGGGAGATGTATGTGTGTGTGTGTACGTACGTACGTACGGCTGTACGTTCGGGGACACTTTTTTCTACGAGCATTACTCACGTAAACAAAGTCGTATCGCTTTTTTTGAGATGTCAATCGAAGCGTCTTTACAGCCTTAAGAGTTGATTAGTTTTTGGGACACTTCGGTCGGGGGGGTTTGCTGTTTTTCCCGTTTGAAGGTCATTTCTGTCAGGCGCTATATCTCGCGAACCAAACATACGATATTTTTGAACAAGATGTCAATCGACGCGTATTAACGTTTGTGTTATTCTATCAAATTTTTGAAAAAATTCTTGGAGCGGTTTTCAATTTTTAAAAAAAAAATGCAAAAAATTAGGTTTTTTTTCCAAAACCATAAATTTTTAACCTTATTGTCAAGTCCTAGTTTTCAATGTTTATAAAATTTATGTACTCCATACAATGTTCGCAAAAACATCATCAACACTTTTTCTCATGAATACGTAAAAAAAAAAATTAAAAATAAAAAATCATTAAAAGTCATCATGATTTTCAAGGTCATTTTTATCATTCACTATATCTCACGAACCAGATATAATATTTGCATCAATAAGGTGTCAGTTGACGTGTATGAACATCTTTGTGAAGTATTTAACATTATCAAAATTCGTTTTAGCCGTTTTTTTAATTTAATAGACGAAAATGCGAAAAATTATGGTTTTTTTCATAGAAAATATTTTTTAACTTGATTTGCACAACACAGTGATCCAGCTTATAAAATTTATACATTCTTATCAGTTTTTGGAGAGAAACCGGCGAAATTTTATTCCATGATTATGAAAAAACTAAATAAAACATAAAAAATCATTCAAAGTTACCATGTGAAGAGGGTTCATACGAATGCTTTTACTTTATATCTTTTATTCAAACAAATTGTTGTAAATTCAATCAAAGTTTTAAAATATATGCATAATTTGAGCAGATTTTTAATAGTTTTTATAGTCTTTTAATTAAAAAAAATTGCTTAAATTTTGAAAACCTACAAAATTTTTCAACACCAAAAAGGCCCCCACCGATTGATCCGCGTGAATATTCAATCTGTCCTCATCGACCAAAAACTTTACATAACCAATGGACCCTCCCGTAGACGATATGATTCATATTGACTCATTCCTGTTACTATTACCTCTCATTGTTGTAATTTTGTTGATGTTTATGTATATATTACTGGGAAGTTGACCGTGTGGACCTCAAGGGTCGCACCTCGCGGCTTGTTGTTTTATCCTATCATAAACGTGATATATGCTGTTTTTTTTTAATACATGGACGGTAGTGTATGTGCCAATGTTATTGAAGAGGTTAAATGTGGTGATGTGTCAGATGACGAAAATTTATAAATTATTCCCGTGGGTTGTATATCCGATAAGGAAACGAGTATTAGAAAATTGAGGTACATTATTTGAAATGTACTATTGATTCAAATATAGTATAGATGAATGTAAAATTATGCTTCAATAGATTATGTGCAAAGGTCTATTTAGAAGATGTCTCCATTAACAAATCAACTATTCAAATCAGTTCCAAATCACACTTCGTGCCATCTAAGGCGAATGTCTCATCAATCAGACGTATCGTTGGTCTTTAAGTGAATCCTTTTTAGACTTTAAAGTCCAGCACAAGCCTCATTCATAGTTATCATTTATAAAAAATCCAATATCAGTGTTAATAATTCAAATAAAAATAAAAACAGTGAAAGCCAAATTTTCGATTCCCAATTATGGTAGTGGTTTGCAAAAATGATATTTCATAAATTTTTCCAATTTATTCTAGCCTGTATCTATTTGTTAACCGACAAATAACTTTCGTGCTGCAGGATTCCACATTGTCGCATCCGTGTCATCCAAATATCATTCAATACCTACGTAGAATAAATTTTGTTCTTAGATGCGGAGCTCATTGAAAACTCAGTTAGGTAGGGACACAAGTAATTTTTTCTGTGTAGTTTCAAACTAAATTTTAGATATTTTTTTCTTCAATTTTACTCGCTTGAAATTTGATTCGTCTGTATTTTCACGAGAAGAGGCTTTCTAAAACCGTACCAAATCATAGATAACGCGATAATTATTTCGTGTTCTTTATATGTATGTACATATGTCGCCTAAATACGAATATTTTTTGGAATATATCTTTCTCTAAGCCGAGCAATGCAAGTTGAAAATACTATTGATCAAAAATAGATTTCAAAAGAATTTAAAACATTTTCTATTTTTTTTTACTGACAGGCAATTTAAAGTGGAATCCCAACACAAAAGATTTCGTGATTATTTGCATTCCATCGCTGAAATTATTTTGTTTCTTCGAAAATAAATCTTACAAAGCTTATAAATGTATTTATAGTACATTGTTGATGAAACACGTGTCGAAATGCTGACTGTTTCAAGCATGAAACACCTGAACTGTGTTGTTAAGATTGAGTCAATGTATATGGCATTGTTTCTTTCGTTTAAGTTTTTTTGGTGGCTGTGTTTCTTTGAAAAAAAAATTCTATTTCAGAATTGAAAGGACCGTCACCAAAATAGTGTTTATTGGACTAGGTATGGTCATGTGATCAACTCATTCTTATCAATCATGAATTGGAAACAAAAACACCAATTGCTGAAAAGTGAATGTAAACTTTTCTGCACATGCTTCTTGAATTCTTTGTACCATGATTGATGACAGCGTAAACATTCTACAATGTTAGCATAAAATTTTCGCAATTAATTAGAATGTTATTTATGTTGTCTGCCGCAAGCGCAAACAATTTTCATAACTCAAACATTTTATGCTCAGACAAAGCGTGTATATTTATGCTACTAAATTGATTCAATTAGCTTTTTAGCTAAGATCCTATACATCCTCTAAATAAACCGATCAGCTCCCGCCTCTCGGCATGCCGGATTTTTACCGACTAAAACCACCTCCTCCTCCTGATCACTCTCTCCATCAATCTTTCATTTTTGTTCTTATTAATTGTCGTACCTTGGTGCTTCCCAGACGATGTAGATCGGTATAAGGGATAGCACCTAACTATCAAAATTTAGGTTCATTCATTTTATTTTATCATTCATGTGATTTTGTTGTTTCTGTTTGATTTCGTTATGCAAAAACTTTGAGTAAAGATGGAGCTGATGTATTCACTTCCGGTTTTGTTCATGTATGAGATACTTTTTTAGTGTCATTTTAAACGTGTTGAAGTTTGGTATGTCCTTTATGTAGTTTGGTAAAGTATTGTAAAAGCCTGCTGCTTTATTCACGGGATCCTCCTTTAGTCGTTCCGTTCTAGCATATCTGATCATTATATTGTTGGCACTCCGGACATTATAAATATTTTTTTCCGATATTTTTTCAAGGTTTAAAGAGCTATATTCTTTTGAGTGTAGATGTTTATAGATGAATTTAGCTCTCTCCATATTAATTAGGCTTTCTAGGCTAAGCTCTTTAGCTGTTTTGTATACCTCGACCGTAGCGGTTAGCATAGGGAGATTATATATATTTTTATAAGCCTTGGTTATGAGTCTGGAGATCGCTGTAATGTTACTTTTGGAAGGCTGACTCCATATCAGCAGACCGTAAGTAACTTTCGAAAGAATATGCGCATGTACAATTTGAATTTTACTGCTAATCGGGAAGAAGTTGAATCGACGCAGGAGACCTACGAGAACCGCTGTTTTTTTTTCTAAGATCGTTTATGTGAATCGTCCATGTAAGTTTTTCGTCAATTGTGAGTCCCAAGTATTTCATTTGCTCAGCCTTCTGAAGAGTTGTGTGATTCATTTTGATCAGTGGATGTATGTCGGCTTTATTTTTCTGTTTAAAAAGGATGTATTTTGTTTTTGTATAGTTGATTGATAGTCTGTTTTGTAGTAGCCAGCGCCAGTATTTGTCTAGATCGGTGTTCACGTTACGTTCAATATCAAGTTCGGTTTTTCCAGAGTAGATGAGTACTGTGTCATCTGCGTACATAACAACTTTCGCAGAAAGCTCAGCACTATTTATGGAATTTGTGTATAACAAGAAAAGCGTTGGTCCCAGGATGGATCCTTGCGGAACCCCAATGCTAATTTTAGCAGGTTCGCTTTTTATTACCCCAATGTAAGTTGATTGATGTCTGTTTGTCAAATAGCAACACAGGAGATCTCTTGCTTTTCCCACAATTCCATATTCCCCTAGTCTAGTCATCAGAGTTTTATGAATTACGGTGTCAAAGGCTTTTTTGAGATCCACGAAAACAGCAGCAACATATAGACTTTTATCTAAAAGCATATTTATGAAGCTAATCGCATCCACGATGGCATCTTTTGTACCATTACACCATTACCATTATTATAGTAGAGAAACTTGTGTTCAAACATTTAGTTTTAAACTTCAGACCGTTTTTCACGTAGATCGCTGTTCCACCTCCTCTTCTGTCTTTCCTACAGCAGAAAACGGGATTGAAACCACTTATATTGTGGTAGACAGTTTCAGAGTCGTAGATCCATGTTTCACAAAAGACCATGACATCGATTTCCTTGTGTTCGTGTAAATATATTTAAATGTCCTCCATTTTCTGCCGAATGCTTCGAAGATTAGCGTAAAGAACATTTATTGTGTTTTTCTTCAACATTTTAGATTTTACTGTAGTTGATATTTCTTCTTGCGAGCTTCAGACGCCTAATGTATTCTGGGCATTCAACAGAATCGGCTCTATGGCAAACGTTTGTGATTTTGCTGCTGTGGAGGCAATTCACACACTTTTTGCTGTTGGTTGTGCATGCATCAGTTTTATGCTCACCTGCGCAAATTGCACAAGTGTCCTTACCCTCACACTTATTCGTTTTGTGATTATATTTTTGGCACTTATAGCACCTTGTAACATTATGATCCTCTGTTACAAGGTATGAGCCAAAATCGATATTAATATGCTGGTTATGCAGTCTTTTGAACATTGGCCCATTGACTTCTAATATCGCTAGCCATTTTTGATTCCTCATCTGCCGCGTGTGTACCATACTCAGCTTACCACTGCTGTCAATGGAGTGGTTAAGATTTTTGATTTCCTCGTACAAATCCTCCGACGAGTATTTAAAATGAAACTACTGCTAAAAGTGCTTCTTCTTGCAAATTCATTTCCAGGAGGAAATTAAATGATTGCGTGCTGCTCCTTGGTAAAGATAGTTGAATGTGTGACTAGTTAAATTGTAGATGATGTTCTGAGTGTATACACTAATTTTTTTTAGCAACTATCACAGTCAATAGCTTCACTGCCCTGGACGATTGCAGAATTTTTTTTTGAATTTATGGATGTTTAGCATATTTTTACCAAAATTCAATTTCAATTCATTCTATGGATTGCATTATCATCAAATTCAGATTTGCACCAGTCAATTTCACCGTATTTAATTTGGGTCAAAATCAGTAAAGCAAGATTATCTTTAAAGTGTTTTCACTGTATAAGTTCCCTGGCAATTTCTGATAACTGTTATCGCTCGCTTTTTAGTTTCCCTATGGTGTACCCTAAAAATAACCGCAGGACTTTATTTATGCTGGATTCACAATCGTATCCCAGCTAGGCAGATTTAAGTTCCTCTAGAAACTTCCTGCCGGGCTTGAAAGATATCAAATGGACAAAGTTTTATCCAATTGTCACAAATGGAGTTTCAAATATCTGAGGTGTGGGCTCGGAAATCTAAAGTTTCTATGGAAACTCATTGAAATGAGGGTCTAGTGACTTTGTGCAGTGTCGTGGAATACTGAGAACTTTTGCAGGGGATATGAAATGGTTTCCATAGTGAATGATATTCCTTTAAAGTGTAATAAAATTGCAATTGAGGTGGGTGAAAATTATACTTCGTGTTGTGATGAGCTGTTCTCACGTCTGTTACTTCTCATAGACTTCACGTCTTTCTGATACGTTTTTGAATGACGCAGATAGCTTTTGTTATCATATGCTTGGCAAATTGCAATGCTGTCAATATCTGTTGGATATTTTCATATAAAAATGAATGATGGTAACTGAATTTTGCGTAGCTAAGTCGAAACCTGCATTATCTCACTCAACATTATATTTGCTTGCAAAAGCATAAAACAACGTTGGTCGAAGGAAGCACGCTAAGAAACAAAACAAAGTTTCTATATAAGAAGAATATATTCATTTTATTAAATATGAGTCTCAGTTAATAATAAACTAGGCAAAATTGTTGCCACCGCGGGATCTGAAGTTTTGAATTCTATTGCCGCAAGAAAGAAGCGTGAGGAACTTTCTATTATCGAAATCTCTAATGCAGTTAGTATTTTTTACTTTCATTATAATAAACGGAATTAATGCCACGGCAATGGTCTTCCAACAGACTGTAAATAGGATGTAAATAAAAGAAAGCAAAAATAGATTATCGAATATGGACCGTTCAACAAAAACTTCAGAAAAACGTTTTATTGATTTTGAATAGGCCCACGTCATGTTGTAGCTCGCGAGTTATACTTGAAATAAATAAAAAAAATGCTGTAATATTTTTTTGACAATTAATTCTATTCAAGAATTGCAGTCATTCAGTTGCTTCCGTTTTAAGTTATTTAACAATTTTAATAGTTCGAAAATAAGTCACTGCACAGTCAAATCAGTGTAAATTCTAAAACAAATAAAATATTGACTTGAAAATCACACATGAATGTCGCCTAAGAATTGTGAAGAAAGTAGTTTTTGTAAAATGATGAGATTGACTCATGCTTCATTGATCAACGTATCGTTTTCGAAATTTTTTAAATTAAAATAACATGGGAATTTCAAAACTACACACATATTTGTAATTATTTTAATACCATCGATTTCGCAGATTTGCGACGATATTTAAATCCTTGGTGCAGATCTGACTCGGTCAATTATTCAAAATAATTCTGCAAGGATACAAGGATAATCCGAACCAGGCTGTATTGGCCCAGTACTGGACCAGTACTGACTTGACTGGCATCTTGCAGTACTGTGCGAGTAATGTTTGCCAGTTATGGCCCAGTAATATATAAGCGATGAATGGTAACTTCGGATGGACAGTTACTGGGCCAAGAAATAAAACGGTTCTATTCCCGTACTGGTTTTCATCAAATATGTTACTCGGCCAGTAAATAAAAATGGTTAGATGTCAAAATTCTCGACCAGAGTTTAGGACATTTAGAAATTTCATATACAGAGGTGGGCAAAACCATTTGCTCACCCAAAATTTTTAAAAGAAAGTATAAATAACTTATTTATTAATGAAACAGTACTTTCAGTCATTATACAATTTTTTTTACAAATATTCATAAAAAAGTTTCTACAAAAGCTTAAATGTCATTAATAAATAAACAAGCCGCAAAGTGCGACCCTTGAGGTCCACACGGTCAACTTCCCAGTAATATCTAGATAAACATTAAAAATATTAAACACAATAATAATTTTGAAAATAGTACTACTTTAAATAATAATAATGAGAGGTATTCATAGCAGTAACAGGAATGAGTTAATATTAATCATATCATCTCTCTTCACAAACTGATAGGAATGTATAAATTTTATAAACATTTATTACTGTGTTGAGCAAATTAGGCTAAAAAAATATTTTTTATAAAAAAAAACCCTAAGTTTTTGCATTTTCTTATTTTTTTCTATTAAATAAAAAAAAACGCTGAAACGGATCTTCATAATATTAAAATAATCAAAGAGATTTTAAAACACATCGATTGACACCTTAATGATGCAAATATTATATCTGGTTCGTGAGATATAGTGAATGGAAGAAATGACCTTGAAGATCATGATGACTGTTAATGATTTTTTATTTTTTATTTAATGTTTCTTGTTATCATGAGAAAAAGTTTGGATGTTGTTTTTACAAGCACTGCTTGAAATATATAAATTTTATAAAATTGAATACTGTCTTTCGTAAATCAGGTTAAAAATTTATTGTTTATGAAAAAAACCTAATTTTGTGCTCTTTTTTTCTTTAAATTAAAAAACGGCTCTAACGATTTTTTCTAAAATTTGATAGATTCAAAAAAATGCTAATACGCGTCGATTGACACCTTAACCATGCAAATCGGATGTTTGGTTCGCGAGATATGTATAACGCATGACAGAAATGACCTTGAAAATCATAATGCCTGTTAATGATTTTTTATTTTTTATTTAATTTTTTACGTAATCATGAGAAAAAGTTTTGATGTTGTTTTTACAAGCATTGCTTGAAATATATAAATTTTATAAAAATTGAATACTGTCTTCCGTAATTCAGGTTAACAATTTATTGTTTGTTAAAAAAACCCTAATTTTTTGCACTTTTTTTTCTTAAATTAAAAAACGGCTTCAGCGATTTTTTCCAAAATTTGAAAGATTCACACAAATGCCAATACGCGTCGATTGACACCTTAACCATGCAAATCGTATGTTTGGTTCGCGAGATATAACGCATGACAGAATTGACCTTCAAAGGGGCGAAACAGCAAACCCCCGCCCCCCCGACTGAAGTATCCCAAAAACTAATCAGCTCTTGAGATTGCAAAGACGCTTCGATTGACACCTTAACAAAGTCGATACGACTTTATTTACGTGAGTTATGCTCGTAGAAAAAAGTGTCCACGGACGTACGTACGTACGTACGTACACACACACACGCACACACATACATCTCCCTTTCTAAAAACAATTTATATATACTCTATAGACCTCAAAACGTAAAGAAATGTTGAAAATTTCAATTCCGATTTTCGAGGCGATTACAAGAACTTCCCATATACTGGTAAGTTAAAAAATACTTTAAAATATTACATTTTTCTGTTGATAAAAGTACTGACTGGCTGTTCATTTGGAGTTTCAAATGAATAGGGAATATTACCAAAAATACAAGCCATCAGTATTTAGATGATCTTCCTTTGTTCTTAAGCACTTCTTTAAATTTGTTCTCCATAGAAAATACTAACTTCTGGGTTACGGTTGTATCATTTTTCTTTCATTCTTCAGAAAGTAGTTATTATGGCGATTTGCCTGCGAATATTGTGATTTCTAACCCGATTTCTTAATTCGTTCCAAAAGTGTTTAATTGGGTTTGGGTCTTGCAATTGCGGAGAGGTCTGTAACATGTGCGGAATGTTGTAAACAATCCACTGACGAACGATATACGCAGTGTGTTAAGAATCATTATCTTGTTGAAAATAATAATCCTTTCCAAGTCTCAAATTTTCTGCACTTTTTTAAATTATTTTTTAAAATATGTGAATATCATGTCTTACCCTTCGTATTTTCTATAAAAACCAACTCTCCAACACCAAAAGAAGCCATACACACGCATAACATGACCTCCGCCACCATGCTTGACTGTACTTTCCAAGTGTTTTGGGTCTAGTTCCGTATTAGGTTTTCGCCACACTAAAACTCTATCATCACTACCAAAAATGTTTAATTTGCTTTTATCAGTAGGCCAAACTTTACTCCAAAAACCATTTTTTTCATGCACATATTCATTTGTGAAGCTCATTAGGTTTTTCTACTAAAACTATAAGGTTTTTTTTCTGGGCACTCTTGCATTATAACCTTCTCGTTAGAGCATCCTGAGGACAGTTTTTACATGCACATCTTTATTTTTTTCTTGCTTCAACTGCGCCGCTATCTGTGATGCACTAGTTTTGGAATTTCTTTTAATTTCACGAACAGCTTTTTGTTCTCCTCTAGCATTAAGTTCCGGTCGGCCTGTTCGCATACGACAGGCGATACAGTCTTTAAATTTCTTAATTATACTACGAATTTTTCCCGACTTTTCGTTGTCTGCTGGTGCTTTTTAACATTGACTGGCATTATTATTTGCCATTGCTGGGCAAAGCATTGGCCCAGCACTGTAGGCCCAGAAATTCCTCACGCTTACCGTTGTTACCAATACCAACAAACTATGTTCGGCAAACAGGGTTTGTTACAAATTATTTTATATTTTTATTGAGTAAGTGCTTTTTCTTTTCAAATTAAAGTAAATACCTGACAAAGTAGTTATTTAGAAAAAAATACATATCACTGCTCCTGGACAATCCACAACTTTTCGCAAATAAGGTACGTAAAACCTTTTTTTACAGAGCCAGAGATTTTCCCGCGCAGGTCGGTGAGGGGACCGAGGGGTGAGGAGAGGGTTGCAAAATGTGTACCCAAAGTGTTACTCTTTTTAATATTCCATTTATGGTTAAAATGTCATTCATCAACTTTTTTATCATTTTATAATTTTTTTTCTAACTTTCCCTGTATATGGGAAGTTCTTGTAATCGCCTCGAAAATCGAAATTGAAATTTTCAGCATTCCTTACCGTTTGAGGTCTTTTTTTCAACTGTTTTTAGAAAATGAGATGTATGTGTGTGTACGTACGTATCATGCCGCATCGAACTTGTTGAGGTGTTAATCGAAGCGTCTTTGCAATCTTAAGAGCTGATTTGTTTTTGGGATACTTCAGTCGGGGGATTTGCTTTTTTGACCCTTTGAATGTCATTTCTGTCATGCGCTATATCTCGTGAACAAAACATAGGACTTGCATCTTTGAGGTGCCAATCGACGCGTATTGATGATTTTGTGATTCTAAAAAAGTTTTTAAAGCAAATGGTTAGAGCCGTTTTTTAATTTATTAAAAAAATGCAAAGAATTAGGTTTTTTTCATAAACAATAAACTTTTAACCTGATTTGCGAAGCGCAGTAATCAATGTTTAAAAACATTTATATACTACAAACAGTTTGTGTAAAAGAACCAGCAAAACCTTTTCTCGTGACTACAAAAAAAATCAAATTAAAAATAAAAATTCATTAAAAGTCATCATCACCTTCAAGGTAATTTAAATCATTCACTAAAATTTGCGAATTAAATATAATATTTGAAAGAACAACTGTATTTGATAATAACATAAATGTACAATTATGCTCGTTCGGAAGTGCGACTTGATTCGAAAATTTTGTCATTGCTTGTTGAAGAATCGATCTAATTCATTGAAAATAAAATCTTTATAAAACAAAACACTTGATTTTTTTGACTCACAAGTTTTTATTTATCCAACACGTTTCGATCCTTAGATCATCTTCTGGTTACATACAATTTTCTGGTTTTATTCTTAAATAATTAATGGTTGATTGGAAGGAAGGGTAATTTCATTCAGCAGGTTTTCCTTTCTCTTTGTAGCCCGCCTAATCTCAAGGCATTCCCCCATTTTCCCCCTTGCTTATTTTATGGAGGATATTAAAATTGTTAATACTAAAATTATGACCTGTGTCTAAGATGTGTTGGGCTATCCCAGAATTTGGGTTTACCTCCCTGGTTGCATTAATGTGCTCATTGTATCTTATTTTAAACCTCCTACCTGTTTGTCCTATATAAGCTGCATTGTAATTATCACAGGGTGCACGATACACTCCTGAATAGGAAAGGGGATCATTTTTGCTTTTGTTGTTAAAAAGTAATTTTTTTAAATTTATTCTAGTCGCATGAATGAACAATGCATCAGTGTTGTATTTTAAGTATTTGGACAATTTATTATTGATGGGGCCTACGTAATTTAACTTTCTCCATGATTGAACATTACTATCTTTTTGAACTGGATATATTTCCTTAATAATTTTCAATTTGCGTTTTTTGTTTATAAGACCTAAAATGAGTTGCTTAGGGTATCCATTATTTTTGGCTGTATTTTCAATTGTATAAAGTTGCTTCTCTAAATTTTCTTTGGATAGTGGGATATTAAGAGCACGATTTATCATGGAATAAAAAGAAGCTAGCTTAATATTTAATGGATGGAACGAGTTATAAGGAATGAGCACATCTGAATAAGTATTTTTTCTGTAAATATTAAATTCTAACTTTCATTTTTCACGAGTAATGGTAAGACCTAAATGGTTGATAGTGAGTTCTATTTCTTT
Organism: Oxycera nigricornis; assembly: GCA_963942545.1. Taxonomy (NCBI): domain Eukaryota; kingdom Metazoa; phylum Arthropoda; class Insecta; order Diptera; family Stratiomyidae; genus Oxycera; species Oxycera nigricornis. The sequence continues at coordinate 82,069,434 of OZ012662.1, forward strand.
TTCCATAGTAAATTTGATGCTATTATTGAGGCTATTTAAAAAACTTAAAAATTTTTTTAATTGACGATCTGTACCATCCCATAAGTAAATTATATCATCGACATATCTATACCAGACTATAGTAGAGTATATTTTTAGAATGGGGATTAACTGAACTCAAAATAATTTTCTCTAAAAAATTCATGTATAAATCTGCTTGAAGAGGAGAAAGTGGCGATCCCATTGGTAAACCGTCTACAAAAGAGAAGTATTGATTCTCATATCTAAAATAATTCTGATCCTTACAAATTTTTTTACAGATTGAGTAGTTCATCTGATTTTACCTTAGTTATTATTTTTCTAAAGATAAGGTCTTTCTTTACTAGGTGAAGTTCCTTGATGGAAATGGAGGAAAATAAATTGACTATGTATGTCGAAAGAAACTAAGCTGCAATTTTTAGGAATTTGGAAGTTTTAGATTTTTTGGGGTCAGTTCTTGGGAATTTTTAACAGAGAATTCTGATACAAATCCTGTTTCATCTACAAAGGTTTTGTTGAAAAGTTGACAAATTTTATAAGTGGGTGCATTACAAAAGGCAACTACAGGTCTAATAGGCATATTTGCCTTGTCGATTTCATGTAGGCCATAGAGAACTGGGGCAGAAGGGTTCATTGTAATATATTTAAAACTTGACTTAGGGTCCAAAAAGAATTTACAATTTTTAACAAAATTTCTTACACCTATTTGAAATTTACTTGTGGGGTCTTTTTTCAATGCAATAGGTTTAGTTTCATCTAGAAAGTTTATTGTCAAATTTTATTTTCATAACCTTTTTTGTCAATTAAAACTATTGAATCACCTTTATCAGCTTTACATATGATAATATTATCCTCTGGGGCTCTTTTCTTTAATTTATTTAAAACCTTATCATTGAAACTTTCACCCCAATGACCTCACGGACTTTCAGTTCCAAGGACGAAGCAACGAACCCTTCTTAGTCACGTGGAAAGACATTGGGCTCGCCCTCCCCAAAACGAGAGGTGCGGTGACTGCAGGTAGACCAGCTCAGTTCGGCGCGTTATTTCTTGAGTATTGTCACCAGGTTTCGCTCCGAATCTCATAACCTTAGAATCAGTTGCCATATGTCCGATTATGAAACACCGATCATTTACTTTATAATAATTAAGCAAATTATCATAAAATCTTCATGCCCTCAAAAGGGGCTTTAACACGCAATTGTACTATGATTTGGAAGCTTTTCGCAACGTCTAGAAATTCTGAGTAGCCCGGGAAGTTGAAAACACCAACCTACATACTTCTAGGAGCTTCGAGAATACAAAACCGGGACTCTCTTCCCGTGTTGTAGGCGGTGCCAGAGTCCTGAATTATTCAGGTATATTCCAGAAAACTTCCCTCTGGATGGCGACACCATCTAAGACAGAAGTTTGTACTGTGAATTCAGTTAGTTTTTAGACGTAAGAATGTGCATTAGATACATGTAGTAAAACGTGGCAAAGCTAAGACACCAGTGTTGAAAAGTGTTAGATGCTAAGTATTTATAAACGTTAGTAAATAATTTAGTACGAATAACTATTTTTTGGCGAATGAGTGAAAAATGTACAATATGTCGAGTTGTTGCCGGGTTGAAGACAATACAGTTCAAAAAGGAGCTGAGAAAATGATAGTTATTCACGACTAGAAATAAAATATCATTGATGCATTCACTTAAGGCAGCGAGCGAAGATCCAAAGTTGTACGAATTTGAATTTGACGAAGAATTCGACGGCGACGTGAACGTTCCAGGTGAGCAGAACGCCATCATGTAGCATCTTCTGCAAATGTCCACCAATATGAAACAACAGACACAAAACAGCAGTCATCCGCAATGGCGCAAAAATCGGACCGTAGTCAGTAGACATAGCATAGCAGTCTTGTTAAATACATTAGAAGGTTGAACAACAATCAGTGAATATGAAGCAACAAGATGCTCAACAAACCGTTGAGCTAAAACAGCATATGATGGAAGTGACTGCGAAGATTGCTGGTAACAAGCAAAAGTTTAGTGGCCAATCGATTGAATTGAATGAAAAGAGTATTTCGGAAGATTTCGAAATGCTAAAATTGGATCTTGAATAGACGAAAATCGTCGAGTCGGTACCGGTAGAGCCGGTTACATCCAAACATCTGAAGATACCTGGCTTGGCTGGTAAGATTGATGCCCCCAGAACCATCATCAGCATATCAAGAGTGAATAGTAAAGAAATGACTGTGGCTGAATGGGTAGGTTGGAGCAGTAAGATATGCTATTAAAATTAATACGGGAGGGACAATATCTAGTCTGAAGCCTGACTTGGTAGGAAATCAGATAGGGAATTCTGCGACTTGATATTTCAACACCAGCTTCTGATAGCAGACATTACTGACGAGTGTATTCTCGAAGTAGATTTCCTGGCGACGAATGGATTTTCACTAGGGTCAGCGAATCCTAAGGTATTTTTCCTAAGATGCCGTTGGAAGCTAGTGACATTAACCCTAGATCACTAATCATTCGTCTCACAATCTACCGACACCCCACGCATTCGATGTTTTGGTATGTTCTCGTCTCTTGACCGCCGCGCGGCTCACAGTACCTTCGTTATTGGCTAATTAGTGACGCGTCACCAAGGGTCGCGAATGCACGATTCCTAGTTTCGGAGATATCGCGATTTGTTCGACTCACAGACGAGTGTTTAGTGACACCGTAATTTAAAACAACCGTGGTAAGTCTTATCACTCTTTTTATTACATTTTGTAACATATTTACGATAAATATAATGTGATATTACTTGTGCTTAGTTTCTGCACCTGTTTAGTTACAATTTTATTTTTGTGTATGAAAGAATCGCATCTACTAAGAGTTGTAATTTTTTGTAACCATTTTTTTTGTTTTAGATGAATTTAGAAAGATAAATTTGTGCATGGTCAATACATATGCCATTTATGTATCTAATATGGTAAAGTCACGTCAGAAACCTTTGAAGCGCAGAACTTTTATTGAAAATATGGCAGATGGTCTTATTGAGCCATTTTTGCACGAGCGCTACAATATGCCAACTTTGACAAAAGATATTAAAGATTACATAAGAGTATGATATCTCATATTGATATTGATAGTGTTCTTTCGAGTTCGACTCAAGAAAAGACAAATAAAAGACAAATTTGCGGATTTTGTCCGTACAAAAAACGCAGAATGACCAAATATTCGTGTCACTTGTATAAAAGAGCCATTTGTGGCGAACACACGGTTCCAACGTGTAATAACTGCACGAACTGAAAAAAGAGACTTTTTATGTCATAGATATAATCTGTAAGAATTACTTTAAATATTTCAATTTGTTTTTTCCAATAAATAAAATAAATACATTAAATATTTGAGTTTTTATTTGTTAGTATTTCAGTCGAATGTTTAGTGACAGGGTTACACCAAAATATGTTTAGTGATCTAGGGTTAAATGCGCTCAGCTGGGGATACTGGTCATCGGAGAACATTGTGTGAGCCATACTAAATGCTATGCTGGGTCTTAAGAAGTTGAATAAGGATCACTACGTCGAAACCGAGGCCTTGTTTGGCAGTTTTTCCATGTTTTCTGCTGGAGAGAATGATCATGGTGGATGTAATATGGTGACTCATCGAATCGATACACAAAGGTTGAGACCTATTAAGCAGGCTCCCAGACGTCTATCGCTGGCGAAACAAGAAGCACTCGATGGCATGATAGTAAGGAGAAACAAGGGATCATCCCTGGGCATCGCCGATAGTTTTTGCGAAAAAAAGGATGGTAGCTGGAGGTTCTGCGTTGACTATCGGAAGCTGAACAAGTTAGCTAAGAACCATCCATCCATCCATCCATTTTCAAGAATTGATGACATCATTGACTTGGAGACGGGTTATTGGCAAGTACAAATTGTCAAAAATGGTCGGGAGGAAATAGCATTTACAGTGGGTACCAGATTGCAGCAATTTCTTGTGATGTCATTTGTCATGTGCAATGCTCCAGCAATTTATGAGCCACCAATGGAATGTGTTTTACACCTGAAATATTTGTTGTTTGGCAAAGAGGTCAAGTATCTGGGACGTTGAAACGGATACGCAGAAAATAAAAGCACTGAACAATTGGTTAATTACGAAAGATCAACACGAGCTACGAAGCTTCCTCAGAATATCTAGGAAAGTCCTGACGATTCGTAGAAAACTCGAAGGTAACAATCGACGCGTGTTAGTACTTTTGTGATGATTTTAAATTTATGAAAAAAATCTTTTGAGCCGTTTTTTAATTAAAAAAAAAATTGCGAAAAATGTAAAAAAAAATTATAAAAAGTAAATTTTCAACCTGGTTTGGACAACACAGTAATAAATGTTTTTTTTAATCTCGTATCAGTTTTTTGTAGTAAACCAGCAAATTGTTTCCCATGAATACAAAAAATAATTAAAAATAATAAATCATTCAAAGTCAACATGTAAAAAGTGTTTATAGGAATAATGATAACCCTTATGATAACCCTTATTCAAAAAACAATGTTATTAAAACAATCAAAGTTTATTAATATTTGCAAAGTTTGAGCAGACTTTGAATAGTTTCCACAGTACTGTGTTTTAATTTTAATAAGAATAACTTCTTAAATTTTGAAAACCAAAATAAATTCAATCAAATTTGCAATTGTGATAAGCAACGCTTTGTAGTCAATACTGCAAGACCATGTGCTTTAAAAAGCTTTCATCAAATAAAAAATAGTAGATTTAGAAGTTTTGTTCTTTAGTGTTCATACGATTTCAATTACTTTCTAAATCATCATTTGTGATACATTTTACTTTTTACATGCAATTAACCCGATCATTGATTACATATTCAATGTTTCAGGACCAACTGAAAATAAGAAATAATTATAAGTGTCATTGATGTAAAATCGTGAAAAATACCAATTCATTAATTCTCCCGAAGTGATGGCAATTTTGAACGCAAGTATTCAAAATGGCCACCATTCGACAAAATCTCTTCAGTGGTCGTTATAACAAAAACTGCATTCATTTCTGCTAGCGGTCTTTGCCCTTCAAGCGGCGATATGAAAATAACAAATAACGTAAAAAAGGCTTGGTAATCTGTTACCCCTCCGATTGATCCGCGTGAATATTTTTATTTTGTCCCAACCGCCGGAAGATTCATATATATATATATATATATATATATATATATATACATGTATGAAATATGTATATATGTATAATATGTATGAAATATGTAAACATTTGCCAAATGGTTTTAACCATTTGGCAAATGTTTTAATTTCATTAATTGTAATGGTTCATAAAATCTCAGCTGCTTCTTCCTTTATCTGAAGATCAGAAGTAAGATTTCGTAGGTTTACATATAATCGGAAATCATTTTTTTTTCGATTATTTCTTCCATCATCTTTTTTTAGTACTTTACATATTTTACATGCCATGAAACAGCGAATATTTAGTTCAGAATAGGAAATAATTATTAGTCTCATTAATGTCAAACTGTGAAAGATACAGAGTCAGTGATTACGCAACAGCCAATGAAATTTTGGACGCAACTCTTCAAAATGGCTATCAAGCGACAAAATCTCTTCAGTCGAAGTTTTTACGGCGAGTTTTTGTTTTTACAAAAACTGCATTCAACAACTCTGAAATCGCAATTTCTTCAACATTTTCGCTGGCGTCCTTTTGTCTTTCATGCATCGATATGAAAATGACAAGCTACATAGAAACGCTTTGTAACCTGTCCCCTCTCCGATCAAACGTAAACAATAAATCTAACTCCGATTCCGAATCTAACTTTTCTATGTGACCGCATTTTTCATAGCAAAGATTGACACATTTGATTGGATTTGGCGCCCAACAAAACAATCTGCATTTCCTACAAAGTTACTTACAAATCGTACACCAAACTTAATTCAATTTTCAGTTTGACGATTGTTTCATCAAAAAAAGATTGACACGAAATCTCGAAATGAAAATTGTCAGTAAAATGAACTTCGTCCTCAAATACAGACAAACAATGTGTAAAAAATCACCTACGTAGGCTTCAATTGCATTTCACCGAAACAATGGAATTTTCGGAAAAATACTTCTTTGTCTTGAGTTTCACTGTAATCTGTTTTCGTATTCATTTTGTATTGATGTTTTGCATTCCAAACGAATAATAAACTGTCGTTCCGAGGGCTACATCAACAGAATTCCACATGAAGAAAAATTTCTATGAAGTACTTTCCCAGAGAATATCAAGTGGAAAGCAAAGGATTTTTCTCTGCAGTAAATTGAAAAGAATAGCAGGATCAAAGCATTCCCACCTTGTATTCAATTCTGCTTTGCTTTTGCATTCTACGTAGGAAGCAGGAACGCAACACCTGTATCATATTTGCCATTCACGCTGCGAGTGAAAGAATTCATTTACAGGGTTTCGGTTTTGAAAGAATCGTGTTTATGAGTCTCTTTCATTTGGACACTGTATGTTGGTTATATGATGCGAAAATCTTACATTAAACTAGTATTGCTAAGAAGAATTTTCAAAAACAAACGAGATTGAATATGGAAATTAAGGGTGTCGTTTTAAATAACGGATACAACCAAATGATCCAGTGCTTCTTGTATTTTAGTTTGCTTGTGAGTGTGGAAACTGCTTTTATAAAAATGAACATTGCCAAGATATACTCTCTGTCAAAAAATTATAGGCTCGCGTCAAATTTTTACAATTATATTACAATTGGAATACCGCGAAAAACATGCAATTAAAGCCGGATATCTGTTTCATATGTTGGCTTTTACATTTACTTCTATGGTTTTCAATTTGATTGACAAGCTTCATAAGTGGCATATGGTTTTTATGCAATACATGTTAGCCGTAGTATTTTTGCCTCCTGATAATGAATATGTTATGAAAATTGGGCTATCATGCCACAAAATTTTCTCAACCTCAAAAAACAGGCAAAAAGTAGCAAAAACTTACGAAAATGTAGAAAGAAAAGAAAAATAAACAACAAGCCGCGAGGTGCGACCCTTGAGGTCCACACGGTCAACTTCCCAGTAATATCTACATAAACATCAACAACATTACAACAATGAGAGGTATTCATAGCAGTAACAGGAATGAGTTAATAAGAATCATATCGTCTACGGGAGGGTCCATTGATAACGTAAGGTTTTTGGTCGATGAGGACAGATTGAATATTCACGCGGATCAATCGGTGGGGGCCTTTTTGGTCTTGAAAATTTTTGTTGGTTTTAATAATTTGAGCATTTTTTTTTAAATAAAAGACTATAAAAACTATGTAAAATCTGCTCAAATTATGCAAATATTTTAAAACTTTGATTGAATTTACAACAATTTTTTAGAATAAAAAAAAATAAAGTAAAAGCATTCGTATGAACCCTCTTTAAATGGTAACTTTGAATGATTTTTTATTTTTCATTTTTTTTTATAATCAAGGAAGAAAATTTTGCCGGTTTCTCTTCAAAACCTGATAAGAATGTTCACATTTTATAAACAGGTATTACTGTGCTGTGCAAATCAGGTTAAAAAATATTTTTTATGAAAAAAACTATAATTTTTTGCATTTTCTTCCATTAAATTAGAAAAAGGCTGAAACGAGTTTTTATAATGTTAAAAACTTCACAAAGATATTACTACACGTCAATTGACACCTTAATGATGCAAATATTATATCTGGTTCGTGAGATATAGAGAATGATGAAAATGACCTTGAAAATCATGATGACTTTTAATAGTTTTTTATTTTTAATTGAATTTTTTACGTAATTATGACAAAATGTTTTGATGTTGTTTTTACAAACATTGTTTGGAGTATATAAATTCTATAAACATTGTCTACTTATTCACGTAAATCAGGTTAAAAATTTATTGTTTATGAAAAAAACCCTAATTTTTTGCACTTTTTTTTCTTAAATTAAAAAACGGCTACAACGATTTTTTTTTAAAATTTGACAGATTCACACAAATGTTGATACGCGTCGATTGACACCTCTATGATGCAAATCCTATGTTTGGTTGGCGAGATATAACGCATGACAGATATGACCTTCAAAGGGTCAAAACAGGAAACCCCTCCGACCGAAGTATCCCAAAAACTAATCAGCTCTTAAAATTGCAAAGACGCTTCGATTGACACCTCAACAAAGTCGATACGACTTTGTTTACGTGAGTTATGCTCGTAGAAAAAGTGTCCACGAACGTACGTACGTACGTACACACACACACATACATCTCCCTTTCTAAAAAGACTTTATATATACTCTATAGACCTCAAAACGTAAAGAAATGTTGAAAATTTCAATTTCGATTTTCGAGGCGATTACAAGAACTTCCCATATAGTGGGAAGTTAAAAAAATTTCCATACCCAAATGTATTATATGTGTAAAAAAAATCGGCTGAATACAAATTTGCCGGAATAATTGCAGTAGCAAATCAAATTTCTTCAAACTTTTCAAAAAATGAACATATTCAGGCAAAAATCATAACAGACGGGGTTTTAAAGTCGCTGATCAGGAATCTGAAGTCTGAGACAAGGTAAAAACTCTTCTGATTTCAAAACATATAATATGTCGTATGCAATTTTAGATCACAGTATATCAGAAACAGACTAAATTGTAAATAGGGCTGAAATATTTTAATATTATAACTATCGAAAAGACGAGCTCGAGCATCCCTAATATATAATACACACACACACACACACACTCACACACATATATATATATATATACGTTAATTCGCATTGCAGTAAAGTTATAAAAAAAATATTTTCAAGCAACCGTATAAATTAATATTTTGTTGGAAATCCTTTGTTCTTAGGCGCAGCTGAACATCGCCTTGGTAGACTCTCCACTAAAGTTTGACAGCGTTCGTTAGGAATAGATCTCCAGGCGATCTGAATTTGGTCCCACAATTCAGCGGCATTTCCAGGTTTCACCCTGTTGATGTGAGTTTCGACATCACGCCACTCGGATTTAGATCAGGAGACTGGGCGGGCCATTGTAAATCGGCGACATTTTGATCACTAAGGTAACCCTTCACAAGACGAGAAGTGTGCTTAGGATCATTGTCGTGCATAAAACGCCATATCAGTGGCATATTTTCTTCTGCAAAGGGGATCATGTGGTCCTCAAGAATTCGATTGCAGACGTGTTGATCCATTTTCGTGTCTATCTTGATTATTGGTCCCACTAGTGGCGTACCTAAGGGGGGGTAAACAAGTTTAGCCTCGTAAATGAAACCAGACATGTAATCGGGCTAAAGTCTGCCAGAATTATTTTTTTAGGACTCCAACTTTGACCAGTGAAAAAGTAGGATTAAGTATGATTATATAATTCTATCTTCATATCTACACCGGAACACTAGCAAACGTACCTAGTCAAGACTTCAAAAATATGAACCCCCCTTATCAAAATCCTGCATACGCTACTGGGTCCCACCCCATGCCAGGAAAAAGCAGCACACACCATCACATTTCCGCCACCATGTTTAACAGTTTTCTGTGTGTATTTGGGATTGTGTTGTTGGTTAGGTGGACGACAAACATACCTTTTCCCATCTGATCCGAACCTGCAAAACTTGAATTCATCACTCCACAGCACATTTTTCCAGAAGCTTATCGGTTTATTTAGATGTTCCTTTGCAAACGATTTCCTCATTTTTAAGTTCTTGTTTGTTACAAGTTTTTTTTGAGAGATGCATCCTCCCAGATGTTTTTCTTGCAGACGCCTTCTAATTGTTCTCTCTGACACAGAAATATTGTTTTCTTTCAGAATACTGCTTTTTATTGCTTTGGAGCTCGAAAACGGGTCGGCGACACTTGCTCTGTATATAACATTGTTTTCTTTTAGCTCTCGAAATTTTTTTGGCACTGCCATAGAGGTCCTTATGACGTAAAGCGTTGTAAACCACCATCCGCGAACACTGCAGGTGTTTGGATATTTCCGTAATTGACTCTTTTTCTTTCATGTTGCAGATGATCTCACGCTTTTCTTCGGAGCAATGTGGCCCTCTTCCCATCTTCAAAAATATTTCTTTATATTTAACTGTCTTAAAAACTAATGTTAACTGTACTTACTTTCAAATAAATTTGTTATTAGTGAAGAAAATTCACTTCGACTAACTAAAACTAAGCGTGTACTATTTAGGTGACCAGATAAAAACAATTCCTTTTACACTGAAAGACGCAATGCAATGGGAAGATACATTGCGTATTTTATGACAATGCTCAAAACTAGTTCTAACATATGTGAGCAAGCGATAAGAAATGTAAACATTCGATTCCTGGCTGCATTTTTACAGAAAATTTAAATTGAACAGCCTGCGAGGATAGTGTTCTATTTACGTGGCCACCACTGTATGTGTGTGTGTACGTACGTTCGTGGACACTTTTTTCTACGAGCATAACTCACGTAAGCAAAGTCGTATCGACTTGGTTAAGGTGTCAATCGAAGCGTCTTTGCAATCTTAAGAGCTGATTAGTTTTTGGGACACTTCGGTCGGAGGGGGGGTTGTTGTTTTGCCCCTATGAAGGTCATTTCTTTCATGCGTTATATCTCGCGAACCAAACATACGATTTGCATGGTTAAGGTGTCAATCGGCGCGTGTTAACATTTTTGTGAATCTATAAATTTTGAAAAACATCGTTGGAGCCGTTTTTTAAAAAAAAGTGCAAAAAATTAGGTTTTTTTAAATAAACAATAAATTTTTAGCCTGAATTACGGAAGACAGTATTAAATTTTTATAGAATTTATATACTTCAAGCATTGCTTGTTAAAAACAAATTTAAAACTTTTTCTCATCATCAAAATTAAATAAACAAGCCGTGAGGTGCGACCCATGAGGTCCACACGGTCAACTTCCCAGTAATATCTACATAGATATTGAAAATATTAAACACAATAAAAGTTATGGAAATAATACTACTTCAAATTATAAAAATGTACCTCCCTTAAAAATTATTGGAATGATTTAATATTAATCGTAACATCTACGGGAGCGTCAATTGATTACGTAAGGATTTTGGTGCATTGGTTTGATTGATTTTTCACGCGGATCAATCGGAGGGGGGACAGGTTATAAAGCAGTTTTTTTCATTAAAGTTAAACATGGTGCTGTGAAGACTATTAAAAATCTGCTCAAATTTTGCAAATATTAATAAACTTTGATTGACTATTCAACAATGTCTTTAGAATAAGAGATTTAAAGTATAATGATTCGAATGAACCCTTTTTACATGGTGACTTTGAATGATTTTTTATTTTTAATTTAATTTTTTTTGTAATCATGAGAAAAGTTTTTGCTGGTTTCTCTACAAAAATTGATAAAAGTTTATAAATTCTATAAACATTTATTATTACGATGTGCACATCAGGTTAAAAATGGAATTTTTTATGAAAAAACACTACTTTTCTAAAAAAAAATTAATAAATCGTAAAAAACGCTTTAACATTTTTTTTCAAATATAAAAACATCATAAAGATGTTGATACGCGTCGATTGACACCCTAATGATGGAAAGATTATGTTTGGTTCTCAAGATATAATGAATGACGTAAATGACCTTGAACGTTTAATGATTTTTTATTTTTTATTTAATGTTTTTTGTAAACATGAAAAAAAATTTGCTGCTTTTTTCACAAGAATTATTTGGAGTATATAAATAATATATACATTGATTACTTAGGTTTGAAAATCAGGTTAAAAATATTGTGTTTTTGAAAAAAAACGTAATTTTTTGCATATTTTTTAAAAAAAATTAAAAAACGGATCCAACGATTTTTTAAAAAAATTGATGGATTCATAAAAATGTTAATACCCATCGATTGACACCTTAATGATGAAAATCGTGTGTTTGGTTCGCGAGATATAACGCATGACAGAAATGACCTTCAAGGGGTGAAAACAGCAAACCCCCCGACCGAAGTGTCGCAAAAACTAATCAGGTCTTAAGATTGCAAAGACGCTCCGATTGGCACCTCAACAAAGTCGATACGACTTTGTTTACGTGAGTTATGCTCGTAGAAAAACTGCCCGCGAACGCACGTACGTACATACACACACACATACATACTTCTTTCAAAAAACACTTTATATATACTCTATAGACCTCAAAACGTAAAGATATGTTGAAAATTTCAATTTCGATTTTCGAGGCGATTACAAGAACTTCCCATATACTGGGAAGTTAAAAATAAAAAATCATTAACAGGCATCATGATCTTCAAGGACATTTCTGTCATGCGTTATACATATATCGCGAACTAAACATACGATTTGCATGATTAAGGTGTCATTCGACGCGTATTAACATTTTTGTGAATTTCTCGAATGTTGAAAAAAATCGTTGGAGGCGCTTTTTAATTTAAGGAAAAAAAAGTGCAAAAAATAGGTTTTTTTCAATAAACAATAAGTTTTTAACCTGATTTACGGAAGACAGTAATCAATTTTTATAAAATTTATATACTTCAAGCAATGCTTGAAAAAACATTATCAAAACTTTTTCTCATAATAACAAGCAACATTAAATTAAAAATAAAAAAATCATTAACAGTCATCATGATCTGCAAGGTCATTTCTTCCATTCACCATATCTCACGAACCAGATATGATATTTGCATCATTAATTGGTCAATCTACGTGTTTTAAAATCTTTTTGATTATTTTAATATTATAAAAATCCGTTTCAGCGGTTTTTTTAATTTAAAAGAAAATATTTTTTTAATCTGATTTGCACGACACAATATTAAATGTTACAAAATTTATACATTTCTATCAATTTTTGAAAAGAAACCAGCAAAACGTTTTTCATGATTCTGAAAAAAATTCAATTAAAAATAGAGAAAATCATTCAAAGTTACCATATGCAAAGGGTTCTTCCGAATGATATTACCTTTTATCTTTTATTCTCTACTTTTTAATTATCTTCTATTCTATTACCTTATATCTTACATTCTAAAGTCAATCAAAGTTTTAAAATGTTTGGATAATTTGAGCAGATTTTTAATAATTTTTGCAGTCTTTTAATTAAAAACAGTGGCTTAAATTTTGAAAACCATCAAAATTTCAATCAAATTTGCATTTGTGGTAATCAATCATCATCACCCATCCACCAAAAGCCTTGCGTAATCAATGAATGCTCCCGTAGATGATATGATTATTATTAACTCATTCCTGTTACTGCTATGAATACCTCTCATTATTATTATTTAAAGTAGTATTATTTTCAAAAGTATTATGGTGTTTAATATTTTTAATGTTTATGTAGATATTACTGGAAAGTTGACCGCGTGGACCTCAAGGGTCGCACTTCGCGGCTTGTTTGTTTTACCTTCATTTTATAATTCAATAAGCGTATCGGTATCGCCGATATTTTTATAAGAGTAGCGGTATCGGTATCGTATCGGCAAAAAACCGTATCGAGGCATCTCTAGTATATATATATATATATATATATATATATATATATATATATATATATATATATATACATATACATATGTATATATATATATATGTATGTATATTTAAACACACACATACATATATTTCTATATATATATATCTATATATATATATATATCTATATATATATATATATCTATATATCTATATCTATATCTATATATATACATATATATATATTTATACATATATATTTATATATATACATATATATATTATTTTTCGAAATGAAAAGCAGCCTTCTGTGAAACTATCATACTTTTATTTACATTTTTCTATTTTGTTCGTGAGCTTTCATCGTTCCTAGTTAGCTATTCATGGCTAATATTTGTATATTTATTGTCTAACTTACCTGATCTTATATATATGTACATAGTAATCGCGGTTCAAATAGATTGATCCACACATGTATCGTTTCACATTTCTATAAACATGAATACATAGTTGATTTGATAATGGCAGATTGCAGATTATCTTTGCTTCCTCAGAAAATTAAACAATTTGATTTGGGGCTAATCTTCGAAGTCGCTCTATAAATTTCAGCTATGCTGCTGAAACGTTTCTCGCCAGTATCATCAAGACCATCTTAATACATTTTTGGTTTGTATTCCACTTTTCAACTAAATATCTCGAAACATTCGTCATGGAACTTTTCAAACTATCTCCATTACAATTTTGCGTATTAGCAAATGAGTTTCCGAGGAATTTTCAGGCACTCATTCTGAAAGTTAACTTGCCATTACAGTCTTGTCGTCACGCAATACCGAGCAAGCTGAGATTTCGAATAAATTTCCTCTGCATTATGCCACCAAGAACAGGGGCTGTTCGCAACTCAGGGAAGATGTTCTTTGCAAGCCAGGCATCGTTCAGCATTCTCTGGCTTCTAAATAGCACATAATACCATCCTATAATTAATTTAATTTAAAAGTTTCTCTGCGCCAAAAGGAAGTGGTTGCAAACGAATAAATGCTCGCTCGGGGAAAATGGACGGAAAGGAAGTGCTTAGCAAATAGAGGCTGCCTTAACTTGAACTCCCAAAAGACAAACTCGAGCATTTCCACAGCCATTTCTCAATTAATGTTTTCAGCGAATTATATGAATTATTCACGAAACTTTTCAACGAAGCTGTAATGACATTGAAACAAATAATGCCTTCTGGCGAGATTGCTTTGATGATGGTCGTCTTTTTATTTCTTTTCAATGATTCAAAGTGTACAATCATGAACTTAAGAATGAATCGTTTTGGTTGGGCTTGTTTGGTTGGACTTCGCTATTAAATTTTGAGTGGCGAAACCCAGACAATCTTGTTAGAAGAAGAAAAATGAGAAGGGTCTCATTTGATTTAATTATTACAAACTACTTAATATTTCCTTACAAAGAACATCTTCTGCTTAAGGCTTTCAAAACAAAACTGAAATATCTAAGTAGAATAACGAAATTGTGGTTCGAAATTATGAATCAAAATTAGACTAACTATACACATCAAGAATCTCTCTGTTAGAGAATCGGAAATTTTTCTCTCAAAGTTATTCATAATTGTTTAGGTAAATTCGTTAGCACTCGACGTCTTTTGCACGTCTGGTGTATTGTTTTTACTTTAATTGATAGTGTTTTGAGTTTTACAAACTCTTTCTTTTCATATAAATTACACGGAAAGAAAAATGTTCTAAAACTCAATCGAATAGACTATCAATTCAAGAAAATAGGGAACGATTCTCGTCCACGTGATAAACAGATCATTTCAAGTGGTTGGAGCATAAATCGATAAAATACTTTGCTACATGTATGATTCTCATATTAAGTGCTAATTTTCTTAGTCCTAGAAATCAAAGATCATTTCATTCCTTATTATTTTTATATCCAGTAAATTAAAATAAGAAAATTGCGCATGGAATAAGTATTTATTTCTTGATAGTAAGAAACAGATTCTTAATTTATTCATACAAACTTAATTTATTCATACACATGGTCATCAACTACCGAGTAAGCATTAAAAATATCGGTGTCAGAACAATTAACAACTTCAATAAATGGCTGACATTTTAATTGGGAAAATTTTGAATATTTTTCTTCACGCAATTTCATAGCTCTTCCTAAGTCTGAGACAGTATTGATCTTCAATACGAAGGCGTCTTAGCTGTCTGCAATGCTGTATTTCCAATTTTTTTTGTCTTTGCCTTTAGTTTGCCCGGTAGGCACGAGAAACTGATGTAGTCCGTCTAATATGGCTAAGTTGTGCTTGTTGATTTCGTAGCCAAATGAAAAAATGTGAATGAAGATAGATTCAATAAGCAACATTTAAAAAAAATACTTTTTAATTAAGTACATTTTTCAAGCGAAAATAGTGTGGCCCGGTGTGTTTCTTTTAATTGTTTTTCGATAGATGGATGGAACAATTTTTTCCACAAATGACTGCCACTCCTTTAGAAGGCTATTGCAATTTGGAAAATTAGCTTCGAAGTCAATGTCGATCCAAAATTAAAACAATAAGTTTACTTGTAAATTAAAATGAAACAGAAAGTTACCAGTCTATTCCCATTTTGCTTAGTATACGCTGGCCAATTTTTGGAGAATTCCGTGGAATGATACTTCTGGTGCCTTGAAACACTGAATACTGAATTTTCGGAAAGGCTACAGCACAAAATTTATTTTACTTACCTCTTTAAATCCGAACAGTTGCAAAAAATTGCTGCGTTTGAGTACACTATATATTTTACTATCACAAGCACTACTCTCACCAAAGGCTCAACAAACTGAACTAAGCCGAACGAACTGTAGAAAATTATTCCATTGTACGGATGAATGCTATTTCTAGTTTTCACAAATGATTAGAAATATTTTCTGGTTCTCGGAAAATGACAAAAAATCTTTCTTGATGCCAGCGATGATTTTCTGACTACTAGAAAATAACTAGAAAATCACTATTTCACCATCATGGGACTCTGGTTTTCTCTATAGAATTCAACATTCTGGAAATGCGACATAAGTTCTTATCATAAGAAAATGATGATTTTCTAGCTTTAAGTATAGAATACTTGATATGATATTTTTCGAATTGAGTTAATCGTTCAGGGATTGAAATGCGAAATGTTTACTTAAAATGTGATTTTCTTAATATAAGAAATTCATTTCTTGCCATTTAGAAATTTTTTTCTTTCCGTATAACGATGATACAAACGATAGTGGAAACATGTTGCCAATGCTCAGGAAAAAAATACATATGCTGATTAATTTTCCTTTTTTCATTTTTAAATTTTATTTATTTTTGATCTGATATACAGGAAAAAACTTGAACTTCGAACTTAAGTTTGAAAATTGCTAGGTTTCTTCACAAGCAATTCATGACTGTTTTGTTCATGAGGAAGATTCGGTTGTTAAATATCTTTATTTTAAGAATAATCATTCTAAACGTCCATCGCCTTTGCTAAAGATTGTCAGAGGAAAATACTACCTTCAAAATTCAAGCAACAGAGCTCGGAAGCATGCAAATGACTCTTTGCATCGAAAGAACATTATACTTTAGCTTTCTTGTGTTTAGCAGAAATGCTAATAAAAAAGAATTAACTATCCTTCACTCATTATTCTGCCGTGTATAATGAACACTCCATTTCCAAAAAAATATTTCATACAAAGGACAATTGGATAATGAAACTATTTAACAAACACCACTTTAAGTAATTTGAAATACAGTTAAATTGAAACTATTATTCCTCATTTCGTACTTTGTAAATTTTCTCCGCTTACTCTCCTAATTTAGGATATTAACTAATATTTGTTTATTTTTTGTTAAATTTTTTTACTCTTAACTTCATCCTTAATCAATACTATCGTCTTCGAGCCTCACACGCCTCATCGACACTTGATTAAACTTAACTTTTTCGGGGAGGTGATTGCACTTGAACGCAAATTCCTTCGCCCAGATACGCTTGCATGTCGCACTCCTTCTTCACGTGGTGGGTTTTCCCGTCTAACAATTTTATCTTGACATTTGCCGAATCGCTAGATTGTTTCTTTGCTTTTCTTGCGGCGTTGAAGTTTATTGTAACATATTGCACCATAATAAAGTGCTTCTTTGATAATCACAACATTATACAGTTCCCGATAATTTCAGATGGTTCATCGGTTCTCAAACCTATATATCTGTAGGCACAATTTTTCAAAGGTGAAAAGAGTATAGTGACACAAATTTACCACATGTTATTTTCTTTACAACTGTTGTACGTAGATACAGCAAATATTACTATTTGGAAGACTTAAACCGTTTAAATTGCCTGGAGAAAGCGTAAAAGTTTTTTTGAATATTAGTAACAAAAGTTGGGTATCATTTCCTAAACCATTTGTAAATTTTATAGACGATCGGTCGCTGTAGCCACAGAAGAGCGACCATTTTTTAAGTTCGAAATTATTAAAACACATGAAAATTATATGGGACAGGTAGGTTCAAAAGACCTTACCATCTTACCTATTGAGCAGGACATTCGCGAAAAATCAGATAACCATACTTTAATACAAGAATTCGTAAATGCTACAGCCAAACGGGAGAATATTTGGTACAGGTATTAATTTGAAATTACGTAATAGATTATGGATGAAAATCATGTTGCATCCGAAGCTAATGAAAAGAAAACCCTTTTAAAAACTGAAAGTCTTAAAAAACTAGCCGCGAAGTGCGACCCTTGAGGTGCACATGAACAACTTCCCAGTAATAATTACATAAATATTAAAAATACTACACAAAATAATAAACATAAAAATACTACTACTTTAAATAATAATAATGTACCTCACATTAGTCATTGCAAGGACTTAATATTAATCGTATCATCTACGGGAGCGTCCATTGATTACGTAGGTAAGGGGGATGATTGAATATTCACGCGGATTAATCGGGAGAAACGAGGCAGGTTACAAAGCCTTTTATACGTTATTTGTTATTTTCATTCCAATGCAAGCATCACAAAAGATCGCTGGCAAAAATGAAAGCAGTTTTTAACTTCCCAGTATATGGGAAGTTCTTGTAATCGCCTCGAAAATCGAAATTGAAATTTTCAACATTTCTTTACGTTTTGAGGTCTATAGAGTATATATAAAGTGTTTTTAGAAAGGGAGATGTATGTGTGTGTGTGTGTGTGTGTGTATGTACGTACGTACGTATGTACGTTCGTGGACACTTTTTTCTACGACGATAACTCACGTAAACAAAGTCGTATCGACTTCGTTGAGGTGTCAATCGAAGCGTCTTTGCAATCTTAAGAGCTGATTAGTTTTTGGGAAACTTCGGTCGGGGGGTTTGCTGTTTTGCCCGTTTGAAGGTCATTTCTGTCATGCGTTATATCTCGCGAACCTAAAGTACGATTTTATTGAATAAGGTGTCGATCGACGCATATTTACATTTTTGTGATTCTATTAAGTTTTTAAAAAATTTCTTGGAGCCGTTTTTTAATTTTTTTTAAAAAAAGTGCAAAAAATAACGTTTTTTTTTCAAAAACAATAAATTTTTAACCTTATTTCCAAGTCGCAGTAACCAATGTTTATAAAATTTATATATTCCAAATAGTTCTCTTGAAAATGACATCAAAGTTTTTTACTCATGATTACAAAAAAAATCAAATAAAAAATATAAAATCATTAACAGTCATCATGTTCTTCAAGGCCATTTCTGTCATGCTTTATATCTGACGAACCAAACATACGATTTGCATTGTTAAGGTGCCAATCGACGCGTATTAACATTTTCGTGAATCTATCAAATTTTTATAAAAACTGTTGGAGCCGTTTTTTTAATTTAAGAGAATAAAGTGCAAAAAATTAGATTTTTTTTCATAAACAATAAATTTATAACCTGATTTGCGAAATATAGTAATCAGTGTTTATAAAATTTATATACTCCAAACAATATTTGTAGAAACAATTTCAAAACTTTTTCTCATGATTACGTAAAAAATTAAATTACAAATAAAAAATAATTGAAAGTCATCATGATTTTCAAGGTCATTTTTATCATTCACTATATCTCACGAACCAGATATAATATTTGCATCATTAAGCTGTCAATAGACGTGTATTAACATTGTTGCAATTTTTTTAACATTACATAACAATTATTTCAGCCGCTTTTCAATTTAATTAAAGAAAATGCCAAAAATTAGGCTTTTAGGGTTTTAAGGTTTTTTCATAAAAAATAATTTTTTAACTTGATTTGCACAGCACAGTAATAAATGTTTGTTTATAAAATTTATACATTCTTATCAGTTTTTGAAGAGAAACCAGCAAAACCATAATCCATGATTATAACAAAAACCAGATAAAAAATAAAAAATCATTCAAAGTTATTATGTATAGAGGGTTCATACGAATGGCATTGATTTATATCTTTTATTCTAAGGAATTTGTTGTAAATTCAATCGAAGTTTTATAATATTTGCATAATTTGAGCAGATTTTTAATAGTTTTTACAGTGTTTTAGTGTTAATAAAAAACTGCTTAGACGATAGAAGTCCAAAAAAAACCTTCCGTAGATGATATGATTAATATTAACTCATTCCTGTTGCTGCTATGAATACCTCTCATTATTATTATTTAAAGTAGTAATATTTTTAAAATTATTATTTTGTTTAATATTTTTACTGTTTATCTAGATATTACTGGGAAGTTGACCGTGTGGACCTCAAGGGTCGCACTTCGCGGCTTGTTGTTATTCCGCTCACTTCAACATAATCATGTAATTTGTATTTTTTCACGATTTTACATCAATCAGACTAATAATTTTTTTCAGTTGGTATTGAAAAACATTGAATGTGCAGTCAATAATCGGTTTAATTGCATGTAAAAACTAAATAGCCTTACGAATGATGATGGAGAAAGTAATTAAAATCAAAAGACCAAAACTTCTAAAAACTACAATTTTTTATTTGATGAAAGCTTTTTAAAGCATATGATCTTGCAAAGTATTGACTAAAAAAACATTTCACCATCCAAAGCGTTGATTATCACAAATGCTAATTTTATTGAAATTTTGTTGGCTTTCAAAATTCAAGCAGTTTTTTTTATCAAAATTAAAACACTGTGGAAACTATTCAGAATCTGCTCCAATAATGCAAATATTAATAAACTCTGATTGACTTTACAACAAAAGCCTTAGAATAAAAAATGTAAAGTATTATCATTCGTATGGACGGTTTTTAAATGGTAACTTTGAATGATTTTTTATTTTCAATTTAGTTTGTTTCTTCAGAATCATGAAAAAAACTTCGCTGGCTGCCCTTCAAAACCGAATAGATGTATAAAAATTTTGTAAACTTTTAAAACTGAGCAGTGCAAATCAGGTGAAATTTATTTTTTATGAAAAAACTCACTTTTTTAATTTTCTTGCATTAAATGAAAAAACGGCTGAAACGGTTTTTTATAAAGTTAAAAACATCACAAACATCACGTCGATTGACACCTTAATGATAAAAAAACCATATTTGGTTCGTGAGAAATAGTGAATGATAAAAATGACCTTGAAAATCATGATGACTTTTAATGATTTGTTATTTTGAATTAAATTTTGTAGGAATTCATGAGAAAAAGTTTTGCTGGTTTTTTAGCAAAAACTGTTTGCAATTTATAAATTCTATAAAAATTGATTTCTTTGTTTTGCAAATCATGTTAAAAATTTATTGGTTATGGATAAAACCTCTTTTTGCAACTTGCTTCAACAAATTTGATAGAATTACGCAAATGTTAATACCCGTCGATTGACACCTTAAACATGCAAGTTCTATGTGCGGTTCGCAAGATATAGCGCATGACAGAAATGACCTTAAAAGGATCAAAACAACAGACTCCCCCGACCGAAGTGTCCCAAAAGCTAATCAGCTTTAAGATTGCAAAGACGCTTCGATTGATACCTCAATGAAGTCGATACGACGTTGTTTACGTGAGCTGTGCTCGTAGAGAAAACTGTCCACGAACGTACAGACGTACGTACGTACACACACACATCTCTCTTTCTATAAACAATTATATATACTTATAGACCTTAAAACGTAGAGAATTGTTGAAAATTTCAATTTCGATTTTCGAGGCTATTACAATATACTGGAAAGTGAAAAAGATGATCTTTTTGATCATATCAATTTACGTCTTCAGTTTGTTTGGACTAGCGAACACCCTTTATTTGCCACATTGAAACGAACTTTTTGGGTGTAGTTGAACTTTGAGCTTCGACCACAGATGACTTCGCTAAGATTCATTATTCCTGGGCAAACCATTTGTCATCTTCGGTAGGCTTTGCGTTCCTGTTTGGCGTAGACCTTTGAAATTCATTCCGGATTAAATTAAAAAAACGAGCAAGCAAATAAGGTGCTGCCTTCTCTGCATTTAATGAATGTGAAGTTAGCGTGCGGTGTATAAAATTGCTCAATTAAATTAATTTATGTTATATATCAAGCCAGTGAAAACCAATACGGTAACATAAAGCGACGATGCACAGCAAAAGAATAAACAAGCAGCTTATATTATGAATTCGTAACACTCTTGAGGTTTGATGTTATAATTACTACCAACGGGGAAGGATTGTATCCATCTTTCTATCAATCAATTCCTCCAACATAGATGGTAATAATGTGTCTACTTGTCGAAACAAGTGTTGAATCTTATAATCGCAATAAAATACTGATACAAAAAAGCTACCAATAGTAATGACCACTTAATTTCAATCTGGAGGGTAGGAGAGAGTTGGAGGATTGAAAATAAATCATTAATATTTGACTACATGCTTGAAGATTTATTTTCAATCCTGTGTGCACTTTTCATGGCATGTCGTAAGTTAAGAGTAAGCCTGTTGGAAATAAATCGTCGAGCGTAGCGCGTAACGTACAACGGGCGCTCGAATAAATACCGCTCAAAACGCTTCACAAGCCAGGAAAGAGTTTGAGGATAGCAACTATGTAACACGTGCTGCCTAATCAGTAACTACTCTCAATAAAACATGCACCTCTTTTGTTGTTCACTACCAATCTTCTTGGGTCGAAATCTTAACCATTACATAATGGATCATATTAAAGAGTTATGTCGTATTTAATGAATGAATCAAATTTCTTATTCCTAAATCTATCTGCTATCTAAAGTTGTACATTTTGCGAGCAACTCCCATTGTCCACAATTAACATATCCGATTTTGTCGTTCGATACATCATAATCAATTACAGTAGAACCTCGCTATTCGTACACAATTCGTTCTAGCAGGCAGTTCGAATGGCGATTTGTACTAATAGCGAATCATTTTTTCGCATAAGATATTATGTAAGTTGCATTAATCGGTTCCAAACTCTTTATTTAAATGGGAATTGTGGTTTCGGGGTGACAGACGGCATCCTCTTTAGGTGCTGTCATATACCATTCGCCTTTCTTTAAACTAATGAGTTGAACAGTTGAAGTAATAAATGTACAATTGTATAATTTTTTAATACGATTTTTATTTTTTAAAATCTACTAACATATGTATTACAATTTCTTATCGCTTTCTATATTTAAAACGTTAGATGATTTTTGGTCCTTTACATATGAAGAGTGATTTTTCAAAAGGGCTTATTTCCGTGTTAAACAAAATTTCAGTAATGGCAAAAACCTTTAAGGGCTGTTTAGCTGTTTAGGTGGAAATGCGCCGTTTTGTATGAAACTGTGATTTTTAATAACGAGTTTTTCCTGGGAAAATGCCTTCTTTGTAATGGATGTGGATATAGACGATACATTTAAGCATGATAATGGCGATGGCATTCTTGGGTTCGTTCGAAGTCGTAAGTGGAAATAAGCCCGTTTGAAAAATCACTCCTCATATTAAAAAGGTATGCAATGTTGATTGTTTTTGTCATTTTTTTATAATTCTCCTAAAATGCTCCATCACATTGTCGTTAAATAAGTTAACGCTCATATTCGCCACAGCTGTGTTTGGATGCCATTTTTGGACAATGTGCTCTATATTTTCCCAATGGTGACACCTTTAATTTCCTTAGTTGAAATGTTTTCCTCTTCCTCTGAAGACACATCTTCAATCGCTTCCTGCTGTTCTCTCTGTAGTTCTTGAAGTTCTTCAGTTGTTAACTCTTTTCGGTGATCTTTAATCAACTCCTCCACATCATCACTGTCTACATCCAAACCCATGGATTTTCCCAGGGACACAATTTCATTCACTACAAAAGCTTCCGTGGCAGTGTCTTCTAAGTCTTTCAGTGCCACACAGTCTGGCCACAGATTTCTCCAGGAGGATTTCAGTGTCCTCAAAGAAACTTCATCTGAGACTTTGTCTATTATTCTCAAGCAATGGAGGATATTAAAATGGTTCTTCCAAAAGTCTTTGAGGATGAGTTCTGTGTCAGAGGTCACTTCGAAACATCTTTGAAACAGTGCTTTTGTATAAAGTTTTTTGAAGTTTGAAATGACCTGCTAATCCATGGGCTGGATAAGTGAAGTGGTGTAAGGGGGCAAAAATCTCACTGGAATGAAACTGTATTCACCAGTCAGATCTTCCTCCAAACCTGGAGGATGAGCAGGAGCGTTGTCCAGTACCAAAAGAGCTTTGAGTGGTACTTTTTTTGCTCTAGATACTTTTTCACACTTGAGGCAAACACTTCATACATCCACTCGATGAAAAACTGTCTTGTTACCCAAGCTTTAAGATTAGCCCTCCACATTACACCCATGTTACTTTTGATGACATGATTTTTCTTTAAAACTCTTGGATTTGCTTAGTGGTAGACTAGTAGCGGTTTTATTTTAACGTCTCCACTTGCGTTGGCACACAGCAAGAGTGTAAGCCTGTCTTTCATAGGCTTATGCCCTGGCAATGATTTCCCCTCTTTTGTGATGTAGGTCCTCCTTGGCATCTTTTTCCAAAAGAGGCCAGTCTCATCACAATTAAAAACTTGATTAGGAGAAAATGCCTCATTTTCTACGAAGATTTTAAATTCACCAACAAACTTTCCAGCAGCATCTTTATTTGAACTAGCAGCCTCCCCGTGCCGAACGACGCTATGAATTCCACTTCGCTTCTTAAATCCATCAAACCATCCCATACTTGCTTTGAATTCATCACTTTTTGTACCACTTGTTCCGGAAGTGTCTTGTTTTAGGTCGTCATGCAATCTTTTCGATTTTTCGCAAATAATCGCTTCAGAAATGCTCTCACCTGCAAGGTGCTTCTCTTTGATCCAAACTAACAAAAGTTTTTCCACTTGTTCAATTACAGGTGGTCTATTGACGGCAAGAACTGTCACTCCTTTTGCTACATTAGCCTCTTTTAATACATTTTTATTTTTTAATATAGACGATATTGTTAACTAAGCCATTCCAAAGTGAGTACCTAAGTCTGTCACACGAGTCCCACCTTCAAACTTTGAAATGATTTTTTTTAACTTAAATCTTTCTTCTCACTGCTTTCCGTTGGGAAGAATCACTCTTTATTTTTGGACCCATAGCAACACTATTATTATTAAAAAAAACATAGCAAAGGGTAGTGAGTACATACAAGATTGAACACGTGTTGAAGTAAACAGGAAGCGGCCAGCACAGCGAGGAGTGGCCGGTGCGGTGCAAAGTTGCGCCAGTGACGCATGCGTGCACGCAGTCCGAATCGCGAAAAAGCGTACAAATGGCGATTTAAATTTTACTTGAACAAGTTGTACGAATAATGAGTTGTACGAGTAGAGAGGCGGACGAATAGCGAGGTTCCACTGTATTTACATGCTTCTTTAATTCGGTTACGGTGTTACTCCCGGTGTTGGCACGGGAGCCAACTTGCTTTTATATTATGAAAAATTTCCTGTTTCATATATGGCACTCCATGTCCGTGTTGCAAAACCCAGGTGTATTAAAATTGTGAAAATTGTATCGAAACGTTAATATGTAATATAAAAATGAAGCTAAGAATAACTGCGGCGAATTGGTGTTGATATGAAATTACAGCATTTTTACAGCATGCTATGGTATGAAAAGGAAAGTTGATTTTTTTTTAAAGTCATAGGTATGTCCTTGAGTTCAGTCGCATGGACTTTCGTTATCAACCCTTTGTTAGAATCAATAAAATCATCACATGTTTAAACGCATCGTTGTAAACGTTGTTTTCATATTAGGACAATACATCAAACATCCCGCTGCTGTTTGCGAATATCAGCCAAAAAAGATAATTTTAGGTAGGTTTCATTACATTCTTGTATCAACTATTCATTGAAATGTAGAAAAAACCGGTGAACTGTCAACTGAAACAAGTAAATCAATTTTGATTTCTCATTTTCTAGTAAATTCAAACTCAAGTTTAGGTGAATTCACCTCTGACCATCAGCATATATTGTCATTATCTTCAAATTCATTTTCACTTCAACACACAGCATTGCCCTTATCAGAGTTGACGACGAAATTCTCCGTAAAAAATGGGTCATCAATAGAAGAAAGATAGCTGCTACCCACATCAGAAACAGTCCTTCAGTGTCTACAGCAGAACAAATACCCATCTCTTGAATCCGTTTGACAGTTTTCTGCAATTTTTCTCTGTAAGTGGTTTTGTTTTGAGCTCCATTCTCTTTATCAATAATTCAAACAGGTTATAAGTACACGAAACTACTTATTTAATATCCGCCCTGAATACACGTACGCAATTTTGATATTATTGACACTACTGAAAGTTTATAACTATTTTGAAATAGAGCAACTTCCCTAAATGCAAACTAAAAAGAATTGCTTTTTCGAGGATCATTGCGTACATAATTCTCATAACAACTTATCAGGAACTTTTACCGAATCCTAGAATTGACCATTTGTATCTTAAGCCCAAAATACATGCACGATACCACTGATTGAACATTTGCCATTCAATGTTCATTACTCTGGCGCGTGACACGGCTAATAAGTAATGTTGAATAAATGTTTCATCCAAATGTGAAAACAATGAACGAATAAGTCCATTGTAAGATACAATTAGAAAAAACAAAAGTTTTCTTTAAATTTTATATGATACAACCAAAGGATGGTACTTACATATTTCACTGCAAGCTGTTGTACATAATACATGCGACTTATATGGCAAAGAAATCTTAATAATTGGTAGAACTGATACATTCACTTAAATGTTTACAGTGGTTTGTGTAACTACTGAATAGCTGTGATGAGTTATACTCATAATATCTTTATTGTATGTACTTAAACAGTTATGAAGTCGGCTTGTTTCTTATAATATTGAAACATTAGAGCTCATAATGAGGTAGCAGCTCATCGTGAGGTATGGTGTTATGAAAAAGGGGCATACTTTATTTTAAATGTCATTTGACGTAAACACATGTTGTACTTAGTTGTGTCTGACAATTGAACCGTCATGAAACGTGTTACTTACGTGTCGCGAACACATGGATTAAACTGATACATTCTATTTTAAGCTCTGCTCCGATAATAACCTTAAATTATTCAAAATTAAATGTCACATATAGAATAGATAAGTAAAATTTCATCTGATTCCTTCGTTTTGCCCACAGATGGCACTTGCAACAGTAAATTTTTAACTTCATTTAACTTCTAATGATATACCTTTTGTTTCATTATCGCCAGTTCATTATCAATCAGGCTTAATAGGAACGTTGCTATTTCATATAAAATCCTGTGTTACAGTCATTTTAGACATTATTACGGCTTGATGGCTATTATTGTAAGCTTATTTCATAATTTCTTTTATTAACTTCCCAGTTCCCTATGGGAAATTATTGTAATGGGGTCGATCGAATCGAAATCGAATCCCAAATTTTGACATATCTCCACGTTTTAAGGTCTCTAGAATCGATATCCATCGTTTTTAGAGAGATATCTGTGAGTGTATGTACGTATGTGCGGATGTTCGTATGTACGTATGTGCGTTCGGAATTATTTTTCGTCTCGATTATTTTGAGAACCAAAAATCGTATTGGCGTGTGATCGGTTTCAGACGACGCGTAATTCCGTAACTTAGAACTGAATAAGTTTTCAACAAAATCGGTTTAGCCGTTTTTGATCGAGGGTGAAAAAACTGATAAAAGACAAAAAATTGCTAAATTTTCGAACTGTTGAAACACCCTATTACTTCGTGCAGATCCCAAATACGTTCAAAGTTAGAATATTATTATTGTATGTTTTAGCAAAATTGTGATCAAATTCGTAAAAAAATTGTAATTTGAAAAAAAAAAGGTTATTTTTATTTATATTATCAGGTTTGTGAGAATGAGAGGAGAGACGCTAATGCAGTTGACATTGGATATTGTTATAGGTAATTTAATATTGTTAAAAACAATCAAATATTATTATATATAATTTGATTTTGTAAATATAAAGTCAATTATAATAATTTAGTATTCTAAAGAACGAATGATTATTGTAAATAATAATTAAATACCCTCAATAATGGCAGAGGCAACGAGGCTTTGGAAGAGGACGACCAGGTGGCGGAGGCGTCTTCCTATACCACTAGAAAAAAATAATAAAAATAATTATAATAATTTAAAATAATAAATAATAATAAGTTAGTCGTGTGGGCCTCAAAGGTCGCACTTAGCCCACATTTTTAACGGAAGTTCTTGTAATCGCCTCGAAAATCGAAATTGAAATTTTCAACATATATTTACGTTTTGAGGTTCATAGAGTATATTTTAAGTGTTTTTAGAACGAAGTATGTGTGTGTGTGTGTGTATGTATGTACGTTCGTACGTACGTGCGTTCGTGGACAGTTTTTTTACGAGCATAACTCACGTAAACAAAGTCGTATCGACTTCGTTAAGGTGTCAATCAAAGCGTCTTTGCAATTTTAAGAGCTGATTAGTTTTTGGGACACTTCGGTCGGGGGAGTTTGAACCTGAACCAAAACCAAAACCAAACAAGCCGCGAAGTGCGACCCTTGAGGTCCACACGGTTAACTTCCCAGTAATATCTAGATAAACATTAAAAATATTAAACACAATAATAATTTTGGAAATTATACTACTTTAAATAATAATAATGAAAGGTATCCGTAGCAGTAACAGGAATGAGTTAATATTAATCATATCATCTACGGGAGCATCCAATGTTTACGCAAGGCTTGTGGTGGATGGGTGATGATGATTGATTACCACAAATTCAAATTGGATTGAAATTCTGATGGTTTTTAAAATTTAAGCCGCTTATTTTTATGAAAAGACTGCAAAAACTATTAAAATCTGCTCAAATTATGCAAATATTATAAAACTTCGATTGAATTTACAACAATTTCCTTAGAATAAAAGATATAAAGTAATGTCATTCGTGTGAACCCTCTATACATAATAACTTTGAATGATTTTTTTTATTTTTAATTGAATTTTTTTCAGAGTCATGAAAAAAGTTTTGCTGGTTTCTCTTCAAAAACTGATAGGAATGTATAAATTTGATAAAAATTTATTACTGTGTTGTGCAAATCAGGTTTCAAAAATTATTTTTTATGAAAAAAACCCTTTTTGCATTTTCTTCTATTAAATTAAAACAATCGCTGAAACGGATTTTTATGATGTTAAAATAAACAAAAACATGTTAAAACACGTCGATTGATTCCCTAATAATGCAAATATTATATCTGGTTCGTGAGATATAGTGATCATGATGACTGTTAGTGATTTTTTATTTTTTATTTAATGTTTCTTGCTTTCATGAGAAAAAGTTTTGATGACGTTTTTTCAAACATTGCTTGAAGTATATAAATTTTATAAAAGTCGAATACTGTCTTCCGTAAATCAAGTTGAAAATTTATTGTTTATTAAAAAAAACCTAATTTTTTGAACTTTTTTTCTTATATTAAAAAACGGCTGAAACGATTTTTTTTCAAAATTCGAAAAATTCACGCAAATTTCAATACGCGTTGATTGACACCTTGACAATGTAAATCGTATGTTTGGTTCGCGAGATATAACGCATGACAGAAATGACCTTCAAAGGGGCAAAACAACAAACACCCCCGACCGAAGTATCCCAAAAACTAATCAGCTCTTAATATTGCAAAGATGCTTCGATTGACTTCTCAACGAAGTCGATACGACATTGTTTACGTGAGTTATTCTCGTAGAAAAAGTGTCCACGAACGTACATACGTACGTACGTACGTACGTACATACATACACACACACATACATCTCCCTTTTTAAAAACACTTTATATATACTCTATAGACCTCAAAACGTAAAGAAATGTTGAAAATTTCAATTTCGATTTTCGAGACGATTACAAGAACTTCCCATATACTGGGAAGTTAATACGATTTGCAAAGGTAAGGTGTCAGACCAAGGAAGTTAAAAATGTAACCTGACAAATTTTGATTAACATTGGAATCAATTAAAATGAAAAAGTGTTTATTCTCAACTAGTATCATCCTCTATGCGAATCGATTTCAGTGTAAACAGTTGTCTAGTCACAAAGTTTCGGTATGAAAAATAACTCATCCATGCAAAACACAAACAGACACGTAAATACATTACGTGATTCAATTTTCTGATAACATTCCTCGTTTTCAACATCCCGTCATCCCATTTCGGGAGCAATGCAATCTTATTAAATTCGTTTCTTTCAAAGCCTACCATATAATTATTAGATTTGACGAGCCATAATCAATTACTAATGTGTGCATTGGGACAAAACGGAAACAGTACCTGAAATACTACGAAAACAATATACAACCTTGAGCAGCAGGATTCTATCTATGAATTGGAAATTGCGAGAATACCCTGATTAGTCTTGATACAGAATATATTATGTCAATGATTTCCAAGCTAACTATTCGTAATCCAGTGAACAGTATGTCCTGATAGAGCTGTTGAATTGTTGATAGTACCTGTTCTAACCTAATTTTGCGCAGAGCAATACTGCATGCATACTTGAATCTGTATTTCATTTGCCAAGTATCATTGCACATTTAAGTCACTACATGCATGCTACTGCATTAACTTACCTAACACCAATTTACATATCATTCTATCGAGTCAACATTACAAGGATGAAGTTGTACACATTCCCAACATAGTAGCTCGACTTTATATCAAGGATATTAAGTGATGACGACGTTCTGCTATCAGGTTCGCAAAGGTTGCTCGTCGCAAAGATATTAGAAGGATGCACTTTGAAATTGTGATTATTAGGAAATGTTCATTGCGAAAAATAAAGAAGTGTTTTTGATCTATGAACACGGATTTAAAGCGAAATATTATTTGCAGAAGAAAAAAAACAAAAACAATTTTGATATTATCTATAAAAACTGGAAAATTTGACCCAATTTACATTATATTGTTTACATATGAAGAGTACTGTATGTTTTCTTAATAAACTATTTTTTTACCTCGTGTGTTTTGGTAGAGGCATAGAATTTTTCAAACAAATAAAACACAGATAAATTGCTTGCGAATTCCATGGCATTTAGTGTTTAAAACTATTTTCTGCCATTCGCCCATCGCGGCTGTGCTTAGTAAGGCCTTTCGACAATGACAGCCAAATTTAACAGCTACAATGACAAATATCATTTTTGAAAGTTCTATATCTCTTTTCTATTCTATACAATAAAAGTCTAATAAGAGCCATAGGTGCAAATCTTCGATATTAACTTAGGCGTATAAAAATTATAAAGTATTCGATATGAAGATCCTACTAAAAAAACTTGATACCCTATACCAAGAAACTGGATTAGGAATATGGTACAGTAATGATGGTCCATTAGAATATTTCTAAAAAATGTACGGATTGTTTATTTCGATAGACAGCTGGATTATAGGGAAGACTTATGTTGAGTTCAAAATAAGGGTCGTTAGCTTGAATAAATTGTATCACAGTAACCATAAGGCCAGGAAATTGAACTTAAGGTACCAGTCCACTTTACAAGGCGAAAAAAAGCAATTTTTTAGGCGTTTGTTTCTAAGAAGCTTTATTGTACGTTGGCATGCATCTTTCTTTATAGTATGATTTCACATTTGAGTAATACCAAAAAATATAACTTTTATTAACTTCCCAGTATATGGGAAGTTCTTGTAATCGCCTCGAAAATCGAAATTGAAATTTTCAACATTTCTTTACGTTTTGAGGTCTATAGAGTATATATAAAGTGTATTGAGAAAGGGAGATGTATGTGTGTGTGTGTGTACGTACGTACGTGCGTTCGCGGACACTTTTTTCTACGAGCATAACTCACGTAAACAAAGTCGTATCGACATTGTTGAGGTGTCAGTCCAAGAGTCTTTGCAATCTTGAGAGCTGATTAATTTTTGGGACACTTCGGTCGGGGACGTTTGCTGTTTTGCCCGTTTGAAGGTCATTTCTGTCATGCGTTATATCTCGCGAACGAAACATACGATTTGCATGACTAAGGTGTCAATCGACGCGCATTGACACTAATGTGGTTCTAGCAAATTTTTAAAAAAATTCTTGGAGCCGTTTTTTAATTTTTAAAAAAACAGTGCAAAAAATTAGTTTTTTTTTGAAAAACACAAAAATTTTAACCTGATTTTCAAACCTAAGTAATCAATGTTTATATAATCTATATACTCCAAAGTGTTTTTTGTGAAAAAACCAACGAAAGTTTTTTTCATGATTACAAAAAAAAATTAAATAAAAAATAAAAAATCATTAAACGTTCAAGGTCATTTACGTCATTCATTATATCTCGAGAACTAAGTATAATCTTTCCATCATTAAGGTGTCAATCGACGCGTATTAACATTTTTATGATATTTTTATATATTAAAAAAATCGTTAAAGCGGTTTTTCTAACTTATTAAAAAAATGGAAAATATGTGTTTTTTCATAAAAAATTCATTTTTAACCTGATTTGCACATCGTAATAATAAATGTTTATAGAATTTATAAACTTTTATCACTTTTTGTAGAGAAACCAACAAAAACTTTTCTCATGATTACAACTAAATTAAATTAAAAATTAAAAATCATTCAAAGTCACCATGTAAAAAGGGGTTTATTCGAATCATTATACCTTAAATCTCTTGTTCTAAAGACATTTTTGTAAAGTCAATCAAAGCTTATTAATGTTTGCAAAATTTGAGCAGATTTTCAATAGTCTTCACAGCACCATGTTTTAACTTTAATTAAAAAAACTGCTTTGTAACCTGTCCCCCCTCCGATTGATCCGCGTGAATAATCAATCAAACCTATGCACCAAAATCCTTACGTAATCAATTGACGCTCGCGTAGATGTTACGATTAATATTAAATCATTCCAATAACTTTTATGAAATGTACATTTTTATTATTTGAAGTAGTATTATTTCCATAACTATTATTGTGTTTAATATTTTTAATATCTACATATGTAGATATTACTGGGAAGTTGACCGTGTGGACCTTAAGGGTCGCACCTCGCGGCTTGTTTTTAATTCAATTTGTTTTGAAATCATGAGAAAATATTTTGCTAGTCTCTACAGAAATTGATAAAAGTTTATAAATTTTATAAACATTTATTCCCACAATGTTAATTTTATTAAATAATAATTATTTTTTTTTGGAAAAAACTCTAATTTTCAATATCTTTTAGTAAATTTAAAAAATGGGTTTAAAGATTTTTTTTTAAATTTAAAAACATCATTAAAATGTTAATACGCGTCGATTGACTCTTTAATGATGCAAAGATTATATTTGGTTCTCGAAATATATTGATTGACATAAATGACCATGAAGGACATGATGGCTTTTAATGATTTTTTATTTTTTATTTAATTTTTTTTGTAATCATGAAAAAAAGTTTTGATGAGTTTTTACAACAACTGTTTGGAGTATATAAATTGTATAAATATTGATTACTGCGACTTGAAAATAAAGTTGAAAATTTGATGTTTTTGAAAAAACTCCAATTTTTTGCACTTTTTTTTTCAAAAAATTAAAAAATCGCTCTAACCATTTTTTTAAAAATTTGATAGAATCACGAAAATGTTACTACGCGTCGATTGATTCCTTTATGAAGCAAATCGTACGTGTTGTTCGCGAGATATAGCGCATAACAGGGTTGACCTTCAAGGAGTGAAAACAGCAAACTTCCTCGAACGAAGTGTCCCAAAAACTAATCAGCTCTTAAAATTGCAAATTTGCTTCGAATGACACCTTAACGAAGTCGATATGACTTTGTTTACGTGAGTTATGCTCGTAGAAAAACTGCCCGCGAACGCACGCACGTACGTACGTACGTATACACACACACCACACATACATACTTCTTTCTAAAAACACTTAAAATATACTCTATAGACCTCAAAACGTAAAGATATGTTGAAAATTTCAATTTCGATTTTCGAGGCGATTACAAGAACTTCCTATATACTGGGAAATTAAAAAGTCAGCAATCTTGTAAGTATAAGGAACAGATCGAAGCCTTCAGACACTAACTTTTATAATAACTAGCAATATTTCAGAAATGAAAGAAAGTTTCAAAATTAGAATATATTCAGGCTTCAAGTTTTTGTTGAGACAACGCAACTTTGTATTGTCAAGAAGCTGTAACAATATTTGGCCCAGACATTTGGCTTCTCCAAAGAATCCTAAGAAAGCTTGGAGATATGCTTCGGGTCATTGTCGTGCTAAAATGTGAATTTATCTCGAAAAATGCGCAGTCCAGATGGCAACATTTCAGTTTCAAGTAACTCCCGATAGTGCTCCTTCCTCATTACGCCTTGGATTCGGCAAATATTACCGATCCCACCTCTACCAAAACAACCCCATACCATAACAGAGCCACCCCATATTTGATGGTAGGCACTACACATTGGTCTAATACCCGTTCTTCTGACCGCGCACAAAGACTGGAGCCAAAAACTTCGAATTTCGATTCGTCACTCCACAACACAATAGAAGTTTGAAAAAATACAAGTCCACCGGCATCATAAATGTTCAATAATATTTTCTGCTCAGTTAAAAAGGTTAACTTAAAATTCGGTGCATTCCTAAATACATCCTAGTACTTACATCCGCTACTAAAAAAGAACCCTAAAACCGTTGGTTACCTGATGGCGTAAATCACATCCGAAGTCAGTTTAATGTCATTTTCATTTATCTTTTTTTTTAAAGATTGTTAGATTTCATAATTACACCTACAAAATTTTTATATAAACAAGATGTCAGCATTAACGAAAGATTTAATTAAATCGTTTTTCATAAAAAAACGTATATTAATACGAAAAATTTCAAAATATCTGGGTGGGCAAATACATATGAGCGGTAGTGTATGTATGTTAGACTAGTGTCATCTCAAAGTATGGATGCC
The DNA here is from genome assembly GCA_963942545.1 of Oxycera nigricornis. Classification (NCBI taxonomy): domain Eukaryota; kingdom Metazoa; phylum Arthropoda; class Insecta; order Diptera; family Stratiomyidae; genus Oxycera; species Oxycera nigricornis. The sequence continues at coordinate 82,104,178 of OZ012662.1, forward strand.
TTTCTATTTATAAAAACTCAAAAGTAGCTCACGTACCAATAAATACTTTTAAAAGATTCATGTGAAACATCAGAATCAAAATTCATCAATGTATGCACAATGATGAGAACCGTTTTCAAGACGTTATGTTTAAAATTATCTAATTGTAATTTCATCGATTGTAGTTACATTAGATAAAGCCCGTAAACAGATGAAAGTGTGTAATACTCTTGAAACGCTATCAACATTTCGAAAGCTTCGGTCTACTGCTAAGCAAAAGATACAGCAAGCTATCCGCTCTTACCACGATTCCATCGAGAGCTCATTGCTCTTCAATCATCCTAAACCGTTCTGGTCGTATATCAGATGTCTTAGATCCTCTTCATCTATTCCTTGTTCCATGCATTGGGACAATAAATATGCCGCTTCTCCTGTTGACATCAACAACCTCTTTGCCTCATACTTTTCATCAACTTTATCAACTTCCTTGCCCTCATACTTCTTTCTCAGCATGAGTTCTCAAAACTCGGTGATATCGTCCATATTTATTGATCCTCTCTTGGTAAAATCTGTCATTGATTCCTTGGATCCCAATGTTGGTCCAGGTCCTGATGGCATTCCTAATTTTTTTTTATTAAATCCCTATCCTCGTTCCTCATCTTGAATTTGAGATTATCCTCTGGAGTTTTTCCACGGTATTGGGGAGCAGCCAACATCCTCCCGATTCTCAAATCTAGTGATCCTTCCTCCGTGGCGAATCATCGCTCAATTTCTCACTTATCTGCCTCTTCTAAAATTCTTGAGCGTTTAGTTCACACACATCTCAATACGGCCTTAGGGCATGTTATTGTTCCTGAGCAAGATGGTTTCCTTCCTAATCGGTCCACAATTTCAAATCTACTCGTTTTTTCTAACACTGTTGCTTCAGCGCTCGATAATCATCTACAGGTTGATAGCATTTATACTGATTTTTCTAAGGCTTTCGACACTATTGATCACCTAATTCTATGTCGCAAGCTGGAGCACTTTGGCATTTCTGATTCCCTTCTATTGTCGCTGTCTTTCTATTTGTCTTCAAGGGTTTCCCAAGTTTCTGTTTTAGGTACGCGTTTTAATCCTTTTTATCCGCAATCAGGTGTACCACAAGGTTCCATCCTGGGTCTTCTTTTTTTAGTCTTTACATAAATGATCTTCATCCTTTATTTAAATCTTCCTGCCTTCTTTATGCAGATGATCTGAAGATTTTTAGGGTGATTTGTTATCTTGAGGACTGTGAAGCTCTTCAAGATGATCTAAACTCACTGAGTTCCTGGTGCCAAGCTAATTCTCTCACCCTTAACATTCTCAAGTGCCACACTTGGACCTTCTCCTTTAAAATCTCTCCCATCTCCTTTGCGTAGTTTATCGACTCTGTTCCTTAAAAAAAGGTTGATCAAGTGAAAGACCTTGGTGTCATCTTCGATCCTAAACTAAAGCTTGACGCTAACATCCGTGATATTGTCTCCAGATCTTCAAAGCTGTCGGGGTTTGTCTTAAGACATTCTCTTATTTCTACCAATCCACACTCAGCAGTCCATTTGTTTGTAAGTATTGTTCGTTCTTTACTGGAATACGCATCCCAAATTGGGTCTCCTTATTTTGAATATCATATTAACCTTATTGAATCTGTCCAACGTAAATTTACCCGCCTCCTCCTTTTTAAGTTGAACATTCCTTATATTCCCTACAAAGAACGCCTTTCACTTTTCAACATACCTTTATTATCATCGCACAGGACATATCTTGATCTATGCTTTCTTCACAAGCTGTATCATAATTATATGGCTGTGAACATTGATAATCTTGCTTCACAACGGCAATCCACTAGACCCTCTCAATCTACAGATGTTTTTATATTGACTTTTGCTAGAACGGATGTCTATTATCACTCTCCGCTGCTCCGTTTACCCAGGACTCACGATAGACTCTAGCTTGGATCTTTTCCCTCTAGCCTCGTAGTTTATAAAAGACCTTTGCAAAATGTTCTATTTAATTAAGCTCTAGTTTATCTTTTAAGTCTTTATTCTGTATCTATTTTTTCCCACATTTCATAATTGGAATGTTCTGTTAAATGTGCTGAATAAAAAAATAAAAATTAAAAAAAATTAGATAATGACAAAAAAAGTTGATCTTCAGCTTTAAAGGAATTGCTTCCCAGCTCCATCTTGTTCATTACTGTTGTTTGCACTATCATTCATGTATATGATTTAAGTTATCTGATTCTTTTAGCGTCAATTGTTTGGAATCAAAAACATTTAGATGACAGACATCTATTGCATATGTCAACATCAACTACCAACTTGTCTTATTCCGTGATTTAGCCGAAACTAAGTTTCGGAGATAATTTTAAAAGGTTTGAAATTACGTGTTTTTGAACCCGATGAAGCACAAAACGGCTTACAAAAAGAGAGGATCATTTTTCGGGCACCACAACTACTTGTTTCGTAGTTACTAATGCTGCGGAACAGGTTCAGAGCTTACTTTAAAGAGACAATACGTCGAGATTTTCCCAAGAATGATGGCTTTTCGTTATCCTTTCAGAAACTTTATAAGAACAAATCATGCAAAAATTTGAGGTGGTAACGAAGTTACAGCAGTTTGACCTGACTGTTTTCCATTTTTCCTGTCATGGTAAACACGACAAATCCAAAAGTTTTTATTACCTGAAAACCACAAAAATTGATGAAAAAAACAGCAAAATCTTCCTCTGCACGAGCGTCTTGTAAGACGCAAAGATAACTGATGACAAAGTAGGACTGAGGTCTCGATGGTCAGATGGTACGAAATTTCCAAAAATTGTGCTGTAAAATGCGACTTGTAATTATATATTAGCTGAACATCAGTAACCTCGAAAATCGGGACATGAGATATATTTGTGATTATATTTGGTTCCAAATGAATCTCTTGCAAAACATATTAGGTGCTGGAAAGCACACATCCATTTGTAATGGCCCAAAACAAAACAAAAAACATAAATATTTGAATTTTATAGATATGTTTTAATCATCTTTACAAGAGCTAATAAATAACAAATCAACAGACTTATTAAAAAAGTTTACGAAAATCTTATTTTTTTATTATCATGGTCCGATCGGCCGTTAATTTTGAAGCTTCCAACCAACTGAAAAAGGAATTTTCAGAATAACGCGTTTAAACATATTGTAACATATTTGTAAAAAAAGAATACACTTGCACAGACAATAAACCCTTGATTTCATGTTAGGCAACATTTTCTCATAATTATAGACACGAAATGGCTACATCCAAACAGCAAAGGGATATAACTCAAAATTAATAGAATGGGATACATCCTTTTTTGCCAACCTAAGCAGTTGTAAGCTGTCATCCGGCAATAAACTGCATTTAATAAATGAATTGATGTAAAATGTCATAATTTTTTCGCTTATTCTTATTCACATTGTCTCCAATAAATGTTTTCAATTAATAAAAATGAACAGTGAACACGTAAAGTTTTTACTTGAGACTATATAATTTTTCTCTCTCCGGGTCTCTATTTTTCATATATCCCAAAATTGCCACAAATTACAATGTTGTTACATATTTCGGGAGCCTTTAACAAGGGTTTAATATTAAGTCACGCTAAATATGCTAATTTGCTTGTCGACTTCCAGCAAGTATATGCTGACGACAGAAATAAGAGGGTGTGTTTGCGAGAGAATTACAAATTAGGAACTGGGTAGATACTTATGAATTTTCGAGTTGAAAACACACTCAAACAGGTGCAAAAACATAGAACTAATATCATTACTTTTGAAATGGGTTGGAAGTTTTTGAGTTACAACTTGTAAATGTTTTTTGCTTGCCAGGCTGTTTAAAACATATTTATGAAGTAATTTTAGAAAAACATCAGACAACATGTAAATGATTTATGCAGAGAAAATGATGTTATAGATTCGAAAGGCTCTTTGATTTGGAGTCGCTGGCTTATTTTTGCGTGGAACACTTTCATTTTAAAGCGGTAGTTTCACACCCTATTAAATTAATTATTTAACAAAATTACAATTTTTCCGCATACCTACTTACCTTGATAGACATACTTGAGATTATTTATTGCAAAAATTGTCTCCACTTGCCCCTCATGACTAATACAGTACTGTGCAAAAAGTTTTGCTCACCCTACAAATTTTTGGAAATGCCCATATTTTGACAAATTCCAAGAAAGCAATGACCTTTAATTGCTTTCTGGTATTACCTAGGTCCTTTAAGAGTCTATAAATAGCTGAGGTCTTAGACGATATTTTTTAGTTTACTTAAGGTTGTTACTTGAAGCTAAAGTGCACAAAATGGGAAAAGTAAGTGCTGAAATAAAAAGCAATATATTGTTGATGTCTAAGGATAAGTTATCAACTCGAGCTATCGCAGCTCGTGTGGGTTGTTCCCAACGTACGGTGGCCTGGATATTGAAAAAATATCGCGAGACAGGCACAACAAAAAGAAAAAGTGGTTCCGGAAGGCCTAGGAAGACCACTTCAGTGGATGACCGTTTTTTGAAGGTCCAAAGCCTACGGAATCGTTTTAAAACATCGTCGGACTTAAGGAGCGACTTAGTCAATAAAACAGGCAAAACGATTTCTTCAAACACAGTGAGAAGAAGACTCATAAAAGCCAGTTTGAGGAGTCGACGCAGTGCTAAAAAGCCGTTTCTTAGTGTTTCGGTCAAACGAGCTCGCAGGATTTGGGCGCAGGAACATCAAAATTGGACTGAGGAGATGTGGTACCGGGTCATCTTTTCAGATGAATCCAAATTTAAACTGCATGTCGGTGATGGAGGGATCTGCGTCCGTCGAAGACCGGGAAAACGGCTCAGTGACCAGTGCATGCAGGCACTACCTCCCAAATCGGAAGGTATAATGGTCTGGGGCTGTTTTTCTGGAGATGAGCTTGGGGAATTAGCATTTGTGGAAAGAAATATGAACGCAGATGTGTATTTAAATGTTTTGAACCATCACCTGGAACCTAGTGTGCTAAAGCTTTTCGGGGAAACGTGCGACTTCATATTTCAACAGGATAATGCGCCATGCCACAAAGCAAAAAAGGTGAAAAAATGTTTCATTCTAAAGATTATCTTGCCTAGTTTAATGTTAAATTTTTCGGAAAATTTTAAATCACTTCTTTTTTGTTTTACCATTCTTAGATCACAGACTACTTCCAAGAAATGAATATCTTCGCTATGAATTGGCCGCAATATAGCCCAGATCTAAACCCAATCGAAAATCTCTGGGCTAAAATTAAATTAAAAGTAACAAAGGAAAGGCCAAGCACCAAAGAAGCGTTAAAATATCTGATAAAAGATACCTGGGAGACGATATCACGGGAGACATTACAAAACATTATTGCATCTATGCCAAAGACATGCAGAGAAGTAATACGGCGGAAAGGGGGGTAACTGAATATTAAAAAAAATGTCAACTGTATATAAATTTCAAATAAAATAATTTTAATATTATTATCATTACTGTTTTTTAAAATTTTAATGAAAAATAAAATCACTTTTATCAAAAAATAATAATTTTTTGTCTTTTTCCATTTTTTGATTGCTAAACAAAATTGAAATATTTTTGCACAAATACTACTTATAGTTGTTGTGTTTTAAAACAGTTTTCAGTAAAAAAAAATATTAAAAAAAAATTAAGCCACAAAAGTTTAAACATAAATTATTAGTGAGTGAATTTTTTTTGCACAGTACTGTATAAAGTGCACACTCAATACTGGGTAATCCGCTGCGTATTCTGTAATTTAGCAATATTTTTTTTTAAATTTGCAATATAACAATACCATGATAAGCTGGTTAATATATACTACGATCGTCCTTTTTATTACCTTCCCAGTATATGGGAAGTTCTTGTAATCGCCTCGAAAATCGAAATTGAAATTTTCAACTTTTCTTCACGTTTTGAGGTGTATAGAGTATATATAAAGTGTTTTTAGAAAGGGAAATGTATGTGTGTGTGTGTGTACGTACGTACGTACGTCTGTACGTTCGTGGACAGTTTTTTCTACGAGCATAACTCACGTAAACAAAATCCGATCGACTTCGTTGTGGTATCAATCGAAGCGTCTTTGCAATTTTAAGAGCTGATTAGTTTTTGGGTTACTTCGGTCGGGGGAGGTTGTTGTTTTGCCCCTTTGAAAGTCATTTCTGTCATGCGCTATATCTCACGAATCAAACATACGATTTGCATGATTAAGGTGTCAATCGACGCGTACTAATATTTGTATGAATCTATCAAATTTTGGAAAAAAATCGTTCGAGCCGTTTTAAGAAAAAAAGTGCAAAAAATAACGGTTTTTTTATAGACAATAAATTTTTAACCTCATTTACGAAAGACAGTAATCAATTTTTATAAAATTTATATATTTCAAGCAGTGTTTGTAAAATCAACATCAAAACTTTTACTCATGATAAAGTAAAAAATTAAATAAAAAATAAAAAATCATTAACAGGCATCATGATTTTCAAGGTCATTTCTGTCATGCGTTATACATATCTCGCGAACCCAACATGCGATTTGCATGGTTAACGTGTCAATCAACGCGTATTGACATTTGTGTGAATCTATCAAATTTTGAAAAACTTCCTTGTAGCTGTTTTTTAATTTAAGGAAAAAAAGTCCAAAAAATTAGGTTGTTTTATAAACAATAAATTTTTAAATTGATTCCCGGAAGATAGTATTCAATTTTTATAAAATTTATACACTTCAAGCAGTGCTTGTAAAAACAACATCAAAACTTTTTCTCACGACTACGTAAAAATATAAATAAAAAATAAAAAATCATTAACAGTCATCATAATCTTCAAGTTCATTTCTTCCATTCACCATATCTCACGAACCAGATATAATATTTGCATCATTAAGGGGTCAATCGACGTGTTTTAAAATCTCTTTGATTATTTTAACATTATAAAGATCCGTTTCAGCGTTTTTTTAATTTAATAGAAAAAAATGAGAAAGCTTTTTTTATAAAAAATATGTTTTTATCCTGATTTGCACAACACAGTAATAAATGTTTATAAAATTTAAACATTCCTATCAGTTTTGAAGAGAAACCAGCAAAACATTTTTCATGATTCTGAAAAAAACTCAATTAAAAATAAAAAAATCATTCAAAGTTACCATAAGAAAAGGGTTCTTCTGAATGATATTACCTTATATCTTTTATTCTAAAGACTTTGTTGTGAAGTCAATCAAAGTTTTAAAATGTTTGGATAATTTGAGCAGGTTTTTAATAGTTTTTGCAGTCTTTTAATTAAATCAAGCGGCTTAAATTTTGAAAACCATCAAAATTTCAATCAAATTTGCATTTGTGGTAATCAATCATCATCACCCATCCACCAAAAGCCTTACGTAATCAGTGGATGCTCCCGTAGATGATATGATGAATATTAACTCATTCCTGTTACTGCTATAAATACCTTTCATTATTACTATTTAAAGTAGCAGTATTTTCGAAATTATTATTGTGTTTAATATTTTTAATGTTTATCTAGATATTACTGGGAGGTTGACCATGTGGATCTCAAGGGTCGCACTTCGCGGCTTGTTTTGCTTCTATTTTTGGACAGCTATTTTTTTCTGGAAACACTTCCTTGCGTATGTTCATCATACATTTTTTTCTGGCTCGTGTAGCTCTTTCAGTGTATTTTCTGCATGCTTCATTTTTTCTATGTACTGCGTCGCGACATATATCATCAAACTTATTGCTCTTATTAGAATTAGAGGTGTGATCAATGATCTCCGCATTTATACTGACTCCAACTTTCGGACGAGTTCATAATTATTACAATGTCTCATCGTTTTTGGCCTGCACTATGGTATATTTCGGACATGTTCTTCCAACGCAGAAGTAAAAATATGTGCAACCGTGTCGTGATACAGATTTTCCAGGTCATATTTTAGAGTCTTGCCTCGTTTTAATCATCCATCACTGCTTATATCATCAGTATTTAGTCCTGATGAGGTAATGGTCGGAGTCAAAATTTGTCCGCGGAAAGTTCTGACATCCAATGTTTGTTGCAGCGGTTTTTGGATGAGAACGTGGTCTATTTGTTTGAACTAAATGACCACGTCTTTCTGTGAATGATGTTTTGATCAAAATTTTACTCGCAGCGAAATCAAACAATTGTTGTTCATTCCATTGTCAGTGAGTGGCACACAACGCTGATTATTCTATGATGAATCAGCACTTTTTCCACTTGATTACTGAAATATCCTAGCAGGATTCTCACATTGTTCCAAAGTAGCCAGTCGAACAGCCGTTCAAGTTTGCTGTACAATTCATTCTTCACTCAATCTTACTTCGTTTTAGCAGGCGCGTAGCATTTAACAGCCATTCGTTGCAAAAGTGATACGAATGTCGCATAGTCTTTTATTCATCGGTTTAAAATTTACTTGGATTGTCTACTTGTATGCGTTTGTATGTTATTGATCTTGCTGCCGAGCAATTTAGTTGCTTGGATCGTCAAGATATATATCTTTTATCTCCAAACTTCTTGCAGAAGGTCTCGGAGTGTACAGTTCTGTTAAGAGTCCGAACGTTCCAAGAGATCCGAACTAGTAGCCTTAAAACGTGGTCGTAGTGGTAAGAGCTTCAATCTGCGGCATCTCATGAATTTTTAGAATGTGTTTTTAGCACATCGACCAAATTTTTCTGATGGTGGCCGACTCATCCTCTTCACTCGCTCACCAGCTATATCGAAAAATCGCTAAGCGTTAAGGAATACACGCAAGCAGTTTTTATAGACATCGAAGGGGCTTTCAACAATATCAGCCATAAGGCTATTGGCAAAGCACTCGGGGAAAGCAATGCCGATGACAACCTGATAGGGTTCATCGGTCAACTGCTTAGCAGCAGGAACATCAACTCCACGCTAGGAAACAGTACCTTACGAAGGAGGGTTTGCAGAGGCACACCACAAGGTGGGGTGCTATCACCCCTTCTATGGAACCTAGTGGTGGATGAACTCCTGTCAAAAATAGAAGCGACTGGCTGCAAAGTCGTAGCTTATGCCGACGATGTTGCAATAGCAATATCGGGAAAATTTGTTAACACCCTATCGGAAAGACTAAACTTTGCCCTAGGTATTCTTACCAAATGGAGCAAAGAGTGTGGTCTAAAGATCAACCCGCAAAAGACGGAATTTATGCTCTTCACAAGAAGGTATAAAATTCCACGATTTGTCCCACCTAAGCTTGAGGAGATAAGTCTCAACCTATCTCATCAGGTCAAATATTTAGGTCTAATTCTGGACTCTAAACTCGCATGGAAAGCGAACACAGCAGAAAGAGCACGCAAGGCTGCATGTGCAATCTACTGCTGCAAACGAGCTATTGGGAAAAGGTGGGGATTAAAACCCAAAATTGTATCATGGCTCTATACGGCGATAGTGGAACCAATCCTTCTGTATGGCGCAGTTATTTGGTGGCCTGCTATGGCGAAAGCATCAAATGTAAACCTGCTGAACAAGGTCAGAAGGAGTGCGGCTATTGCAATCACCGGGGCTCTACGGACTACCCCGACAAAGGCATTATTTATGCTATTAAATTGGCTTCCGACAGAGCTACTTACGAGACAGCAGGCCAAGTGCACTGCTGTTCGATTAAAAGCTCTGCGACTATGGCATGAGGATAACTTTGGTCACTCCACAATACTACGGAGGGATGGGCCAAAGTCAGGGAAAGTGGACCTTGCATCTCCGATTCCCTGTTTTCACCATGGTTTCAGGACAGTCATCCCGAATAGGGAGGACTGGACCACAGAAAGAGATGGGATACAGGAATCGGTCGACATCTACACCGATGGATCAAAAATGGAGGGAAGAGTTGGCTGTGGCGTGCTCTCAGAACAGCTAGGCCTGAAACTATCCTTCCTATTACCAGACCACTGCAGCGTCTTTCAGGCAGAGGTCATTGCGATTTATAAGGCAGTTGACTGGCTGAGAAGTCAGAAAATTTCCACAAGAAATTTAAACATCTTTTCTGACAGTCAAGCTGCCATCCAATCATTATCCAGCGTGTATACTTCATCTAAAATTGCGATGGAATGCCGCTCACAACTGAACGTGTTGTCGCTTCACTGTGAAGTGATTCTTTGTTGGGTACCGGGGCATAGTGATATACCTGGAAACTGCGAAGCAGATGCCTTAGCGAGAGCTGGCACCGAGCTTCAGGAATATACACTTAACCCCGAAGTCGGCCAACCTCTAGCTTCCATAAAGCTAGGATTTAAGCAGCACTACGTGGAGGCTGCGAATAGGGCCTGGCTGCTCGAAGAAACCTGTAGCACAACCAGGCAAACTTGGCACGCACTGTGCTCCAAACGCACCAAGCGGCTCCTCAACATAGGCCGCGACACCCTGAGTTCCGTCGTTTCCGTACTAACGGGACACTGTTTGATCGGCAGACACGCAGAAAGACTGGGTGTCCCTTTCAATGATTTCTGCCGAAGTTGCAGATCAGAGGAAGAGGAAGAAACCATTAAACACTTTCTGTGTGAATGTCCGGCGCTGTCCAGGAAGCGCATGCAAACCTTGGGCACACCCTTCCTAGACAACCTCACGGAAGCAGCCGATTTGGACATTGGCTGCATAGCCGGCTTTATTCGAGAATCTGGATGGTTCTCGTCATCCCGCAGGTTCTAGTGCCGCCCTTATATTCTGTGGTATCACAATGGGCCTCTCGTGGCCTAAGTGAGCTACCTTTGGATAAAAGGGGGCTGCCACTACAACCAACCAACCAACCAACCGACTCATCCTATTTCCAGCTTAAGACACTGAACGTTCACTCTTTCTTGTTAGGTGCTAGGCATAAGCCAGCGATTATCTCGAAGAGATGAGAAATCGGACTTGATAGCATAGCTGACGATAATTACACAGCTTAAATAACGCATTTTTTTGTAGAATGCGTCGTTGGTATCTATAAACTACACTGCGGCCATACTACCGTTCAATTGTCTTTTCTGCAACATAGGAAATGAAATTTTTGACTTCTCCCATGATAGTGGGAAAATGGATAAGCCAAAGGCGAAATTTTCGTGTTTTTTTCAACATTTTTTTTTCGTCGTTGGGAGGTGGAAATCTTCAAAAGATACCGAGTTGCTCCTGCTTCTCGGCATGTCGGATTTCTACCGACTAAAACCACCTCCGTTTCCTCCAAAAAATCTTTACTCCATAACTCATTGCTTGCACTGTCCGTGTGCAATTTATTTCCTGAAAGCGTGTTCATTTAAGTAGTACTTCCCAGACGATGTATATCGGTATAAGGGATAGTACCAGTATCTCAAAAGTTTTATTCAGAATTCAATATATCTAATTTTGTTTCACATTTGTAGCAGGAAAAAAAATATTAGCGTTCTTAAAAAGATATATATATATATATAAAAAAGGAAAAATTAAAAAAAAATTAAAATTAAATTAAAAATTTAAATTAAAATTAAAATTAAAAAAAATTAAATTAAAATTAAAAAAAAATTATAACAAAAAAAAATTACCGTTCTTAATTATTCAAATTGAATTTTCAGTAAATGTTTACGTAGCATGATTTTAAATGTCATTATGTTACGCGCTTCTTTTATTGTTTGAGCGAGCTTATTGTAAAAATTTGATGCGGCGTTAATCGGATCCATCCTCAGGCGCTCTGTCCTAGCAAATTTTATTAAAATATCATTTGCGTTTCTCATATTGTAGCCGTTTTTTCTCCCATTTATATCTAGTTTCGTTGTTTTCATTTGTTCAATGTGTAAATTTTTAAAAATGAATTTTTCTTTTTCCATTCGAATCAGTCCGTCTACGTTAAGTTCTTGTGCTGTTTTATATACTTCAAATGTAGCGATCATCCTTTGCAAGTTATATATGGTTTTATATTCAAAAGATATCGATTCGTTAAGTTTTTTTTTATTTTTAGTATATTAAAAAAGTTAGCGGCTTTGTTGAATAGGTATTCTTTTAATCGTTCTTCTTCTTCTGTAAACCTCGGCCGTTGGATATAGCATAGGGAGATTGTTAATGGTTTCATACGCTTTGGCTACCCGCCTGGGGATGATCATGAGGCTACCTTTAGAATTTTGGCTCCAATTCAAAATACCGTAGGAAATTTTGGAAAAGAGATGCGCATATATAATTTGGATTTTTTTTCGTTGGAGTGAAGTAGCGGGGAAGTAGAAGACCAACGAAGACAGCCAGTTTTCATTTCATGTTCATGTCAGTTTCTCGTCTATTAGTAGACCTAACTTTTTTATTTGTTCTACTCTCTGGAGGGTTGTGTCATTGATTTTTGAGAGTGGTTGTATGTCATTCTTGTTTTTTTGTTTGAAAATGATATATTTTGTTTTCTTTGAATTTACGGCTAACCTGCTTTGGAGTAGTCAATACCACTACCTGTACAGGTCAGTATTCACTTTTTGTTGTTGAGAACAAAAGCACAGTGTCATCTGCGTACATAACTTCTTTCGCAAGAAAGTCTGCTTTTTTTATGAGTTAATATAAAGTAGAAATAGCGTTGGTCCTAGGATCGTGCCCTGCGGAACACCAATTGGTGTATAAATTCACCTGCTTTTCCAACAATTCAATATTCTCCGAGGTTGCTGATTAAAGTTTTATATGTAACTATGTCGAATGCCTTTTTAGGTTCACGAAAATCACTGCAATTTTGTCGAAGATTTTAGTTAAAGAATTCAAAAGTGAAATTGGTCTGTAATTTTTTGGGTCAGTATTAAATTTAAAAATCGGTATAACGCAGAAATTTTTAAGTATGCCAGGAATCTTCCTTTCTTAAAACATTTATTTATTAAATTAACGAGAATATCTGCAATGTTTTCTTTGATTAATTTGCGGTCATCAACGCAGATATCTTTATGCTCGCCAGAAGATGAGCCGCAGGTTTCATTTTGACAAGCTTATTATTGTGCCACTCAGATCGCTCGTGGGTAGATCCCTTTTAAGTGTCGTACATAATCAAGACAATATTTGAAAATTCATGGCAAAACAAACTATCCGCAGCTGTTAACCCTTCGTAGCCCAAGATGTTAAAATTTTTAATTATGTTATAACGAGACTTCTTTAGGTATATAAAAAACACGTGTTTCTTATAAATTTAACAAGCCGCGATGTGCGACCCTTGAGGTCCACACGGTCACCTTCCCAGTAATATCTAGATAAACATTAAAAATATTAAACACAATAATAATTTTGAAAATACTACTACTTTAAATAATAATAATAAAAGGTATTCATAGCAGTAACAGGAATGAGTTAATATTCATCATATCATCTACGGGAGCATCCACTGATTAAGGAACCTTTTGGTGGATGGGTGATGATGATTGATTACCACAAATGCAAATTTGATTGAAATTTTGATGGTTTTCAAAATTTAAGCCGCTTGATTTAATTAAAAGACTGCAAAAACTATTAAAAACCTGCTCAAATTATCCAAACATTTTAAAACTTTGATTGACTTCACAACAAAGTCTTTAGAATAAAAGATATAAGGTAATATCAATCAGAAGTACCCCTTTCATATGGTAACTTTGAATGATTTTTTATTTTTAATTGAATTTTTTTCAGAATCATGAAAAAAGTTGTGCTGGTTTCTCTTCAAAACTGATAGCAATGTATAAATTTTATAAACATTTATTACTGTGTTGTGCAAATCAGGTTAAAAAAACATTTTTTATGAAAAACACCTAAATTTTCGCATTTTCTTCTATTAAATTAAAAAAACCGCTGAAACGGATCTTCATAATGTTAAAATAATCAAAGAGATTTTAAAACACGTCGATTAACACCTTAATGATGCAAATATTATATCTGGTTCGTGAGATATAGTGAATGGAAGAAATGACCTTGAAGATCATGATGACTGTTAATAATTTTTTATTTTTTATTTAATGTTTCTTGTTATCATGAGAAAAAGTTTTGATGATGCTTTCACAAGCACTGCTTGGAATGTATGAATTTTATAAAAATTGAATACTGTCGTACGTAAATCAGGTTAAAAATTTATTGTTTATAAAAAAACCCTAATTTTTTGCACTTTTTTTTCTTAAATTAAAAAACGGCTCCACCGATTTTTTTCAAAATTGAATAAATTTGAGCAAATGTTAATACGCGTCGATTCATACCTTAATCATGCAAATCGTATGTTTGGTTCGCGAGATATAGCGCATGACAGAAATGACCTTCAAAGAGGCGAAACAGCAAACCCCCCGACCGAAGTGTCCCAAAAGCTAATCAGCTCTTAAGATTGCAAAGAACCTTCGATTAAAGGAGTCGATACGACTTTGTTTACGTGAGTTATGCTCGTAGAAAAAAGTGTCTACGAACGTACAGACGTACGTACGTACGTACGTACACACGCATATATCTCCCTTTCTAAAAACACTTTATATATACTCTATAGACTTAAAAACGTAAAGAAATGTTGAAAATTTCAATTTCCATTTTCCAGGCGATTACAAGAACTTCCCATATACTGGGAAGTTAAAAATGTTTATTTTTAACCATAAATTTGCGATTTTTGGGTTTGTGCCATTTCTGTTACATTGGGTTAAACGTATAAATAATACGTTTGTGGTATGGAATAATTTGCAGCAATTATTTTGCTTGTTGTAGCATAATGCTACACCACATTTCTCGCAAATAGTTTGTGAGACGCCAGTACAATTGGGAAATTTGCATCGGATCCTTTTTTCTACCCAAATAGGCCAGTGATCGATCTAATCCTGCCTGACTGCCATGTTACGCAGGGCTCTTATGCTTTTTGGCTTGGATCTCATTTTCAGTAGATCTTCTATTCTTTATATTGTTCTTCGTGCCAACCTTAAGGTCTCACCTATATCAAGCCGAGAATCTGCTGAAGACAATTGTATGTCGTTGAGATACTTTGCTTTCCTTACTCTTCGGTACAATAACCAAGAATTTGCCATGGCCAGGTCTAGTTCCATAGGAACTCCACTAAAAGTTTCATTCAATTTTTCAGCAATCAGTCTGATTTTGAACAGTCTGACACCATTCAGGACGTTACGAGAAGGTAAGTTAGAATTATCGTTAAAATGTACAAACTGTCGCATTTTTTCAAATTTTCGTTTCGGGATTGTGTCTTTAATTAGAGGAGTACCAATCCATGAGTTCAAATGATTTGTAACTCTCGGTAATCTTATCAGTGACATCATATAGATTGCTCCAATAAGCTGCTGAATATCAGTATCAGTAACTTGAAACGATTGGTTGGGATTTTTTCAAAAGCATAGAGATTCGTTTGCTCTGTAATAAAACTTATCAGTTCCTTGGAGAAAAAATTGAAAAAAAATTGAATAGGCGTGTCTAACTTCAGTAAATTAGGTGGTAGAGTAGTATTTGCCATAAACCGTAGTTGTTGGTCATTTAGAACAAGGTTCTTTTTTCCCATTATAGTTGTCGCTTTTCTCTTTTTTGGGTAGTAAAACCTGATTGTCTGACTTGCTGAGCAAGATCTTGAGACGAAGCGCTAGCAATAGGCTCACCGTGCTCTTCATATAATTCTTCAATAATAAAATCAATGTCGATTCCATTTTTGTCCTCACAATCAGAAAAATGTTCCAAGTCTAACAATGGTTGATAATCTGGATCAATAACACTCTTATCGTCGTCATCTAGTCCATCTTCACTTTCATATTGGTGAAGTGGATCATAAAGCTCATCATTTTTCTGTGATTGTGAAGCAATTCTGAAATAAAATAGAACAACTAAGCACCAACATTCATACACTTTTCTCGGAACGAATATTTCCATAATCACTCAATGTAACAGGATTGTTACAAACATAAAAAGGTACGTTAGTCACATTAAGAAGCGAAAACGTGCATTACTAAAACTAAATAAACAAAATAATTCACTAACCTAAAGGTTTCGGGAAAAACTATACAACTTTATGCAGTTTTTGTATTATTTTCGAATTTCAAAGTCTGCACGAATTCAAACTTGCCACTTTCACTAACAAGTGAATTTCGAACTCATTTGAGTCGATAGGTTCGTACAGCTGTCAATTTTACTGTGCACGAAGTGATTCATCGATGTGTTACTATATTGTTATACTGATTTAAATGGACAAAATATATTTGGTATGAATTTTATCGGCATTATTGAGGTTTGGTACAGATATGTCACATGAAGCTATAAAGGGTTAATATTCCATGAATACAGTAACGACTGAAAATTTGCAAATACATAAAGTTTACTATACCTACTTTATAGTGAGAGCTAGTGAAATCGAAAACATATTCATTTTCTCACAGTTTAAAATGAGCGAAAGTGTTGGGTTTGAACTTCTTGACTGTGCATAAGCGACGCGAGGAATGCAACAGATGATACCGCAAACGGTTCATGATAAAATAATTTAAAAGTGATTTTCAAATCAATTTCGCGATATAAGCGAAAACGAGACATCGCGCTCATATTTTTTCATTATTGCTACAACGCAAAAACAACATATGCACGTGTAGCTATAAATTTAAATTCTACACAAATTTACAACTGCAACCATCTAAAAAGTTACCATTTATTATTTTGAAAACACACAACTTCTCCCCTTTCCTCGCGTCGCTTAGGTAGACCCAGATTTTCTTCGTTGGGAAGTTCTATCTTCTTTTCAAATTTCCTGCTATGTGAAAACGAGTATGTTGTTGAGTCTACAAACTCTTAGATTCTTATTAAGTGTTAGCAAACATTCGCTGCAATTGAATGTATCATATCGCTTTTTTTATCTCTGAGTTTCTTATTTACAAGTTTGAAGGAAGTTTTAACAACTTTACAAGATGATTATATTCAAGTTGGTTATGAGGCTTGCATAAAATAGTTTTCACATGCATGTTAGAACTCCAACGCTTCATTATCCTCTTTTATCAGTTAATTTATTACTTCCTTAATATTTACGGGATATTTACATAATGAAAACTAATCGAACACCATCTACTGTTGGAAAGCAGCATTCAAACAGCCACCAGCAAACTATGAGGATACCAAAAGTTCGAGGCTCATTTTGATTTAGGGGTTTCCATCGCCTGTGGCAAGGATTCAGACTAAAAGCAATCAGTGAATGTATTGAATGAAAGTTGAACTAATTACACTGAAGGAAGAAGGTCAGGAAAATTGACTATTGGTTGCAACAGACATTTTGTAGTAAATATCAAATTTCTCTTGAAATTGGAAATTTCTACTCAACCAACTTTCAGGAACAATATCCAGGGTAAATAATTTGAGTAATTAAAGTTGACAAGTCTGGTAAAACATTATTGATAAATCAACCAATTTATTATTTAGATCAAAAAATATCTTGCAATTAAACCTGAAGCTTTTCCAAAATAAGCATGGATCTGCGTCGTTGGCCTTTAGTTAAAAGAATTTGATAAATAAGGCTTCGTAATAAAGTGTTTCCAACACAGATTTATGCACAATATATCCAAAACACAAAGTCACTTTTGTTTGCAAGGCTTGACTTTACTATTTGTTCTCTATGTATAAAGTCCCAATGTCCATAGGTTTTTTCAATACTCAAACCCATAGCTACATAAAACTAAGCAGAGTAAATAACAAGCAAACCACATTTCCCGAAAAACAAATAAATATTTACAGTCCTATATAAATCAGATACCCTCCTGCCTAAGCTCGTCCTGATTATACAACGAATTCAATACAACCACGAACATCGACCCCGTTTGCAAGTTATATTGTTACTTTTCGCAAACAAACCTGTAATTACTTTCTTTGCCACACATGGGATTTGACATTGTTCTTCCCTTAGGGGTGGTTACGTCAATTTTTCGCTTCGTTAAATTTAGTTTTATTGGGTAAATTATACTGCCGCAAAGAACTAATTGCAAAAAAGCTTAAAAGAAAGATTGTATAGGACGCATTTAAGGGTTCCTTGATGAAGAAAATAATGTGTAAAAGTTTAGGGTAAAAATTAAGTTTGAGACAGGGAAACTACAATACAATAAAGTGAGTGTTTTCGAATGAATGTCTTAAGTTGACGACATAGTCGTTGACTTATAAGTGTTTGTTCAGTATCGATTGCAGATTCACAGAGGGGTCGAGTTCTATTATTTTTAATTAAAGAATGATTGCTGAATTGGGAAGAGTCAAAAAATGCTACGCATACAAATTCAATGAATCTCGGTTGTTCGGTTGCATTTAGTGTTTTGAAATAATTTCTTGCATTCGAGCACCGCGACAGCATCCTAGCAACGCCATCCTGTTGGTCCAGTTTTTCACCATTTTCTCTCAGTATAGCCGCTTTTTTGCTGATAACGCATCAAATGTTGGCTTTCAAGTCACTGATAGTTACTGGTTTATCAGCATAGACAAGTGGTTTGATGTAACTCTATGAAACGTAGTCCAATAAAATTAAATCACATCATCTGTGCGGCTAATGAAGTAATGGTTTCATGCGCTTTAGGGCATGTTGTGCCATCTTGTTGGAGTCATTTATCCTTCAAACAATTGGCATTAGTGTTTGTAATCAAAAAGTTACGAATTATTTGTCGGTAGTAATCGCCAATTACAGTGACGGTGGTTCCGGATCAATTATTATTATTCAAAGTCTCTTGTGACTATCGGCAATTTTCCGTATTTCCAAACCCATTTAGCCAGAAATGAGGCTCATCGCTGAAAATAATTTGACGGTTAGATTCGATTCGATTCGACTTCCAACTCATTCTCAGTTCATTCACCGAACGTACGACGCAAACGATGGTCCAATGGCTTCAATTGCTGCACTTTTCAACTTTCCAGTATATGGAAAGTTCTTGTAATCAACTCGAAACTCGAAATTGAAATTTTCAATATTTCTTTACGTTTTGAGGTCTAAAGAGTATATATAAAGTGTTTTTAGAAAGGGAGATGTATGTGTGTGTGTGTACGTACGTACGTACGTTCGCGGACAGTTTTTCTACGAGCATAACTCACGGAAACAAAGTCGCATCGACTTCGTTGAGGTGTCAATCGAAGCGTCTTTGCAATCTTAAGAGCTGATTAGTTTTTGGGACACTTCCGTCTGCGGGGTTTGCTGTTGTGCCCGTTTGAAGGTCATTTCTGTCATGCGTTATATCTCCCGAACCAAACATGCGATTTTCATCATTAAGGTGTCAATCGACGCGTATTAACATTTACGTGATTCTTTCAAGTTTTTAAAAAAATTCATGGAAGCGTTTTTTTAATTTTTTTTTAAAAAAGTGCAAAAAATTAGGTTTTTTTTCATAAACAGTAAATATTTAACCTGATTTTCGAAACACAGTAATCAATGTTTATAAAATTTATATACTCCAAACAGTTTTTGTGCAAATGCCAACAAAACTTTCTCTCATGATCACAAAAAAAATTAAATTAAAAATCAAAAAACAATAAAAGTCATCATGATTTCAAGGTCATTTCTGCCGTTCACTATATCTCACGAACCAAATATAATATTTGCATCACTTAGGTGTCAATCGCCGTGTATGAACATTTTTGTAATGTTTTTATATTTAAAAAAATCGTTGGAGGCGTTTTTTTAATTTAACAAAAAAATGCAAAAATTTAGGATTTCTTCATAAAAAATAATTTTGTTAACCAGATTTGCACAACACGGAAATAAATGTTTATAAAATTTGTAAATCCTTATCAATTTTTGGAGACAAACCAGTAAACCCTTTTTTCATGATGTCTAAAAAATTAAATTAAAAATAAAAAAATCATTCAAAGTCGCCATGTAAAAAGTGTTCATATGAATGATTTCACCCAACTACTCTTATTCTGAAGACATTGTTGTTAAGCCAATCACAGTTTATTAATATTTGCATAATTTAAGCAGATTTTTAATAGTCTTCATAGCACCGTGTTTTAATTTTTATATCAAAACTGCTTAAATTTTCAAAATCAAAAAAAAATTATTCAAATTTGCATTTGTGGCAATGAACGCTTTGAATGGTAAAATGTTTCGTAGTCAATACTTTGCTAGATCATATGCTATAAAAAAAGCTTTCATCAATATGAAAATAACAAATAACGTAGAAACCACCCCCCCCCTCCCCATTGATCCACGTGAATATTCAATCAAATCAATCTGTCCCCATCGACCAAAAACCTTACGTAATCAATTGACGCTCCCGTAGATGATACGATTAATATTAAGACATTCCAGTTACTGTTATGAGTGGTACATTATTATTATTTAAAGTAGTATTATTTTTATAATTAATATTTTGTTTAGTATTTTTAATATTTATGTTAATATTACTGGGAAGTTGACCGTGTGGACCTCAAGGGTCGCACCTCGCGGCTTGTTTTTGGAACACTTCGGTCGGGGGGTTTGTTGTTTTGGCCCTTTGAATGTCATTTATGTCTAGCGTTATATCTCGCGAACCAAAGATACGATTTGCATGAGTAATGTGTCAATCGACGCGTATTAACATTTTTGTGAATCATTAAGATTTTGAAAAAAATCGTTTGAGCCGTTTTGTAGTTTACGAAAAAGAAAGTGCAAAAAATTCGGTTTTTTCCATAAACAATAAATTTTTAACCTGATTTACGGAAGACAGTATTCAATTTTTATAAAATTTATATACTTCATGCAATACTTGTAAAAACAACATCAAAACTTTTTCTCATGATTACGTAAAAAATTAAATAAAAAATAAAAACAATCATCAACAAGCATCATGATTTTCAAGGTCATTTTTGTCATGCGTTATATCTCGCGAATCTAACGTACGATTTACATTGTCAAGGTGTCAATTGACGCGTATTAACATTTGTGTGTATCGTTTAGATTTTTAAAAAAAATCGTTGCAACCGTTTTTTAATTTAAGAAGAAAAAAGTGCAAAAAATAAGGTTTTTTTCATAAACAGTAAATTTTTAACCTGATTTACGGAAGACAGTAATGATTGTTTATAAAATTTATACATTCCTATCAGTTTTTGAAGAGAAACCAGCAAAACTTTTTCCATGATTCTGAAAAAAATTCAATTAAAAATAAAAAAATCATTCGAAGTTACCATATGATAGGGTTCTTCCGAATGATATTACCTTATATCTTTGTTGTTAAGTCAATCAAAGTTTTAAAATTTTTGAATAATTTGAGCAGTTTTTTGATAGGTTTTGCAGTTTTTTAATTAGAAAAAAAGGCTTAAATTTTGAAAACCATCAAAATTTTAATCAAATTTGCATTTGTGGTAATCAATCATCATCATCCATCCACCAAAAGCCTTACGTAATCAATGGATGCTCTCGTAGATCCTTTCCTACAATACTTGACCTACTATTGATTTTATTGCGCAGAATTAGTCACAGGAAGATGAGTTTGTCAATCTCCAAAATATGAACGAAGGAGAAACACTATTGGTGGATGTCATTTTTTACGGTATGCTCAGTTGAAAGTTTCCGCAAAAGTGACGACAAGAGCCTGTACAAATTCAAGCAAAAGTTGATACTGCTTCCAATAATTCAAAGGTTTTACGTTTTCGGGAATAGCAGCCTAAATATCAAGGATCTTCGCAACAGGTGGAATAACCGATGAATGCATTCAGTTTACATTTCATGTACCCAATGCAAAAAACCTCAAATCAGATAAACCGTGCAAATAATGTTGGAACCTCATTTTCCGTTCATTATTATAATACTGTTCCATGAAATTTCCATCACATATTGCTGTTTGCGTTATTATGTCTACAGACGTAGTTTGAAAGGAAATCATTCCACCATTCTTTCGCCAATTTCCTGGAATCACATGCTCGTATACTATATCCTGTTGGTATATAAGAAAGCGACTACGATTTGAAGACGTTATTAGCGCACAGATTGCCAAAACAACAAAATTGTTATTTTCCAAATGTATGATTTCCAAATACTTGAAACCTTGACGAAAGTATTCCGAAACAATTTTCCATCACTCCTCGACCTCGGTTTGATCTGTCGTTAGAAATCTGTTCTTCTTTAGAAACGCTGTGTTGTCCGTATGGTTTTCGAAGATATTCACGAACAGGAAACGCTTCATCACCAATAAATCTAAAGGTATACAAATATGTACTATGTGGCAGCCATTGAAATGAGAGGATATTTAACCGTCCCGTTTCCATTAAGTCATCGAAATTGATTCGTCTCAGCACTGCACCATCGGATACTCTTTCGTTAGTTCCTGATAAAACACAATGTTACCTTATGTTTTAAATACGCAATTATAAACAAGGATATACCTATGTGAACATATGTATGTACATGAATTCATAGTGTGAATTCTCGATAACATAAATTTTTTAATATTTAAGAAAATATAAGCCATTATTGGGAGGTTTTTCAAGTAATACGTGTTATCTACCCATAGCTCCATAACACTTTTTAAAACCTCAAAGCTGGGTGAAGTTTTAAACAATTCTTTTCCATATGCATAAAACTGAAATATTGTTTGCAAAAAACTCATTTTTATTTTATACCTTCATAATTTTGTTCGTGAAAGCCTTGAAAATTGATCTGCAGGTTTCGGGAATTATTTTTACAAGTGCCTCATGAGAGATCACTGTAGAAAATTTAGCGTCTTGGTAATCATATCTTTTCGCAAAGAATCTAAGCGTTGTAGCAAGTTGCTGCTCTGCTGAAATACACTTTCTCATTTGTGTGTCTTGATTTGAAGTTTCAGGTGTATATAGCTCAAGCAAATAATAAAATTTATCGTCGTTCATTCTTAAATAGTATTTGTAGTCCTTTTGTGCAGAACTGTAAATCTCTCTCAGAAGGCTCTTGTTGAAAAAATTATCTCGCCTACAAAGTCAATCTTTACATCACTTCCTTTTTCTTTTCGGTTTGACTAAACACAATGGTGCCTCGCATAGCATTAAAAACGTCGTATATTTTCACTACTCATTTCTTGCACTACTTAACCACCCAACACTAGATTAGCTAATGAATTACTTTCCTCGTTGAATTGAAATAGTTGTTTAAATAGTGTCGTTGCACAACAATCGCAAACAAGTAATTCTCTTATCCTGCCCAGCCATTGCCCTGTATATGAGCCGCTTATAAATGCAATTACATTTGCAACTAATTTTCACTATATGTACAATGCAAACGATGGTCCAATGGCTTCATTTGCTGCACTTGTTGGTTTTTACAGGGCTTCAGCCCAAGAAATTTCTTCAAAATTTTCTAAGTAGTGAGTAGAAAGAGACCAAGTTGTTGAGAACGGCGTCAAATCGATAAATTTGGTTTCCTGCACTACCCTCTGCAGCAGCGATAGCTGCCTCGGTACGCACTGCACAAGTTCGTGTTGGATGAACAATGTCCAATAGAGTATGCGTGGACATAAATCTTTGCATCGTATTACATATGAATATCGAAAATGAATTCCTACTAATTTGAGACGTTCTTCGCGTGTTGGTATGGTAAATTACGAAATTAAACTGAACATGATTTCAAAATGATATCGAAATTTGATTGCCATAATGACAGATATCCTTAGTTTAAGTGCTATATCTAAAAAAAACCTTCTAAAAGAATTTATTGGAGAACGACATTTTTTTAAACAACATGTAAGAAATAAAAGTTTTGAAAACAATATTGAAACCCAAACCTGGAATCCAAAAATAAGCAATAGTCATATTTTTCTTTTATGGTAATATGCGGTTCCTTTGATATGTTTTTTATTAGACCAGAGTGGATCTATATAAAAAAACGTCTACATTTAGCTGTTGAGTGTAGCGCACTGAGTTTTGCAGTAAAAGTTGAGGATTTATTCGTATAACAATTATTAATCCATTTTTCCTCTCCAAAAAGACGGGAACATAAATAAAAAAATCGAAAAGTTTAAAAATTATTAAAAAATCGATTTTTTGCTTATTTTCTAACGCCTAACTTTAAAACGGTTCATTTTAGAGCGAAGTTGTGTGGGAATAAAAATTGTGTAATTAAATTTTCTATAAGATATGATTGATATTTTGTTTAAAAAAAATCATCCTTGCTTCAAAATAGCAACAAATATATCAAAAAGAAGAGTAAAAGCATTTTTTATTAAACTTCTTTTCCACTTAGAATGCATTTAGGATTTTGATAGTTTGCCTAGAAAAATTTTATGGTATAATAAAACAGCATAACAAATTTTCATCAAAATCAATTCAGTAGATTGCGCATAATAGTTTTGCAATCTAAATTTATTTTTAGAATTTCAAATTTTTCTACCAATCATATCTCATAGAAAATTTAATTACGCAATATTTATTTCAACCGAACTCTGCTCTTAAATGAACCGTGTTAAAGTTAGGAGTGAGAAAAGTAGGAAAAAATCGATTTTTTTTTATAATTTTCAATTATTTTGATTTTTTTATTAATGTTGCCGACTTTTTTGAGAGGGAGAATGAATCAATTATTGTTATACGAGTGAATCCTGACTTTTTCCTGCAAAAATCAGTGTGCCCCTCTCCCCTTCAACAGCCAACTGAAAACAGGTCCGCCCTGATCTATATGGACTTTGCCGCAAAAGAGAGGAAAGACTCTAAACTTTCCAATAAAATAACAATAATATCGCTTTAAGATAACAATTGACTATTTTTAAAATGGAAAAAATATGTTTACAATTCATTGTCTAGTTTTAATGATAGAATTATTAGATTGATAGAATCCCACACTATGCCAATGACTAAAAGTAAAAAAAATTCAGACACCAAAGTGAATTTATTTCGATTTGCAGCGAATTCGAAACAGGCACAATATTTCATTGTTGATTTTCCACATAGAAACGGATCGAGATTTCTTGCGAAATTACTTTCCATTATTATGTCTAGAAACCAAGAAAATCAAGTGTGTTCCATAATCGTTGTGGGTTTCTCATTATTGTACACAATAAGCTCAGATACGTTTCAAAACAAATTTTTAAAGGAATCTTTCTTCTGCAGACGCAATTGCTGCCATCTCTATACAATATTGCAATCAATTTTAGAGTCAGCTTCAATGGACGTTCGATAAATAGAAAATATGTGGCGCCACGCTAAGTGTAGTCCTGTTTGCTTTCCATCGTTTCTGAAAACTTCACAAAAATAATCTTATGTTAAGGGTCTTGTCTATTGTTTCGATTAAATAATCATCAATTTGAGCTGGTGGAATAATTTCAGTTGGCTAATGGAAACGTATTTCATTAAATTGATGTTCGGTTCAAAGGATAGTGTTGGCGTAGAGTCGATGGAAATATATTTTTCTGGAAAATATATTTTTAAAACTGTATGACCGTAAACATTTTGTTCGTCTGTTTGCTGATATAGCTGCTTCTACTCCTACTATTTGCGAAATAAATTTCTTGGTATCCAGTTGTTATAACGGTCGAAGATTCCATTAGGTTTAAAAAACGTGAAATCTTTTATCTTTGATGATTTCAAGTGCACGAAACATACGTAAGTGAAGTATCGAAAGAAAAGGTTGTTTTTCACAATGAGTTTTGAAGGTTAAGGACAGCTTTCTTGGAAATTTGGGAGTTTTTGTTGAAAGGATTTATCGATGACTTGATTAAGGATAAATCTTAAAAATTTATTAGTGACCATATTAAATAGACCTTAGTTTTGAGTGAAATATGCGTGGAAAATGGTGCATTTCATTTCAATTTGGAACAAAAGAAATATACTTTGAGGGCAATCTTTGTCAAGAAAATATGAAAAGCAGACAAGTCTTTTTGTAAATGCTTTCAAAAATGTACCAAAATAATAACAAATTATACAACCAATTAATCACGAAATAACATCAATTCGTGTGGAATACTTCTTCAAATTGGAAAACTTCAATTTATCAGAGATTCTACTAAAGATATGTATCTTTACTTGTGGTTCAGTAATCAGTTCAGTATCTAAATGATCTTTTTATAGAATCATCTCAAAACTATTTCTTGTAGTGTCGTTGCTTTTATGTTTGCCGAATTTCAATGAAAACCGTAATATAAAGTACATGTGTCAAAACTACTGCAAAAAAGCCATAAAACACATGATACTGCGGTACTACGGTATGGTGAAGTTTTTTGTGTCTTCAGTATTTCAAGCTATCTTTCATAGAACGGTGCTGTAAAAAGGATAATAAAACTTGGAAATAGTCGTTTATCCCAAATCTGGAGAAAACGATTGCAATGCCATAGCTATTGTGAGCGAATAACGTTGACAAGGGTAGTAAGGTGTTTCTATTTATTGCTTACGGTTTCTAAGCAAAGTTTCTTTTTAGGAGACGATTAACTGTGTTTATTAACTTCCCAGTATATGGGAAGTTCTTGTAATCGCCTCGAAAATCGAAATTGGAATTTTCAACATTTCTTTACGTTTTGAGGTCTATAGAGTATATATAAATTGTTTTTAGAAAGGGAGATGTATGTGTGTACGTACGTACGTTCTTGGACAGTTTTTTCTACAAGCATTACTCACGCAAACAATGTCGTATTGACTTCGTTAAGGTGTCAATCGAAGCGTCTTTGCAATCTTAAAAGCTGGTTAGTTTTAGGGATACTTCGGTCGGGGGGGTTTGTTGTTTTGCCCCTTTGAAGGCCATTTCTGTCATGCGTTACATATCGCGAACTAAACGTACAATTTGCTTCATCAAGGTGTCAATCGACGCGTATTAACATTTGTGTGAATCTATCAAATTTTTAAAAAAATCGTTTCAGCCGTTTTTTAATTTAAGAAAAAAAATGCAAAAAGTTAGGTTTTTTTATAAACAATGAATTTTTAACCTGATTTACGAAAGACAGTATTCAATTTTTATAAAATTTATACATTTAAAGCAATGCTTGTAAAAACAACATCAAAACTTTCTCTCATGATTACGTAAAAAATTAAATAAAAAATAAAAAATCATTAACAGGCATCATGATTTTCAAGGTCATTTCTGTCGTGCATTATACATATCTCGCGAACCAAACATACGATTTGCATGGTTAAAATGTCAATCAACGCGTATTAACATTAGTGTGAATCTGTCAAATTTTAAAAAAAATCGTTGCAGCCGTTTTTTAATTTAAGAAAAAAAAGTGCAAAAAATTAGGGTTTTTTTATAAACAATAAATTTTTAACCTGATTTACGAAAGACAGTATTCAATTTTTATGAAATTTATATACTTCAAGCAGTGTTTGTAAAAGCATCATCAAAACTTTTCCTCATGATAACAAGAAACATTAAATAAAAAATAAAAAATTATTAACAGTCATCATGATCTTCGAGGTCATTTCTTCCATTCACTATATCTCACGAACCAGATATAACATTTGCATTATTAAGGTGTTAATCGACGTGTTTTAAAATCTCTTTGATTATTTTAACATTATAAAGATCCGTTCCAGCGTTTTTTTTAATTTAATAGAAAAAAATGAGAAAACTAAGGGTTTTTTCATAAAAAATATTTTTTCAACCTGATTTGCACAACACAGTAATACCTGTTTATAAAATTTATACATTGTTATCAGTTTTTGAAGAAAAACCAGCAAAACTTTTTCATGATTCTGAAAAAATTCAATTAAAAATAAAAAAAATCATTCATATTTACCATATGAAAAGGGTTCTTCCGAATGATATTAGCTTATATCTTTTATTCTAAAGACTTTGTTGCAAATTCAATCAAAGTTTTAAAATGTTTGGATAATTTCAGCAGATTTTTAATAGTTTTTGCAGTCTTTTAATTAAAAAACGCGGCTTAAATTTTGAAAACCCTCAAAATTTCAATCAAATTTGCATTTGTGGTAATCAATCATCATCTCCCATCCACCAAAAGCCTTACGTAATCAGTGGATGCTCCCGTAGATGATATGATTCATATTGACTCATTCCTGTTACTGCTATAAATACCTCTCATTGTTATTACTGAAAGTAGTATTATTTTCGAAATTATTATTGTGTTTAATATTGTTAATGTTTATCTAGATATTACTGGGAAGTTGACCGTGTGGACCTCAAGGGTCGCACTTTGCGGCTTGTTTTATATTATTTTGTGGTTTGCTATAAAGATTATAAGCTATTTAAACCCATAATAGCACTTCTTCCGTAAAAAAATGAATTTTAGATCCGAGAAACTATCAAAATTGGTTAAGTTTTACTGTTTTTACGTTGCTTTTCAGTTGAAACATCTTTGCTTGTAACGTTGCGTTCTAAAGATGGGCTTGAAGAAAGTCCAAATGTAATACATTCAGTTATAGTTGGCTGCAGATTTTCTTAATACTCTAGTACAACATGTCCTAATTATATTGTAGAAAATCCTAATTTTTAGTTATATCTTAGCCACCTATAAATAAATTAGAGAATACCTGAAAGAGAATCATAGAATAATTTTCTATTTGAACACTATTCAAAAACAATTTTTCATTCAGTTTTAGTTGGTTCTAAAATATTGTCTTTGATTGAAAATGGACAACAAACACACTTGTTTTCAGTAATGGATTTTTATTCTAATGTGAAGTGAATATCTTCGTTTTAATTTAATAGATACCTACCTACTGGTATAGTTTATTATACCAAATAGAACACATAAACATTTGAAATTCTGTTAGCAATATTATCGTTATTAAAAAATTGTTTGATTTGATTAAAAGTTATTGTGATCGATGGTGTGAAGTACATAAAGTGGCTTTTTCGAAAGAATATTTTTTTCCAACAGTTTGGCACAGTCATGTGTTGATTGTCTGATGATGTAGAAGATACTTTAAATGAATAATATTTGCCTTACTAACTCTTTGTTAAATTCAATGAGCTGATTTCATTATTAATGTCACTTAAATTTAATGTTTAATGGGAAGTTGATCGTGTGGACCACTAGAGTCGAACCTCGCGGCGTGTTACCTTTGGATTCTGTTATTTACGAGTACAAGTCTTTACGAAATTTCAATGCAAGCAAACTTAAAAGATAAGGTGCAGAACCCTCAGCCATAATTCTCACGGGCCGCAACTGAGTCATCTCGTTTTTACTTGCTGCCAAACGTTGATAACAACTTTAATGCCATGAATTTAAATTTGCAGAGCTTCGATGAAGAATAAAGTAAATGCATACATATAATTTTGACGGGATGCCAACAATTCAAAATCTAAAGCTGCTTAGAATTACACAAAATTTTGTTTACATTTATTTTTTGTTATATATGCTATAACTTGCATGGAGCGAAGTTCACAATATGCGCATCTCGTTGCCAAAAGGAAATAAAAAAGAAAAAAATGATGCAATGATGTAATTATTTCAGTTAAACTATGAAAACAA
Organism: Oxycera nigricornis; assembly: GCA_963942545.1. Lineage (NCBI taxonomy): Eukaryota > Metazoa > Arthropoda > Insecta > Diptera > Stratiomyidae > Oxycera > Oxycera nigricornis. The sequence goes on from OZ012662.1 coordinate 82,133,419, forward strand.
TTGAATATGCAATTTCGAAAAGGGCACATGTCTGAATATTTAAACTTTTCAGAAAATGAACATGTCCTCTTAGCAGCATCATTTAAATGAGGATCTTTTATTTTAACACTTAATTTCTTCACACTTACTCCAAACGTCAATCTGTGGCCTACCAAATGATAAATCAAAATTAAAATTAAAATATTGCCGAAAGAACTGATAGTTAACTTTGCCTGTCATTTCAGGATTCTTGTGCAGAAACATTTCATGTATTTTTTTAATATTTAATGATGATGAAAAATACAGTTTCTTAGTGTCGTTGTGTCGTTCGAATAATGAATTTCTTTCTTGTCAAAGCCAAAGCAATATTCGCCAGGAATAATGTTACTTCTTGAACCAATTGCTTTCCCTCTAAGATCTTGTGGTATTTTATTCTCCTTTTTTAATTCTGTCAGACGTCTGCATCTTTTAACGGTTATTCCACATAAACTTATAAAAGCAGATTTACATACTTTTTTTCAGAGCCAATTTCCACATAATATTCGCAAGAAACCGTTTTATGTTTTGGGTTTGCTAGATCGTTGGTACGTTTTAAAATGTCTTTAGGTATAAATCTCTTGATCATACCTTGAAAATAGATATCTTGTTCATTTTTCGTTCCATAGGAATTGATTTTTTTAATTAAATCATTCATATGATCTTCAGATAAACCATCAAAACATTTTTTGCGACATCTAGAAACATAATATTGGTCGTCAACAACTATAACTCACGTTAATACATGCACATATATGCATTATTTACAAGCATATTATTAAAATACATTACTTAAAGAAAAAAGCAAAATAAGGAAATTTTACCTGCAAGCCTCTCCCGTTTGTCGTCTTGGCACTTATTTTCCTTTGTGATTTTCATGAGGTAAACCTTTTATTTTAGCTGTTTTTATCACAACATGTCTATATTTCTGGTTATTTCTTGCTCCTCTTTTTTTTTTTTGGGAACCTCATTCTCAGAATCAGAACTCATTATGGAAGCGTAACGGCACGTCTATACTAGCTTCAGACAGCGCAATGACTGATAAATGACGCACTATGTTTGTTGTTTTGAATTACAACAACAAAAGAGGCTGAATTATTATGGAAGTTAACGGTCTTATGTTACAATAAATTCTAAAAGGGCACATCTCTTGGAGTTGTGACCTTTTCGAAATTATTTCTGTACACGCCATGATATCGATAGTACAACAAATATCAAAGATGTTCCCTTTTCGAGTATAATAAGTAGAAGGAAGCATTTAGAATTCATTGATTTGAAAAACCGTATTTTGCAGAATATGCGATATGTGCCCTTTTCGAAATTGCATATTCAATTTTTTCGTGATTTTTTATCCCGATAAACTGTAACCAAATATGTCAAAAGTTCTCAAAATGTGCCTTCTTGAATCTCTGTGACAAGTTTTTCTTTAAAGTGTTCATCAACCCAGGCCGCGTAGTCTGATGCTTGGTAACAGCTCTTAATCTGCAAGGTCTGGATTGGAAGGTGCAGCAGTATCATTTTTACATTTGATACAAATTAAAAAGCATATAATTAGCTGAGTAAACGCTGTTTCAGTGCTCGTTTCTATGGTACCTTGGACCAAAAGTTCTAAGTGATGTTGGGTAAATTTTTTTGAAAGCTAATATATCTTACATCTAACATATCATGTTCGAACGGGTCTATTTGACTTCTGTCTCGTTTGCTAAGTATACCAGGTTCTTCCATTAGAAATATATGAGTTTTATTGCCTTTCCTTTACGGTTTACGGTAGTAAGCTATAATCCTTTGAATGATTTCTATGTTAATAGTTCCTTGATGTTTTTGAATATTTTACACCTTTTTAAAATTACTTTTGAATTTTGACTTAACTTGTTCTCAGTTTCAGTTTCTATATTTTTTATCTCAAATTGGACATGTCCTTCGTGTCAGATATTTTCATTTAAAGAAAATTGGATTATGGTTGGTTACGAGAACAATAATTGTCTGAACTAACAGCATTGTTCTCGACAAATTCAATTGGATACGTTTTGTTAAAGGACATTGATGGCTAAGAGAAATTTAATTTATTGAAATGCTAGGCGTGATCATTGATTTAATGTTTGTATTAAACTAACTATTCAATATATATTTCTAAAACATGTATCCTATCTTTTGATTATTCTTCATAAAAACCACATGGTTTTCATTAAAAATATAAAGTTATTGTATGGATTTGATGGGAATGTAAATATAAATACCTAAATAAATGCATTATGATAATATATACCTCACTTTTTATTATCGTTGCCTATTATAATTCGAAAACTATGTTATGACGACTAAGTGGCTTCCGAAAATTTTCTGACTAAAATATTCATTACATTTCAGGTGATAATTTCATATATCGGCTGAGACGTCTCTGAAAATATTTAACAGGTAAGTTGGCCTTTTCTTTCTCTTTATCATCAAAGTGAAGCAAATATTCTCTCAAGCGAGTGTATCTGGCTTACAAACAAAGTTTTTGAAGGCAATCAATACCTTATTCATTGAATTTTTTTGTGTAGTAATATTTGAAAATATCGATTTTACAATAAAAAAAATCGAAAACTAAACACTAACATAATCGTGGTCACACATCTGAAATTTACTCGTGTTCCCAAGTGGACAGAAGCCTCATCAACCAACCGACAAAGCTTTTCTCGCAGCCGTCATCGCGTTTACAAGCGACGAATGATCATGCGGCTGCACATTAGAGTGCGCTTTGTTTGAAGCGAGTTTTGTTAGTCAATTTCAAGACAAATCGGCTCGAAGGAAACATGTACTGATGAAAATATGCAAATATGCAAAACACATTGCCGGCCAAAGTACAAATAATCCTGTCCAGGTCCTGTAAGTTTTGGGCTGGCAGGAAAGTTTATATTGCAATGCGTGGTCAGTTAGATTTATTAACTTCCAAGTATATGGGAAGTTCTTGTAATCGCCTCGAAAATCGAAATTGAAATTTTCAACTTTTCTTTAAGTTTTGAGGTCTATAGAGTATATATAAAGTGTTTTTAGAAATAAGTATGTATGTGTGTGTGTGTATGTACGTACGTACGTACGTATGTGCGTTCGCGGGCAGTTTTTCTACGAGCATAACTCACGTAAACAAAGCCGTATCGACTTCGTTAAGGTGTCAATCGAAGCGTCTTTGCAATCTTGAGAACTGATTAGTTTTTGGGAAACTTCGTTCGGGGGGGTTTGCTGTTTTCACCCCTTGAAGGTCAACCACGTTATGCGCTATATCTCACGAACCAAACATGCGATTTTTATCATTAAGGTAGCAGTTGACGCGTATTAACATTTACGTGATTCCGTCAAATTTTTAAAAAAATCGTTGGAGCGGTTTTTAAATTTTCTGAAAAAAAAAAGCAAAAAATTGTTTTTTTTTCAAAAATATCAAATTTTTAACTTGATTTTCAACACGCAGTAATAAATGTTTATAAAATTTATACACTCCAAACAGTTCTCGTGAAAAAACTACCAAATGTTTTTTTCATGATTGCGCAAAAAATTTAATTAAAAATAAACAAGCCGTGAGGTGCGACCCTTGAGGTCCACACGTACAACTTCCCAGTAATATTTACATAAATATTAAAAATAGTAAACACAATAATAATTATGGAAATAATACTACTTTTAATAATAAAAATGTACCTCTCATAAAAGTTATTAGAATGACTTAATATTAATCGTAACATCTACGCGAGCGTCAATTGATTACGTAAAGATTTTCGTGGATTGGTTTGATTTAATATTCACGTGGATCAATCGGAGGGGGGACAGGTTACAAAGCCTTTTCTACGTTATATGTTATTTTCATATCAGTAGTAGTGTGTTCCTATCAGTAACACGTTATAATTTGTGCTCCCCAATTTCTGTAATTTTTACGCTAAATAATTGCAATTTGGTTTAACCTACAATTCTGTCTCTGCTCACAAAGTGTATAGTGTAGTGTAGAATTACTATGCTCCACAAGTGCTTTCTGTGTCCGACAAAAAAAGCCACTTTGGGCGAGGATGCTGATAAATGCTCTAAATGTAATGCACATTATCATCGTTCTTGCGGAGTCAGAGCTAAACCTGATAGCAACGGTATTTGTAAGGCCTGCTGTGGCATTTTGATTGCTGCGGCAAGTTCAGCTAGTAGTTCGGCAGTGAACATGTTTAATGATGAATTGGGTACTGTTAGTGATCAAGTAACAGAAGCCGAGTTTAATGAAATGGATAACAATTTGAAGATCTTATACAAGTTAATTTCGAATAAAATTGATATAATTGAGAAAGAGATGGATTCTACTGCAGTTGCGTTCAATAAAAGGATCTTTGATATCGAAGAAAGAATCGATTTACTTGAAAAAGACAATGCGTGTATGTTGGAAGGAATTATCAGTGAAATAAAAAACAGAAAATATCGTGAAAATAATATCATTCTTTACAATATGCCAGACTCTAAAAAAGCGGCGTCCACGGATCTTAAAGCTTTTATGGATTTATTTAAGAATGGTGCCGTAGAAGTTCCATTTTCTCCAAATGACATTAAAGTCTATCCTTTAGGAAATAAATACGTGTTTGGTGCTATACGTCCACTCAAAGTTGTTTTACCATCCAACGATTTGGTTCATTGGGTCTTCCATCATAAAAAAAATATTTGCAACGACCAATTGATCATTTCGGGTGATTTAACTCCCAAGCAGAGAGAATACCGAACCAAAGTTATGCGTGAACTTAAAGCTCGTCAGGATAAAGGCGAGAAAGACATTTATATCAAGTATGCAAATGGTGTGCCAACTATTGTCATGGATGGGCCAAGAAATTCTAATAATGCATCCAATCTGCATTCTCCGGGGAACACTGCGTCGGAATAGGAATCAGTCAGCCCCACAAATCTTAATATTCTGTACCAAAATGTGCACAGTATAAGACGTAGACTTAATATGGTAAGGTCTTTTGCTAATGCCATTGGTGATCCGGACTGTTTGATCTTAACTGAGACGTGGCTGAATGACGATATTCTTGATTCGGAGTTAGGCTTGAGTAATTTTAACTTGATTCGATGCGATAGATCCATATTTTCCAGTGTTAAGGGCGATGGTGGAGGAGTTTTAATTGCCATTAATAAGAAATTCCAATTTGAAAAAATTGTAATAACTGATAATTCTTTTGAATTAATTTTTATAAAAGTCTTATTGTTGGACTCAAGTCTCATTGTAGGTGTATGTTACATTCCCCCTAACCTAAAATCTGACTATTATAATGAATTCATCAGCTGCATACAAACAACTTTGGGTGACTTATTGTCTGATCTAGTTAACTTTAAATTCTGTTTAGTCGGGGATTTTAATATTCCGGGTTATGAATGGATTATGAATGATAAATTTTCTACAGCTGTGGGCTTCCATAAAAATGTTAATTTTAGAGACGCGGCTAGATTAATGAGTGATTGGTGTAAAATTTATAAATTAGTGCAATTAAATACTGTTAAAAATAAATCAAATAATGTACTAGATCTAATATTTACTAACGTTTACACAGCGAAAGCTGAATTGAGTGATTACTACTTAATAGAATGTGATGAATTTCACTCTCCTCTAGCCATTACATTACCAGTACCTAAAATTAAATTTATTGAAACTACTGAAACAATATTCGACTATAAAAATGCAAATTATCCGGAAATCTCTAATGAACTATCTAACATTCATATCCCTGTTAGCATTGAGTCAGAATCCGAATTTGACGAGACAATGTTGCTAATTGATTTAAAAATTTCCGAAATTATTAATAACTTTGTACCAAAGTTGAAATTAAAAAAGAAATCTTTTCCAATATGGTTCTCTAATGAGTTAAAAGCAGCAATCATAAATAAAAAGATTCTTCATAAGCGATTTAAAGAACATAATTCTAATTTCTACTACGAAGAATTTAAAAAAGTAAGATGCTATTGTAAAGTTTTACTAGCAAGAGATGAAAGGGAGTATTTAATGTCCATAAAAGAATCCTTAGTAGATAACTCGAAATCATTTTTCAAATTTGTCAATTCCTTAAGTTCTTCTGGCTTCATTCCTTCCACTTTACATCTGGATGGTCAAATTGCTACAAATGGTATGGATATTGTCAATCTTTTTGCGCAGAAATTTGGAAGTGTCTTACGTGATCTTGATTTGAGCAGCACACTAGTCAATTTTGAATACTTTGATTTGTACAACAGCATGGTTTTTTCAAAAGAGGAAATAGAGGAGTGTATTGAGAACCTTAAAGGCACGAATTGCCCTGGCCCAGACAAAGTACATCCGTTAATTATTATTAATTGCTGTGATTCTGTAAAAATTTGGTTCACTGATTTATTAAACTTATCTATTAAGCTAGGAATTTTTCCGGCTTCATGGAAGGTTTCGTACTTAAATCCTTTCCATAAAAGTGGTGATCTGACAGACGTTAATAATTATAGGCCAATAAATAAATATAACATTTTTGCTAAAATGTTTGAAGATTTGGTACATACGAAAATGTATCCTTTTTTTCGGAAATACATTATACCAAATCAACATGGGTTTCTGGATGGTCGTTCTACTGTGACTAATTTAATGGTTTATTCTGAATACATTAACATGCATCTAAATAAGAAGAACAGAGTTGATGCTATCTATATTGACTTCTCGTGTGCTTTTGACTTAGTGAACCTTGACCTTTTATTAAGGAAACTGATGGCTTATGGAGTGGGAGGTTCATTATTAAAATGGTTTCAGTCCTACTTAAATGATCGGAAGCAAATTGTAAAAGTAAACAATTTTTTATCTAAACCAATTGATGTGCTTTCCGGAGTTGGTCAAGGGACACGTTTAGGTCCCTTATTATTTTTGATATTTATTAATGACATCACACATTATATATCGTCAAGTGAAATTTTGATATTTGTGGACGACACTAAACTCTATCGAGTGATTAAAGATTTTTCTGATGTTCAATTGCTACAGCATGACATTGACTCTCTAATATTTTGGTGTCAACTTAATGGTTTGAAGTGCAACCCTAAAAAGTGTCACTCATTGAGCTTTAGTAAATTTCCCATGTCTGCAAATTTATATTATTTAAAAGGGGTTTCATTAGAATCTGTAGATTATATTTAAGATTTGAGTGTAGTTTTTGACTCAAAAATGACATTGAAAAGTCACATTGAATATCTTGACGTCAAGGTAAGGAAACAAATTTATTTTATCAAGAGATTTTCAGGAAAGTTTAGTTCTTTAAAAACATTTAGATCACTGTATTTTTCTTTCATATACCCTAGATTGATGTATGCGTCTACTATTTGGAGACCCACGACAAATGAACTGATAAAAAAACTTGAAGCAGTTAACACATTATATTTAAGATATGCTGCTTTTAAAACTGGGAACCCAATGAGTTTTGATGATCATAATTTTTCCAGAACTTATTTAAGATTCTCGATTTCAACTTTGGATTCAGCTAGAGATAAAGTAGATTTGCTCTTTGCATTTAAGATCCTTACAAATCGTATAGACTGCATCGAGGTTCTTGATAAATTTGAATTTTATGTTCCACCAAGAGTATTAAGAACTAACGGCATTCTCTTTGATTATCCAACATTACTAATTGGCCAAAAACAATCTATCATTATGAGATTGTCTGAAATTTCTAATAGTTACTCTGAATGGTTTGATATTTATAATTGTACACTTGATAATATAAGAAATAAATCGCTTTGCTTATTAAAATATTCTAAGATATAAATAGAATTCAATATTAGTTAATAAATATTTTTTTAAACTTATAATGAGCATTATATTACTGATAGTGAATGCACAATTATGCTAAATTTGTAAATTTCATTGTATGGGGCTGCCCCGTTGAAATTAAACAATAAACAATAAACAATATCGATACTTGAAGGACAAAACAGCGCTAGCAAAAATAAATGCAGTTTTTGTTTTTACGCCCACTGAAGAGATTTTGTCGCGTGATGGCCATTTTGAATAGTTGCGATCAAAATTGCCAGCACTTCGGCATAATCACTGACTTTGTATTTTTTCACGATTTTACATCAATGAAACGTTTTGAGAAACATTGATTATGCAGTGAAATATTTTTGACTGCAATTGAACATATTTGTTCAATTGCACGTAAAAAGTAAAATATATGTATTACAAATGATGACGGAAGTAACTGAAATTTTACGAATACTAAAGAACAAAACTCCTTAAAACTACAATTTTTTATTTGATGAAAGCTTTTCAAAGCATATGATTTTAAAAAGTGTTGACTAAAAAACATTTTACCATTCAAAACGTTGATTACCACAATTGCAAATTTGATTTGATTTGTATTGGTTTTGAAAATTTAAGCAGTTTTTTCATTAAAGTTAAAACACGGTTCTGCGAAGACTATTTAAAATCTCCGCAAATTATGCAAATAATAATAAACTTTGATTGACTTTACAACAATGTCTTTAGAATAAGAGATTTAAGGTATACAAATTCGTTTGAACCCTTTTTACATGGTGACTTTGAATGATTTTTTTTATTTTTAATTCAATTTGTTTTGAAATCAGGGGAAAATATTTTGCTGGTCTCTCTACAGAAATTGATAAAAGTTTATAAATTTTATAAACATTTATTATTACGATGTATATTACATTAACTATTAATTAATTTTTTTATGAAAAAAACACTAATTTTCAATATATTTTTTTATAAAATTAAAAAAATGGCTTTAAAATTTTTTTTAAAATTTAAAAACATCGTTAAAATGTTAATACGCGTCGATTGACACCTTAATGATGCAAAGATTATATTTGGTGCTCGAGATATAATGATTAACATAAACGACCATGAAGGACATGATGACTTTTAATGATTTTTAACTTCCCAGTATATGGGAAGTTCTTGTAATCGCCTCGAAAATCGAAATTGAAATTTTCAACTTTTCTTTTAACTCATTCCTGTTACTGCTATGAATACCCTTCATTTTTATTATTTAAAGTATTATTATTTTGAAAATTATTATTGTGTTTAATATTTTTAATGTTTATCTAGATATTACTGGGAAGTTGACCGTGTGGACCTCAAGGGTCGCACTTCGCGGCTTGTTTGAAGATAATTTTATTACAAGTCACTTGCGGTATTGTTTGTTCTAATCACTGTTCACTGGCGGGAGTTACCACATCTCAAAGGGGAAAAGTAACATGGAAAACACATTTTGGAGTCAAATAATCTGCTTCCGATGACAAACCCCACAGCTCAAAACTCACGGAGCATTTTGAGGGGCAGACAGATTTTTTGCTACAATATGTAGTGTATCTCACTGTCAAATTAAGTTCCCGATTTTGCGGTTGCAACTCTCATCCTTTGCGCGCCATCTTGAAAAAAAGTGGAACATCATGGATCTTAAAAACCAAAAAGTTGTGTAGGAAAAATTTGTGTGGAATTTACTATGCAGCAACTTGTGCATACACTACTTTCACTTGGAATCAATAATAAAAACTACGGAAAGGGAAGATCATCTTTCGAGCGCGTTTTCTCTTTTACCACGAGAATCTTCGAAGTTTACGTCAATATGTCTTTTTTATGTTAATTTTTTTGTACAGTACCCATCATGTTCAGTTTAGGGGTGCACTTTTTTAAACATGTCGTGTCTCCGAAAGGGCTAATCCTCAGGTAATCCTTACCACATTATTAAAGCTTTTGTCGTTTAAAGGAATGGTTGTGGATTTCTAAAGTCAATCTCGTCATTTTCTTCAGGTATTGTCCGAAAACGGTATTGTGCACTTATAACCATTAGTTTTTGATAATCGTTATCCAAGTTTTCTTTGGCCAATAAAATCAACGCTCACCAATAGCTGCAATTACTGCGGGGTCCGAATTTTCCAGCTGTATTTCCAAAGTATGGTCCAGATTCTTTTTCAATGTAATCATGAATCAGAAATTAAAAGCTGATTCATGAGAAAAAGTATCGCATATTCGATTTAATTTAATAATTGGGTTTATATCTTGTAAACATGATTCCTATCGTTTTCACCACCAATGTTGGATGTTTTCCACATTTTTTTAACGAAGTTTTTTGGGCCACCGAAATCTGTCCTCACTCGCCAGTCGTGTATTTGGCTCAAAAGTGCATTATTCACGTGACTTATTTCCATTCAGGATGCATAAACTTCCGTCAGTGTACAGTAAATACCGCAAACAGTTTGTAACAAAATCGTCTTAAAGTAATTTGCGAACTTGTCAAAGTAGGGTATACAAGTCGCTGCAGATTGCATTTCAGACAGGCTTACCATACAAAACTTTTTGATGAGTGTCATGGTTTCTGAGATATGCTGCGTTCCAATTTTGTTTCTTTTCAAGATGGTGCGCAGAGGATTTTAACTGCATTCCCAGAAACTTGAAACTTAGCTCACTATTGTAATTGCCACACATTTCAATAAAAAACTGCCAGCCCAAATGCTCAGGTGAAATACCATTTGACTGCTCTTATATTTCTACCATCCTTGTGTTGTTCCCTCAGATAATCAAAACAAATGCAAGTTTTTCGTGGGCACCATTAATACGCTGCATATGAAAATTCGAAGGCATGCACAAGATTCCAAAGTCCGACTTCCTCTTCATCTGCACTAGGACCATCTATAAATCTATTTGTTGTCAATGAGACCTCCTTAAAAGGTTGATTAAGTACTTTCTCTCCGGGTATTGCAGTGAATGTATAATTTTTGTTTCATATCAGTTTGACCTAAGACAGAGCTCTACAAGCTCTAACATACTAGGCAATTAACGCCTCCTTCACGTTATGAGAGTTTGAGTTATTGTAATTCAAAATTGGAAGCTAATACAGAAGTCATTTGGTAATCGAACATTTAAAAATATTCTAAAATACAAAATGGTGGATATGTTTTTAGTTGCCGTTAAAATGCTACATCACGGAATTCATGCCAAAAAACCAAATATCTTTTTATATTGTGTATCCTTTATCATGATTTTTGCAAAAAGTAACCCATTATTTATTCAAAATGTATTTCTTTGAATTTCCATAGTAATTTTCACTTTCGAAACAGATATTATTACATGACTTATGTTGTTGAATCTGTTTTCCTCAAATAAAAATAAAAATTACCAAATATTCAAAATAAAGTTGGGATTATCTGTCAAAATTTTCATCACATAGTTTTGATAACATACTATATATGAGTTTCGGCAGTTTTATTATGTTTTGCACCACAGATAATAGTCAGATGTCCACTTTGAGTTTCAATTTATCATAAATCAAATCTTTGAAAATTAAGTCATGAAATCCAAAGCAAAACTACGTGAGGTACCAAGATTTGAAATCGAATTGTTTTTGCAAGTAAAACGTGCAAATTTAAATGCTATCTAAATATTCCATATTGTTAAAAAGATAGCATTCCAACTGATTTTAAGTGCTCAAATGTCTACAGAATAAACTGCTAAACTGCAGTTCAAAGAATTTTGTAAAGCGATGCAAAATTTGTCCAACAACATATTCACCTAAAGGCTAATTGGGTGTGCAATTAGTTCATATGAAGTGAGTTATTTTCCACGTAGGCAACCGTAATAACCCACGGGGAAATAAAACACTTAAAATTAATTTACTCTTAAAACCATCGCAACATCATTCACCTGTCGGCTTGTGATGTTTCTCAGCACAAGTAAAAGCAAATTAGTAAAGTGAACTTGAAACATTGATAAAGAAAAATAAATTAGCTGTGTAAACAATTTCACAGGGAGTTTTGAACCTGTGCTATAAGTGGGCACTTAAAAAAAAGATCAATGAAATTTACCTTGGTTTCAATTATTTTGGTATGAAAATTACGTTACAGCTAATTAAAGTGCGATCTACTCTTAAACATTTATATCAAATTAACATAACAGAAAGAGACAACATAATACTTGAGGAAAGTGTGAGAAAATCTTTTGGAAAACAAACAACACGGCCATAATTAACTTCCCAGTATATGGGAAGTTCTTGTAATCGCCTCGAAAATCGAAATTGAAATTTTCAACATTTCTTTACGTTTTGAGGTCTTACGAGTATATTTTAAGTGTTTTTAGAAAGAAGTATGTGTGTGTGTGTGTGTGTATGTACGTACGTCCGTACGTACGTATGTGCGTTCGTGGACAGTTTTTTCTACGAGCATAACTCACGTAAACAAAGTCTTATCGACTTTGTTGAGGTGTCAATCGAAGCGTCTTTGCAATTTTAAGAGCTGATTAGTTTTTGGGACACTTCGGTCGGGGGGGTTTGTTGTTTTGTCCGTTTGAAGGTCATTTCTGTCATGCGTTATATCTCTCGAAACAAACATGCGATTTTCATCATTAAGGTGTCAATCGACGCGTATTAACATAAATGTGATTCTAGCAAGTTTTAAAAAAAAATTCCTGGAAGCGTTTTTTAATTTTTTTGAAAAAAGTGCAAAAAATTAGGTTTTTTTCCATAAACAGTAAATTTTTAACCTGATTTTCGAAACACAGTAATCAATATTTATAAAATTTATATACTTCAAACAGTTTTTGTACAAATGCCAACAAAACTTTCTCTCATGATCACAAAAAAAATTAAATTAAAAATCAAAAATCATTAAAAGTCATCATGATTTCAAGGTCATTTCTGCCATTCACTATATCTCACGAACCAAATATAATATTTGCATCACATAGGTGTCAATCGCCGTGTATGAAATTTTTTGTAATGTTTTTATATTTAAAAAAATCGTTGGAGGCGTTTTTTAATTTAACAAAAAAAATGCAAAAATTTAGGATTTTTTCATAAAAAATAAATTTGTTAACCAGATATGCACAATACGAAAATTAATGTTTATAAAATTTATAGATCCTTATCAACTTTTGGGGTCAAACCAGTAAAATCCTTTTCCATGATGTTTAAAAAAATTAAATTAAAAAGAAAAAAACCGTTCAAAGTCGCCATGTAAAAAGTGTTCATATGAATGATGTTACCCGACTACTCTTTTTCTGAAGACATTGTTGTTAAGCCAATCACAGTTTATTAATATTTGCATAATTTAAGCAGATTTTTAATAGTCTTCATAGCACCGTGTTTTAATTTTTATATCAAAACTGCTTAAATTTTGAAAATCAAAAAAAATTAATCAAAATTTCATTTGTCGCAATGAACGCTTTGAATGGTAAAATGTTTCGTAGTCAATACTTTGCTAGATCATATGCTATAAAAAAAGCTTTCATCAATATGAAAATAACAAATAACGTAGAACCCCCCCCCCCCCATTTATCCGCGTGAATATTCAATCAAATCAATCTGTCCCCGTCGACCAAAAACCTTACGTAATCAATTGACGCTCCCGTAGATGATACGATTAATATTAAGTCATTCCAGTTACTGTTATGTGAGATACATTATTATTATTATTTAAAGTAATATTATTTTCATAATTACTATTTTGGTTAGTATTTTTAATATTTATGTAAATATTACTGGGACCGTGTGGACCTGAAGGGTCGCACCCCGCGGCTTGTTTTTCATGCTGTTGACAAGTGGTTTCATTTAACAATTGACAAAAAACACATTGACTGTTCAAAACTCTGCGTTAATTCGTTAAATTCTTGAGTTTCATCGAGCAATAATTTATGTGAAAATCAAATGTAGATCAAACGAAGGAAAGTTAAATAATGTGTGTGTTAAATAATGTGTGTTGTTGTACATGTTTCAATGGTAGAAGTCTCTAGAAATTAAAATTTGATAATACTGTTATTGCTCTTTTGAACAAAGAATTATTTCATCGATAACATTGAAAGCTATATTGTTGTTGCTGCAATAACACTTCGATTCTTAGATTTTTTTAAATGTTCACTCAATCACAACCAAAGTTGGTTTTTGAACCTTTGCCTGTAGCATTTTGGAACTCAACGGACTTTTCTGGCTTTCGCGATTTCAATTTTATTCTAAAATGGTAAAAAAATAGTTTTATTAAATATTTTGCCAATATTTAACTGTGAAAACTACGAACACTTGAAAATACCTTTATTAATATTTTCCAAAAATAATTAAATCTTAACAAAAATTTGAAGAAACAACTTACTTGCTGCTAATGCAGCAGTACAAACGTTTAATAATATTCAAATGGCCCTTATATAATTTATGCGAAATATAAAAGCATCCTTGGATGCATTTTAACACTATGATTCAGATAAACAAGCAACAAACGTTCACCTAATTTCGAGTTTAGTTATTATAACATTATTTTTAACTTCTCAGTAAATGGGAAGTTTTTGTAATCGCCTCCAAAACCGAAATTGAAATTTTCAACATATCTTTACGTTTTGAGGTCTATAGAGTATCCAAAAATTTTTTTTAAAAAGGGAGATGTATATGTGTGTGTGTTCGTACGTACGTACGCTCGTGGACACTTGTTCTACGAGCATGACTCACGTAAACAAAGTCGTATCGACTTCGTTGAGGTGTCAATCGAAATCTTTTTGCAATTTTATGAAGTGATTATTTGTTGTAAAACTTCGGTCGGTTGGCTTTTTTGTTTTGACCCTTCCAAGATAATTTCTGTCATGCACTATATCTCGGGAACGAAACATTTGATTTGCATTGCTAAGACGTCAATCGACGCGTGTAAACATTTCTATGATTCTTATAGTTTTTTTTATTTTAATAACAAAAGTAAACAAGCCGCGAAGTGCGACCCTTGAGGTCCACACGGTCAACTTCCCAGTAATATCTAGATAAACATTAAAAATATTAAACAAAATAATAATTTTAAAAATATTACTACTTTAAATAATAATAATGAGAGGTATTCATAGCAGCAACAGGAATGAGTTGATATTAATCATATCATCTACGGAAGGTATTTTTGGACTTCTCTCATTTAACCAGTTTTTTTATTAACACTAAAACACTGTAAAAACTATTAAAAATCTGCTCAAATTATGCAAATATTATAAAACTTCGATTGAATTTACAACAAATTCCTTAGAATAAAAGATATAAATTAATGTCATTCGTATGAACCCTCTATACATAATAACTTTGAATGATTTTTGATTTTTTATTTAGTTTTTTATAATCATGCAAAAAAGTTTTGCCGGTTTCTCTTCAAAAACTGATAAGAATGTATAAATTTTATAAAAATTTATTACTGTGCTGTGCAAATCAAGTTAAAAAATTATTTTTTATGAAAAAACCTTAAAACCCTAAAAGCCTAATTTTTTACATTTCTTTTATTAAATTAAAAAGCTGCTGAATTTTTTTTTATGTAATGTTAAAAAAATTGCAGCAATGTTAATAAACGTCTATTGACACCTTAATGATGCAAATATTATATCTGGTTCGTGAGATATAGTGAATGATAAAAATGACCTTGGAAATCATGATGACTTTTAATTATTTTTTATTTGTAATTTAATTTTTTACGTAATCATGAGAAAAAATTTTGAAATTGTTTCTACAAATATTGTTTGGAGTATAAAAATTTTATAAACACTGATTACTATGTTTCGCAAATCAGGTTATAAATTTATTGTTTATGAAAAAAAATCTAATTTTTTGCACTTTATTCTCTTAAATTAAAAAACGGCTCCAACAGTTTTTATAAAAATTTGATAGATTCACGCAAATGTTAATACGCGTCGATTGGCACCTTAACAATGCAAATCGTATGTTTGGTTCGTCAGATATAAAGCATGACAGAAATGGCCTTGAAGAACATGATGACTGTTAATGATTTTTTATTTTTTATTTGTTTTTTTTTTGTAATCATTAGAAAAAAACTTTGATGTCATTTTCAATAGAACTGTTTGGAGTATATAAATTTGATAAACATTGGTTACTGCAACTTGGAAATAAGGTTAAAAATTTATTGTTTTTGAAAAAAACGTTATTTTTTGCACTTTTTTTAAAAAAATTAAAAAACGGCTTCAAGAAATTTTTTAAAAACAAAATAGAATCACATAAATATAAATACGCGTCGATTGACACCTTATTCAAGAAAATCGTACGTTAGGTTCGCGAGATATAACGCATGACAGAAATGACCTTCAAACGGGCAAAACAGCAAACCCCCCCGACCGAAGTTTCCCAAAAACTGATCAGCTCTTAAAATTGCAAAGACGCTTCGATTGACACCTCAACGAAGTCGATACGACTTTGTTGACGTGAGTTATCGTCGTAGAAAAAAGTGTCCACGAACGTACATACACACACACACACACAAACACACACACACACATACATCTCCCTTTCTAAAAACACTTTATATATACTCTATAGACCTCAAAACGTAAAGAAATGTTGAAAATTTCAATTTCGATTTTCGAGGCGATTACAAGAACTTCCCATATACTGGGAAGTTAAAAAAAATTATGTTATTTCATGAAAAACAAATTTTTGATGAGACTTGCACACACATCAATGCTTTTAAAATTTGAAATGTTTTTCTAAAAAAAAACCGGTGGAATTTTTACAAATAAAGACAAAACACATTAAATTAAAGAATATAAATTCTAAAGACAGTGTTGTTATGTCAATCCAAGCTTATTGATATTTGCATAATTTGAGCAGATTTTGAGTAAATTTCACACATAATATTTTATTTTCATGAAAAAAAAGAAAACTTGATTTTTTTTCGGTCAAATTTACATTTGTAGTGACCAACGCTTTGGAATATCAGTATTTTGATGATGTCTTACTAAACAAAAAAACAACGTTTTTCGTGATTGCAAAACATATTCATACAAAAACAAAACAGCGTTCATGTTCATGTTATTAAGAGTAATACAACTGAATTTCACTTAATCGGTTCTTAAAAATCTCTTCTATCTAATTTGCATTTTTGTCCATAATTGCTTTTCGAAAGCAGCTATTTTAAGTTCCCATCAAATAAAACATCATGTTTTTTTTACATTCCATCAAAACGTTCATATAGAAACAATAAACAATAAATATGATGAATTAGTAAAGGGTATCAAATATGTAGACCATTTGTGAATTTTTTGAGTTCATTACTTGTAAGGTTTCGTAAGATTTCAGTCATTTCTTCCATTCTTTTAAGTGAATTTTTATGTTTAACATGTAATTAGACATCGTATTTGTACTGTGTATTACATGTTGTTTTAAGATCAACTTCAAAATATGAAATGAATATTAGAGTTCGAAGGTAAATGTTGTAATATGACAGATACATTAGTTTTCAATACTTTTCAAGACAAGAACTTCGCATATACTGGAAAGTTTATATGCTTTATATGCTTTAAAAATGTTTCATCAATTCAAAAATTGTAGCTTTTATTAGTTTCTTAGTTTAATTTTCAAAGGCGCTTCAGATTTTAATTACTTCTTATCCCATCTGTTGTGATACTTTTTATGTTTTATATACAATTGAACAGCGATTATTTGCAGCATATTTAATATTTTTCAAGACAAACTGCAAAGTAGAAAATAATTATTAGTCTCATTATTGTAGAATAAAAATTTTGAGCGTACCTATTCAAAATAGGCAAAAAATTTCAAGCATCGATATTGAAATCATAAATAACGTAAAAAAGGCTTTGTAACCTTTCACTTCTGCGATTGATCTGTGTGAAGATGCATACCAAATCAACTAAAATTGAAATTGCAAAGCAGTTTTTTAATTAAAATGAGAAACAGCACAGAGAAAATTATTAAAAATCCTATTTAAATATGCGAATATTAAAACGCATTGATATACCAATAATGCCTTTCGAGTAAGAGACATCAGGTCATATTATCCGTATCTATCCATTTTACATAGTGACTTTTAATGGTTTCTTTTATTTTCAATTAATTATTTTTGTAATCATGAAAAACATTTTTACTCTTTTTTTACAAAATCCGTTTGGAACATCCAAATTTAAAAGAATTGATTACTCATTGCGCAAGTCAGGTTGAAAGCTTATTTTTCATGAAGAAACCCTTATATTTTGAATTTTTTTTATGAAATTAAAAAGCTGCTCAACAATTTTTTTTATAAATTTAATAGAATCATAAAAATGTTTATACGCTTCGATTGACAACTTAAAGGTGCAAATATAATGTTCAGTTTGCGAGATAAAGAACTTAACAGAAATAATCTATAATGTGTCAAAACATAAAAAAACATACCAATCCTTTCGAAAATCTAAGTAACTCTTGAAATTGCAAATACGCTTCGATTGACATTTCAAAAAAGTCTATACGACTAGTATTACGCCATTTTTGATGTTAAAAAATGTCCACAAACGATCGTACACACACGCACACAAACAGGTTTTTTTCAAAAAATTTTTTAATATACTCTAAATATTTCAAAACGTAAGGATATGATCACAAGAACGTCCCATTTACTAAGAAGTTAAGGATTGTATGGAAAAATATTAACTTTTATAGCTTATATGATAAGTAGATACTTTACACAAAGCATCCACCTAATTCAAAACATAACAAGTGATTAAAATGCTGTCAGCGCAGCAAAGGTAGACAATATCGGTAAGCAATCGTACTAATCGTTGTATTTTATTTAAACTTCTACGTTCTAAACGAACTTTCAATAAAGGTATTTGTCATTGTAGCTATGAAATTTTGTGCCCTTTAGTTCGTCTCAGAATAGTGAAAATTTATTTCCGAAATTCGCGTTCTGTGCGAAAAACTTACTAAGCACTTAGTCCAATTTGTGGTCCTCATAAACGTCCAACTTAGCAGCTCATACGCAACACTAGAAGAAGAATGTCCACGCATACTCTCTTGAATGACGTTTATCCAACACGAGCTCGTAAAGTGCGTGCCAAGGCAGCTATCGCTGCTGTAGAGGGTAATGATATTGAGGAGGTAATGATATTGAGGAACAAAGACATGTTTTCTAGCGGCTGGAAAATCTCATCTCCGCGTAAGTTGGCTCTAATTAGGCGAAGAAATTCTAAGTAGGTAGTGTCTTGACCGCGTAGGAGGAATAGTACGAATATTGACCCAGTAACAAGTAATGGATATCTCGCTTAGTCGGACGACATATGAAGGCCAAATTTTGGCAGTATTGAACAGATTAAAGCCGCAAATTCAATAGCTTTTTTTTTGATTCAACCAAAAGAACTTGAACTTGATTGAAATCATAGTGAGCTAAATATTGGTGTACTATTTACCAATATATGGGAATAGTAAACACAGGTCTACTAGCTTCTTAAATACATGGTAGTAATTCAAAAAATTAATGTCGTACCTGAGCAAGTTGACTTGAACCTTTAATCGACCCTTTAATAAGGCGCTATAAGTTTAATTTTTGATTTTATTCGAATTATTCAATTTTAATTAGTTAGTGATGACTTTGTTCGGTGAATGGATTGAGAATAAATCTGAAGTTAAACCATATTTCAATCCTGAATACTAAAAAGGTCGCGCCGGATCTGAGAGATCCCCGGTGTGTGTTTAGATCAGTGCGTTGCAACCGCTTTGATTCTGTGGCTAATGATTCTCAAGATCCTCCTCCGGTATCCATATTTTTTGATTGGGTCGTCGCGGTAAATGTTTGTGGATATTTTCAGGAAATTAACATTGGACGCTGATCCAGGATTGGCGACCTTCTATGTAACTTTGAGAGACGCGAAACACTAGAAAGGTGTTAAATCATTTTCAGCGATGAAGCTTATTTCTGTGTTACTGGCTTAATGAGTTTGTAAATAAACAAAATTAGCATTTTTTGTGTGAAGATAATCATCAAAAACCTTGGAAGCCCCATAACATCTCGAAAAAGTCAATCTATGGTGTGGTTTGCAAGCCGGTGGCATTAATGGTCCTTTATTTTTCAAATCTGAAGATAGGATCAAAGTTACCGTTAATGGCAATCGCTTTTGACAAATGATTCGTAATTTTTTGACTTCCAATATCAATGTCAATCGTCTAAGAGACAAATGGTTGAAAGTCAACATTGAACTCGTTATTGGCAAAATGAGGGTGGCTTTTCTGTAAAAAGTGGTGCAAAATTGGACTGACAAAGTGTCCTTTCTAACACGCAGTTGCGGTGGGCAGATATTAGAAATATTTTTAAAAACCCAATATGTAACGATATTAGCAAGCTAACAAAGACGAAAAGCCTTTTCAATAATTTATCTGTGTTTGATTTGTTATGCTGCCAATAAAGTACCCTATGTAAACGGTGTTGTGACCCCGCAACTGCACGCGCTGCACCCAATTTCTATGAAGTGCAAAAAACACTTCAACGCACAAATAAACATGTACATTACATGTTTACGGACATTGAACCGCCATGCACTACGAGAAATGCATACCTCATAATAGCCAAAGGTTATTAAGAGAAATTGCTGATCGATACATCGATCAAAGAAAAAAGTACTTGCGTGTGCGATAAGTTGGAAAAGTGTACCGAAGAAAACGGCTAGGTTGAGAGGCGAACGTCAGTCGGAGGGAAACAGTCTATAATAAAACATCTAAATTAATCTAATTAGCGTTTAATATATTCTTTGCGAATACCCAGACACTCTTCCGCCAATACACGGCAAAGCACGGTGTCTTGGAGTCACAACATTTTGGTGGCAGCGGTGGGATAATTCCCTAAAAAAAAAGTTGAAACAAACAAAAGTTTAGAACAGAAGTGTTAGAAGCCCCACGACTGTAAGACCTTGCCAGCTTTAGAGCGTAGGTATTTGGCAAACAGTGGGCAGTGTAAATAAAAGACCCGGATTCCTCAACTTTAGGGCGTGAAGCTCGCCGGGCAAAGCAGCAAAGCGGCAAAGCAGCAAAGCGGCAAAGCAGCAAAGCGGCAAAGCAGCAAAGCGGCAAAGCAGCAAAGCGGCAAAGCAGCAAAGCGGCAAAGCAGCAAAGCAGCAAAGCGGCAAAGCAGCAAAGCGGCAAAGCAGCAAAGCGGCAAAGCAGCGGAAGCTGGATTTCGTCCCTCGCAAAGCCCTCAGCAAGACGGGAACATCTTCGCACACAAACGAAGCGAAAACGGAAATAGCAGCAGGAATAGCAGCAGGAAAAGTCGAATACGCGGAAAAGAAGTCAACAACAGCGAACAAACGGGACCAAGCGTAAGCGAAGAAGTATTTTTATTTTAATTAAGCACCTTATTTTTAATCTAAGAAAAAGTGTAATTCATTCCCCTTTCGTGTCATTTCGTTTTATTAATTATCCCTCTCGTGTAAGTTATTGTTATATAGTTGTGTTCAATTTAGTGCGGGAAAATTTACGAGACCAACATTCTCACGCGAAAGTATCGGTCGATTGTAGAGCTCTTTGAGGTTCTACCATTCCAGAACGAGCGCGGTCCATTACAACGCCGTCCGATGGAATTCAAAGTGAGCATTAACGATGTTTTCAATATCGTGCCGGTGTTCAGTGGCAACCCCGAAGACCTGAACAAATTCATTGCTTGCGGAAACATCCTGTTTTTATCCGCGAAAACAGAAGCGGAACAAAAGGTTTTCCTGGAGCTAGTCAAAACCAGACTACAAGGGCCTGCATTCGAACTAATTCAGTTCAGATCCTTTACCAAGTGGAATGATCTTGTACGGGAATTAGAGAAAGCCTTCAAGGAGGAAAAATCGCGTTCCTCTACTCAAAACGAATTGTTAGCTGCAAAGCAACGACCCAACGAGTCAGTAAAAGAATTTGGTGATCGTGTTAGCCATTTATTGTACTCCCTTAACTCAGCTACTTTTGCCAGCACCAGCGATGAAACAGTGCGGAATTTTCTCGCTGAAGAAAACAATAAACTTGGAATCCAAGTATTCGAAGACGGTGTGAGGAACGAAAATCTTAAGCTGATAATCAAAGCACATGCCGAAACTGACCTAAAAAGAGCAGTGGCTTATGCGGAAAATCACGCGGCTCGCCTCGAGCGCACCTCACAATTATTAGCACCTAGAGCTTCTCACAAAACCCTCCACAATTCGAAACCTATCTGCCAAACATGTGGTAAGACAGGACATAACAGTGAAACGTGCTATCGTAACACCGGTTTCCCAAATTTTGTGCCAAAACAGATAAAACAAGAGGTACGACTCTTAACTTGCGGGTATTGTAACAAGCCCAACCATTCCCAAGACGAATGTAGATATTTAAAAAAACGCGTTTTACCTCGCCCACGAGCGAATTTTGATCAACCACAAGTGAAATTTCAGTTTGAGCGGGATCCCAATCGAGCGGGAGTTCGTAATCCCTTTAAAGGAGGACGTGACCTCGGGTCTTCTTCTCGAGATCCAACCCATGAAATACGACACTCGACAGTAGGACAGTGTGACCCTATCCAAAATTTTGTTAACCCCTACGAAATGGGTACGGGAAACGAACATGTTCGAGAGGTCGAAGTCGGCAAACCGTCTCGAACATTAGTAACAGCCGATGTTCACAATTACAAAAACTGAACCTTAAATTATCCGTATCATTTTGTTCGGAGTTCAAAGAACCGGCAATACGAATCAAACTTCACCCTTCGAACAAACACTACCTCACCTTGCTGATCGATACAGGTGCGGATATTAGTCTTCTGAAAAGCAAAATTATAGAAAATATAAGTTTAACTAACCACGTTACATGTAGTGAAGAATCTACACGTTGCACAATCTCCACAATAGCAGGAGGTTCCGTGCGAACATCTGGTAAAATTGAAGGAACATTAGAATTTCAATCTCCAGATAAATTAATCACTTTGAGACATCCGTTTCACATACTTTCGGGAAATGTAAACTTGACCTATGACGGCATTATCGGGAGATGACTTTCTAACAAAATATAGGTGCAGCATAAATTATTGCGACTCGCAATTAGAATTAAAGCTAGTAAACTTCGAAAATGGTGCATTACAATCAAACAAGGTCGAACGTTTAGGTAGTCCCAAACGGACAAGAAATGGAGATGGTCAGAGCGAAGATAAACTTTGCCAGAAAACTGGAGTTGATACACGAAGAGATTACAAGGGTCTGATGAAAGGAACAGATGGTAATAAAAATCGTGATCAGTATATCCCAAATAAGGTGTTAATACCTGGAACCCCTGCTCACGAACAAAGTATCGTCACTTTGAAACCTCGCAGCAAGCAATTGATTGCGATCCCTTTTACAAATTCCAAAGACGTGGTAGTACATAAAAAACAAATTAGCCCAGGCATTTATCTAGCTGAATCATTAGCACGGCGAAAAAATGAAGAAATTAACGTGTTGGTAATGAACACTCTGGAAGAACCAAAGGAAGTAAATCTCGAGGACATAAACCTGGAGTGGAGCGAACTTAACAAATTCGACATAATTCAACCTGGACAATTCACTAGCCATATTAAACGTAGACTAGCAAAATTGGAGTCTAAACTCGACTTAAGTCATTGCAATCGCGAAGAAAATAAAAGTATACGGCAAATTTGTAGAGAGTACAATGATGTCTTCTATTTAGAAGGAGATCGTCTTACATCAACCAACGCTATAGAGCATAGAATAATAACAGAACAGTACAAACAGCCAATATTTGTGAAGCCATACCGACTACCGGAGAGCCAAAAGAAGGAAATTCATAAGCAAGTGAACGAAATGCTTGAAGACAAAATAATACGTCCTAGTTTCAGTCCTTGGAATTCTCCCCTTCTACTGGTTCCAAAGAAGACGGATCCAACCGGTGACAAAAAATGGAGAGTAGTAGTAGATTTTCGGAAACTGAATGAAATTACAGTCGGAGATGCATACCCATTGCCTAATATTACAGATATATTAGACCAATTGGGCAAAGCTAAATATTTTAGTACACTTGATCTAGCTAAAGGATTTCACCAGATTCAAGTAGAGGAAATAGATAAGGAAAAAACCGCGTTTAGCACACCATTTGGACATTACGAATATAATCGAATGCCATTTGGTTTAAAAAATGCACCCGCAACGTTTCAACGTCTGATGAACAATGTTCTAATGGGTTTACAGGGGCTTGAATGTTTTGTATATGTTGATGACATAGTGATATATGGATACGATCTAGCCGACCACAATGCGAAGTTAACTAAGATCCTTAACAGGTTGAGGCAACATAATCTTAAACTCCAAACTGAAAAGTGCCACTTTGTAAAACGAGAATTAGTTTACTTGGGGCATATTATCAATCAAACGGGAATCAGACCCGACCCAGCTAAAACTAAATCTGTAAAAACATACCCAGTGCCAAAAAAGGCAAAAGATATTAAATGCTTCCTGGGTTTAGTAGGTTATTATCGCAGATTTATTCCTGATTTCGCAGAAACAGCTAAGCCTTTAACCAATCTGTTAAAAAAGGATGTAGAGTTCAAGTGGGATGCTTTCTGTGATGAAGCATTTATCACCTTAAAAAACAAGATCATAAATCCTCCGATTTTAGCTTATCCAAATTTTAATGAAGAATTCGTAGTTACGACTGATGCAAGTGACGTTGCGTTAGGCGCAATACTCTCAAAAGGTACTATAGGACAAGACAAGCCTATTTGTTTCGCAAGTCGAACACTAAACGATGCTGAAACACGTTATAACACAACAGAGAAAGAGCTACTAGCGATTGTTTTCGCCATAAAACAATTTCGCCCATATATATATGGAAAAAAATTCACCATATGCACAGACCACAGACCATTGCAATGGCTCGTAAACCTCAAGGATCCTACGTCGAGATTAGCGCGATGGAGAATCCTCCTGGACGAATACGAATACAAAATCGTTTATAAGTCAGGTAAACGTAACACTAATGCAGACGCTCTAAGTCGTATCAGTTTTGATTGCAGTAACATTGAACTGCAAAATGAAACCAAGGTTTTAGTCACTACACGTAACCAGAAAAGGAATATGGAACAAGAGAAATCTGAACCAAAAGATTATCTGCAACAACAGGAAAACGTCAAAAATAAATGGAGCCTAAATCTGCAGGAAAAAAACGAATCAATATATTCCGGTGGAAAAGAATTACTCAAAGTTATTATATTACCACTGCTAGAATCTGTAGAGGAAACTATACTCGGTAAACGGACACCCGACTTTAAAAAACCAGAAGTAGGGCAAATGATAGCCGAATCTCAAAGGGACGCCAGTTTACTCTATATTGTAACTTTGCCGATACCACTCAGAAGCTTAAAGGACCAAAAGACAGTAATATGTAATGGCACAGTTGCAGAAATGAATCACCTATTAGGCGATACTATGAATAAGTACGATCTACTAATGAATGGCAACCGTCGAAGTAAACGTGGGTTGATAAATGCCATAGGTACTGTAAGTAAATCTCTTTTTGGTACTTTGAATGAAGACGACGCAGTCTTCTACGATAGACAGATAGAAAAGTTAAGGTTGAGTGAAAACCACCTACTAGCACTGGTTAGAAACCAGACCGTTATCTTGGAAACGACGGCAAATATATTTAATAGGTCAGAAGAGACTATTGAAAATCAGTTCTCCACAATTAGCGCTAAGTTAGAAACTCTTGGTCAAATAGTAAATAAGGTCTCTAACTCAACTCGTGATCAAAATTCACTCGTGGAAATCGAATTACTTACCTCCCTGGTCACATTAATCATAATTAGATACGAAAACACCCTCAACGATATTTTAGGCATGCTTACTGATGCAAAGCATGGTAAACCCCATCCGAGCGTAGTAACACCTGAGCAGTTAAGAAAGGTGCTTGTCACGATCAAACAGGAAACTCCTGATGGCATGAAACTTCCCCTCATAATAAACAGAGATGATGTTCTCAAGCTTTACCAAATAATGACTACAAGCGCTATGGTCCAAAAGCAAAAGGTAATATACGAACTAAAAATTCCTCTAACATCCAATGGAAATTTCAACCTTTATAAGGTCATCCCATTACCGACCCAGTTCCACAGTAACTTAGTATTTATACAACCAAATCACGAATATCTGTTAGTAGAGGACGATAAGCAATACTATTACAGCCTGAGCTCAGAGGAACTAACAATTTGCAGGAATTTAGATCACCATTTTCTGTGCCCGATGACACACCCACTATATAACGTAAATTCTAACTCCCCACAATGCGAAATTCAATTGTTACGCGATAGTGACGCATTCCCCCGAGAATGCGAAATCAGGCAAACCAACCTCTCAACGATTTGGATTCAATTAACGCAACCTAATAAGTGGTTATTCTCGTCGCTCAAGGATTATAGGGTAGACGAAATTTGTCCGAACACTACTATAACGCATAGACTTCAAGGAACAATGATAATAGAAATTTTCGCAAAATGTTACCTTAAGACACCGGACCTGACTATCCGAGCCTATAACGACAAGACAACCGCAATATATAATTCATATATACCACCTCTAAATATCTCCGCAACTCTGGTTAACATGTCGCAACCAATCCCAAACTTCTCTAGCAAAATAGGTTTTGTAAAGTTCTCTAGCAAAGAAGGGTTAGCAAGAGTCTCTGAAAATATAAAAAACATTAAAAATGAGGAATCGAGAGAACTAATGCCTTTAAATGTGCACGATACTCATCATTACATTGCCATTTATGCAATACTGCTCCCTATATTAGCGGTATTCTTTTACGCAAAATGTAAAGACCGAAAGCCCCCATCATCGAATTCAAATTCTGGACCTTTGGTAGAAAATACCTCACGGAATACGAACGACTCAACGGATACTGACACGCCAGTATTCGTACTAAGTTGTAAATAACGCAGCTAAATAACATAACATATACTAGTTCTCAGTAAAACAACGCAATATCTATCTACACGAAAAGGAAATGAAAGTGGGAAAACTTGAAATAATTATGAAAAAAAAAATATACTAAATACACTATACTTTGTAACAATATATGTATGTATTCCTTTAATATTAAAAAAAAAATAGAAAAAAAAATTCATTTCATAAAAATATTTTTAAGTATCTTTATACCAATAAAGATCGAAAATTTTTACTTATTAGACTATTTTATGTAAGAAAGGGAAAATAAAAGAAATGTAAAACAGTAAAGATTATATCTAGTTTACACATACGCATATGAATAGAATAAGAAAGGGTAAACAAAATGAATGTAACAGCTAACATATGTAAACCGACTCGTTTTTCTTTCAACCTGGACCGCACATCGGTAAACTTTTTACAGTAAATTCCAAACCGTTTCTGAGCAAGCATTTTTTAAGGAGGATGGGATGTTGTGACCCCGCAACTGCACGCGCTGCACCCAATTTCTATGAAGTGCAAAAAACACTTCAACGCACAAATAAACATGTACATTACATGTTTACGGACATTGAACCGCCATGCACTACGAGAAATGCATACCTCATAATAGCCAAAGGTTATTAAGAGAAATTGCTGATCGATACATCGATCAAAGAAAAAAGTACTTGCGTGTGCGATAAGTTGGAAAAGTGTACCGAAGAAAACGGCTAGGTTGAGAGGCGAACGTCAGTCGGAGGGAAACAGTCTATAATAAAACATCTAAATTAATCTAATTAGCGTTTAATATATTCTTTGCGAATACCCAGACACTCTTCCGCCAATACACGGCAAAGCACGGTGTCTTGGAGTCACAACAACGGTTTGACAAGTTTTCTCTGTTCCTATCACCTCCGGTTCAACCTACTTATGATAATGTACACGAGTGTTATTTGAAAACCAATAAAAAAAAGATATTATGTAAGAGGGAATTTGTTGCGTGAGTGTTGGTGGGTAACCACAAAAACTTTCATACTTACTGGTAACTATGTTGCTTAAAAGTAATCGCCGATGTTTTCTGTATTCTGCACCATACTATGCAGAATCCTGAAATGAGACTCGAAAGTAGAAGAAGCATAGTATTAGCTCTATCATTTCATTTGCATTTACTCCCAACTTCGTTGGTGCAACGACTGTTTGGATGTAAATGAGAGCATTTGGATGTAGCATGTGTTCAAGACAATGGGATTATCTAAAAGTGGTTGGATTTTGTTCGCGAGCTTGCAAAGAGATAAGTTAATTTTACATTTGCATAGGTAAATGCTTGTTGGGAAGTTTTGCCAGAAGTGGATAAATAGGAAGCTTATTTTGAACGTTGCAAGTAGGGCATACAAATTGTAAACGACCAGCAACGAATGCATTCATATAAGTTAACCATCCATCTAACACCATTTGCATGCTACCAATTAAGGGCGCTGAATGTTTAACTGAGGTTCACTTAAAAATATGACAATAAAAATTGCATGCAAGTATCAGAATGCGTGTAGAATTAAAACAAAGCTTTTGCTTTATATTAGGAATGCATTGCTAAACGTAGACTTCCGTTTTTGAGACACGTTGGAACTATTTTCGTGCTTTGTTTTGTTTAATTTGAGTGCATAATGCTGTTTGTTTTAGTAGGAATAATTAAGCCTTGGTATAGTAGAGTGTAGTTGCAGCTCACCTAGTCCTCAGAGGGTATATTATGCTACCGGAAGTAAGGAAAGACAGCAAAAAAAATTTAAATGTTGGATGTTGAAACTTATTTGTATTTACTAATGAAACTGTCGATGCTTCTAGCGTAAATGCTAGGTATTTTCTTGAAATTTATCAGGAAATGGTACTTTTGGAAAATGCAAGAAATTCATACAGAAAGTTTTGGCTCGTTTGTTCTTCCACTTCTGACCTGAAACTGTGACACAAGTCGTTGAATAAAATACGCAATTATTGAGCCTATTAATTAGTGACCTGTAAATTGTGAGATTTCAACTTTGAAGGACTTGAATTTATAGCTCAATGCGAGTCAAGTTTGCTCATAATCCTAAAGGTTTCTTCACTTAGCCAGACTATTCATACCGCTTCTATGTAGTGCTAATTAATACTACAATTTGGCTTACATTGAGATTTTGCGTAGCCTTTGATCTCAATGACATTGCTCTTTCTCTATCCTCTCAGTTTCCAGCTATATAGCATTGTGCGCGCATTTAAGAACAAATTGTTTAGAAAATTTCAACATTCCGCGGCTATTTTTAACTTCCCAGTATATGGGAAGTTCTTGTAATCGCCTCGAAAATCGAAATTGAAATTTTCAACTTTTCTTTACGTTTTGAGGTCTATAGAGTATATAAGTTAATAAATTTTAAACGCAGGAAGTTTTTTTAGAATAATACATTTAGGGCTGAGCCCGTTGTTTCTTCATTCAAGTATCGCTTAAGACTAACTTAGACTAATGGTACAATTAACTCTACAACTACGGAAAAATCTATGTGCCAGCAAAGATCGTGGAGTTGCATCGATCCACTTATGGAAACAATGCAATCGTTGCGTCAGCATTATTTGGTGGCTCGTACAGCCACTTAGGGAAACAACGCAATCATAGTGTCAGCATAAATTTGTGGCGCGTTTTGTTTAGGTGTTAACTTATATAAAGTGTTTTTAGAAAGGGATATGTATGTGTGTGTGTGTTCATGTAGATATTACTGAAAAGTTGACCGTGTGGACCTCATGGGTCGCACCTCGCGGCTTGTTTGAACACATTTGATTGTGACTAGCGATCTGGCTGCCAGTAAAAACAAGCCGCGAAGTGCGACCCTTGAGGTCCACACGGTCAACTTCCCAGTAATATCTAGATAAACATTAAAAATATTAAACAAAATAATAATTTTAAAAATATTACTACTTTAAATAATAATAATGAGAGGTATTCATAGCAGCAACAGGAATGAGTTGATATTAATCATATCATCTACGGAAGGTATTTTTGGACTTCTCTCATTTAACCAGTTTTTTTATTAACACTAAAACACTGTAAAAACTATTAAAAATCTGCTCGAATTATGCAAATATTATAAAACTTCGATTGAATTTACAACAAATTCCTTAGAATAAAAGATATAAATTAATGTCATTCGTATGAACCCTCTATACATAATAACTTTGAATGATTTTTTATTTTTTATTTAGTTTTTTTTATAATCGATGTGTGATATGTGTGTGTGTGTTCATGTAGATATTACTGGGAAGTTGACCGTGTGGACCTCAAGGGTCGCACCTCGCGGCTTGTTTTTTATGTAATGTTAAAAAAATTGCAGCAATGTTAATAAACGTCTTTTGACACCTTAATGATGCAAATATTATATCTGGTTCGTGAGATATAGTGAATGATAAAAATGACCTTGGAAATCATGATGACTTTTAATTATTTTTTATTTGTAATTTAATTTTTTACGTAATCATGAGAAAAAGTTTTGAAATTGTTTCTACAAATATTGTTTGGAGTATAAAAATTTTATAAACACTGATTACTATATTTCGCAAATCAGGTTATAAATTTATTGTTTATGAAAAAAAATCTAATTTTTTGCACTTTATTCTCTTAAATTAAAAAACGGCTCCAACAGTTTTTATACAAATTTGATAGATTCACGCAAATGTTAATACGCGTCGATTGGCACCTTAACAATGCAAATCGTATGTTTGGTTCGTCAGATATAAAGCATGACAGAAATGGCCTTGAAGAACATGATGACTGTTAATGATTTTTTTATTTGATTTTTTTTGTAATCATTAGTAAAAAACTTTGATGTCATTTTCAATAAAACTGTTTGGAGTATATAAATTTTATAAACATTGGTTACTGCAACTTGGAAATAAGGTTAAAAATTTATTGTTTTTGAAAAAAAACTTTATTTTTTGCACTTTTTTTAAAAAATTAAAAATCGGCTCCAAGAAATTTTTTAAAAACAAAATAGAATCATATAAATATAAATACGCGTCGATTGACACCTTATTCAAGAAAATCGTACGTTAGGTTCGCGAGATATAACGCATGACAGAAATGACCTTCAAACGGGCAAAACAGCAAACTCCCCCGACTGAAGTTTCCCAAAAACTAATCAGCTCTTAAAATTGCAAAGACGCTTCGGTTGACACCTCAACGAAGTCGATACGACTTTGTTCACGTGAGTTATCGTCGTAGAAAAAAGTGTCCACGAACGTACACACACACACACATACAGTGCCGAGAAGAAGTGATGCAAAAGCTCATATTGAAGAAATTCTTTGAATTAACCTTTTCATATTTACAAAGCTAGTGAATAAAAAGTCCGTTAGCTTTTTTCTTCCTATTAATATATTTCCAAACAGTGATTAGACAAAAAAATCAACAAAATATTTAACTTTTCTATAAGAAAAAAATTAAAAAGTAAATCCATTCATTTTTGGCTACCGAGAAAAAGTGATGCAAAAATTAATCCTCGATCATCTTCTACCAACTGTAGTGGGTAACTGATAGCAACTACAGGTTCTTAATATTTGGTAGGATTTCCTTTTCGATCTATGACAGCTTGAAGCCTTCTTGGCATAGATGAAACCAACTTTGCGCAGTATTCTTGAGTGATCTTGCCCCACTCTTCTGTAATTATTTTCTTAAGCGCGGATTTGCTGCGGATGTTATGTAATGCAAGTCGACGCGACAGTTCTTCCCAAACATGCTCAATTGGATTGAGATCAGGTGATTGTGGGGGCCATTTCAAGCAATTTGGAACATTATAAAGTATCCACATTCGAGTTTGGTTGGCGGTATGCTTAGGATCATTGTCTTGCATGAATATGTAGTTTGTTCCCAAATTTAACTTTTGAACGCTAGATCCTAGCCGATTCTTTAAAATCTCGATGTAGACTTTGTGATCCATCGTTTTTTCTTCTATTATATGAAGTTCGCCAACTCCATTGAAGGCCATACATCCCCATACCAAAATAGAACCACCACCATGCTTTACAGTTCCTATCATATTTTTCGTATCTAGCTCCGTAAGAGGCTTTCTGCGCACTTTTGCTCGTCCATCATGAGAAAACACATTAAACTTGCTCTCATCCGTGAATAAGACGCGTTTCCAAAATTCGACATCTTTATTCAAATGTTCTTTGGCGAAATCTAATCTTTTTTCTCGGTTTATGCCGCTAACGAAGAATTTCTTTCGTGGAATACAACACACGTAACCCGATTTCCTTAAATGATTTCGGACTGTATGAACACTAACATCTTTGTTATAAAGAGATTTTAGTGTTGCTGTGATTTTCGTCGCCGGTATAAAAGGATCTTTCTTCACTTCCCGTTCGATTACTCGCATATCACGTTCTGATAATATTTTCTTCCTACCTGAGCGCTTTTTATTTTCCAAGTTTTTATTTTTGCTGAACCTGTCTATTATCCTCCAAACAGTGGAAATGGGTCTGTTAACGATGGATGCAATTTCCTTGTATGGAACGGTCTGGTTATGAAGCCGAAGAATAATTTTTCTTTCATCTAAAGAAGTCTCTTTTCTCATGTTGATCGACTGAAAATTGGTTAAATAGTAATATCAATGAAAACCTAAACCTGAGGATTGAAAAATTACTTTCTTTCACGAATGTTTCCCTCCAATCACTTCTAAAATTGATTTTCAATGATGAAAACAACTAACAATTGACTGCAGTCACTGATAAAATGACACATTTTCAATGAAAAGCAATTATTGCATCACTTTTTCTCGGTCTGTTTTAAGTTAGAGGTTAATTTGGAAGCGTAAACAAACTTTCAGAAACCGGTTCCTGGGAAAATGATGTGGAAATTTTATCGTAGGCACATAGGGCCATACTCCGAAATATCAATTTTGCCGATATTACTTTTGAGAGTTCGTAAATAAGCTATCAAAGTCGAAATTTTGTATATTTTAATCTTTTTGCATCACTTCTTCTCGGCACTGTACATCTCCCTTTCTAAAAACACTTTATATATACTCTATAGACCTCAAAACGTAAAGAAATGTTGAAAATTTCAATTTCGATTTTCGAGGCGATTACAAGAACTTCCCATATACTGGGAAGTTAACAAATCTAATGTAATGGGAGATTTTTTTGATCTAAAAGTCATTTTAACACCTTGTATGAAGCAATGACCTCTACTAAATATACGCTACAGTGGCCAGAGAGCCAAAAGGATAGTTTTAGGTCATGCTGTTTACAAAACACACCACGTCCAACTTTTATCTTCGAATTGATGCATCCGAATGGATCTCAATTGATTCTATTATCCATCCCTTTTTTATATCTGTCCTTTTGGTTTGGAGTCACTGTCGTGACGCGTAGTTCTGGAACAAAAAATCCTTCGCGCCAGTGTCGAAGTGAAGAGCAATCATCTGAAAGAACCTTGTTCTGTTTCTTACATTAACAGCTGATTGTTGATCACAGAATCATCTGATGAAACATGTTGGAAAGAAAAATAATTTCTTTTAATTCTAATATTTACAGTGTCTTACAGTAAATTTATATATGCACACGGCGGCTCAATACAATTGAGGGAAGGACCGAATTTTCTTTGCAAGGTTTTTTTATACCTTTCGTTCTTTTGTGTAAAAGTGTTCAGTTCGTATAACGCAGATTATAATTTTTATAATTGTCAAAAATTCTCTTTCATCTTAGTTAATAAGCATTAAATTATTGGATGACTTGTGTGTGCATGTCTGAAATTTTCTCATTGCACACATTTCACACTGATACAAAAATATGGGTGATACAATTTACAATTAAAAACAACCCTGTATAAAATTTTTAACTGCAACAACACCTGCGTTTTTGAGCCATAGAATCTATTGAATCCTGTTCAACATCTGGACTACAGATAAAGTTTTCGTTAGCATAGCTTGCTAAAATGAGATACTGTAAATGAAGGTAAAAGAGGAAATAGCATCTGCTAACGAAAATACTGCAAATGATTTTCCAAAAAATTTAAAAAAAATATTGATGATGCTAGTAATACTCTATACCAAATATTTATTCCTAACAAAACGGGTCTACTCT
This sequence comes from Oxycera nigricornis, assembly GCA_963942545.1. Taxonomy (NCBI): domain Eukaryota; kingdom Metazoa; phylum Arthropoda; class Insecta; order Diptera; family Stratiomyidae; genus Oxycera; species Oxycera nigricornis. Next base: position 82,167,200 of record OZ012662.1, read on the forward strand.
GAAAAAAATGCCTGGTAGAACTTATATGGTAAAATCGGAAGGTGGTCTCAAAACGGCGAAAGATCGGGTTACTTTGTTATTGTGCAGTAACGCATCTGGTGATATAATGTTAAGGCCTTTGCTAACAAATCGGACATTAAAGTTATAAGATTTGAAATACAAGAACATGAAACAATTTCCTGTTCATTGGATGGCAAACAAAAATGACGTTATATTTCAAACTTAGTGCAACGAGTGCTTCGTTCCTGAAGTGATGAAATATTTTTAACAAAAGGGTCATGAATCGCAAGTGCGTTTTGTTGGTTGGTTGCAGTGGTGGCCCTCTTTATCAAACGATGGCTCACTTAGGCCACGATAGGTTGGTTTAATTTGCGAGGGTTTTAAATTTGCTACAAATTTAGCAAATCATTTTCTCACTCAGGATCCCGAAGTAAAACGTGCATTACAGTTTCAACGTAACCTGCAGGTTTATACGGCTGGGTACCAAGAACTGTATAAGGTACTTGAAAAACCAAGAACAAAAAAGTTAATGCCAAATTTCTTTAGGAAACAATCGAACGTAAGATGACTTTACCAACAAACAAAAGTCTTTAAAAGGCCCAACCTCATAAAATGTGTGAGCCGTATCAAGCGATGAGAGCAATGTCGGCATTAAACGTGTGCGTTTTAATTTTCCTGTATATGGGAAGTTCTTGTAATTGCCTCGGAAATCTCAGTTGAAATTTTTAACAGATGTTTACGTTTAGAGGTATATTTAAAGTGTTTTTAGAAAGAATTATATATGTGTGTGTACATACGTACGTTTGTGACCAGATTTTTCTACGAGGATAACTCACGTAAAAAATCGTATTGACTTCGTTGAGGTATCAATCGAAGCTTCTTTGTAATCTTAAAAGCTGATAAGATTTTGGTAAACTACGGTCGTTTTTGTTGTTGTTTTGATTCCTTCGAGGTCACTTTTGTCACGCACTATATCTCGGGAAACAAAAGTAAGATTTACATTGTAAAGGTGTCAATCCACGGGTATTCACATATGTAAATTTTTTCAAGTTTATAAAAATATTGTTTCAGGATTTTAAATTTAATAAAATAAGGGCAAAAAATTAGGGTTTTGTTTATAAAAAATAAATTTTTAACCTGACTTGCACAACACACAAATCAAAGTTTATAAAATTTATATCCTTCTAATCAATATCCAAGCAAGGTTTTTGAGAACATTTACATATGAATGCAACGTTTTACCCAATTTCCAAGCTAAGCTTTCGAGCTGGGTATAACACAGCCCATCAGCTCAGAAGAATGACAAAGGATCTCAGCAATGGCTTTGCAAAACAAACATCTACAGGGCCAATCTTTTAAAATATAGAAAAAGCGTTTGATAAGGTCTGGGACAGTGAATTAATCCATAAGATGCTTAAATTTAAATATCAAATTACATTTATAAAAACTATTCAAAGTTTCCTAACAAACAGTAAATTTTTTGACCCTCTGAATTAAAAATGTTCACACCTAATAATATTTACTAGCAGAATCCAGCACTCGAAATTCGAGTGCAATGATGATTTTATTATAACTGACTCTAGAAATTTGATCGAATAATCATCAATCTCAGTTAGAACCCTTATTTTCACGCTTTCACAAATGTAAGTTAATTCAAAAACCTTTTTCCAAAATTTCCTTAAAAACGTGTATTTAAACTATTAAAGCAGATGTACATTTCTTCTGGCACTCGCAGACTTCTTCAGTGTATAACTAATTCCCTAAGTTCTGTGTTTCTATTTAAATCCCTAACGTTTTACATTTTCATCGCAAAATTTAATCAGCTTAATTGCTCCATTCCTTAAGTTAATATACATTCTAATCCCTACAGGTCCTCTACTCTATCTACTTTATCTACTCTATCGCTATAATTTCCCTTATGTAACCTGGTATATCCCACTTTTTTCTCCTCCTTCCAGTTTGTCTTTTTCCGTCGATATGCTATTTTTAAGTTGGTGCCACTTCGATGTTGTGTTTTTCAACATGCGTTTCAAGTCCCTGTGCATATCTGAGAATGTTATGAAGAAGTCTGGGTGTGCCAGACGAAATGGTTTTTGAATTTAACTTAAATCATCAAGCAATATAATAAAACGGCAAGCTAAATTTGTTTTTCTATTGTGATTAAATAATGTTTATGAATTTCAATAATGTTTAAAAATCATTATTCAATTATTGGCGCTTCAAAGCGTCTCAAACGTATAACAATGCTAAGCGTTTTGCGCATATCATCATTCGATTTTCACATTCTTGAGATCTACCAAACCGGTTGTTGTAAATTATGTTAGGAAAATCATACATCGTTTTTAAATCTTGAAAGTTTTCTTTAACTGAAAACGCTTTTTTGTGGAATGTTAGACGACCTTCAGCAAAACAAACTAAAAAAATATGACCAAATATTGATGAAATGTACGTATACATTTGCATAATGAACGGCGACGGTATACACACGAATGGTCCTCAGAGAGAAAGCTATCACACAACACCGAACCAATGAACGCACAATCCACATAAACGGTATAAAGTCTGAATGGAAATATTCCAAAATGTGGTGAAATTTGATGATTAGCTTCCAAAAAAGAAACTAAAACAATTGGACCAGTCCTAGATACGAACCTGGGACTCCCGCGTGCAAGGGCAAATCACTATCGTATGCACTACACAACCTATACACCTTTAGAGTTTCTATTTTGATAGTGAAGGCTAGTATACCATTCGTATTTATCGCTGTGTGAACGTTCAACGTTGTGTATGTATTGGTAAGAAAATCTATTTTCTATTTTCTCTCTCTATATTTTCCGAACAGATTTTCACAAAAAATTACAATTCTGCACATCTACAGGATATTCTCTTTCCATTGATGTATTTTTTATGAAAATCGGTCCAGAAATAACGGCTAAAATGGTACCACAAAATTCATGTTAGCCGTTTAATTATATAGATGAATTTACCATAGGGATATCTAATAAACCTAATTGTATGCAATATATACATGAGTATATAAGTTTACAGATATTGCTATTCATGCATCCCATACAAACCTTCAAATTATCATAGGTAATCTCGAGAAAACACCTAACAACCTTAAACAGTACTATTACTGTTGGGAAATGAAAACCAATTCTGATAAAATGCAGATTTTAATTTTCACAAAGCGTCGAGCGCCAAAAGACTTACCCAAAAGTTTCATTAAATTTAGCAACGATGAAATTCGTTGTAGTGAGACAATCAAATACCTAGTGTTCACTCTCGATCCAAAACTCACTCTAAAAACACAGACCAACAAAAAAAGATTAGTATATTGGCAAAATTCTTTTACCCCGTTATAAATCGTAAATCGCTTTTTAGTTTGGAAAACAAATTATTATTACATAAATCGATCTTCCAGCCAATGTTCTAAAATCCTCACCACAGCTGCCAAATCAAACCAAGAACAACTTCAAATAGCATAAAACAAAATACCCCAACTTGTATTCAATCTCCCTACGTGGTACTAAATCTTCATAAAATTTCACAATTTTGCCTTTGAGAAATGTAGCAAACAACTTGATAAGTTTAAACGTTCGTGTTTAGTGTTGAAGAGCCCACTTTTCAATGTCCTTAGAGCCTAATTAATTTATAACCTTTTATTGAAGGTTTTTTAGGAGCTGTCACAGATATGAAACATTTAAACAAATTTTGTAGCATACTGTCACCTCATAAACTTCTGCGTTTCTTATATATTCAATACCATGGGGACAAATTCCGCACCGAGTTTTATCCTTCGACTAAAATGAATAAAAATATAAGCATGAATACAACTTAAACATAACGTGGAATACTTTTCCGAATCCAACCGGCCAGATTTTGGAGTCCCACATTTTGAAAATCAGCTGAAAGACACGTAGTATCCTTTATCAGAATAATCTATATTTATCACCATTGCCAATGAGGTGCAATTTTTTCTGATATTTTTTTTGTAATGAATCCTTTGCAACCCTTTTCAATCCTTAATCGGTTTTCTTATTATTTGTTGGTTTTCATAAATAAATGTTTAATGGAAGCTACATGTCGTCATAAAAGATGTCCATTGTCTTCAAAAGGTTTAGGAAAGGATATAAAGTAATAAATTCTAAGACAATAACTTATGCTTACATATCTTAAATTTATGAGATTTTTTGCAGCCTTGCATTGTTCCAATGTCCGTTGGCATCCTTACCTTCTTATTTTTTTGCAGTCAATTTTCAGTGCTGTTGTGTATACGAGGGTATATTGCTTGTGGTTTTGCCGGAACTAACACAATAGCAAAATAAAAAACAGGTGAATCTTGGAAAAAACATTTTCATCTATTATTTTTCACCAGGTATACTGTACAATATATCACCACATGTTTTGAAAACTGGAATTAATACCATTTATTCTATTAAGAGTTTAGTCGGAGATAAACGTTATCATTCATTAATAAGTCAAGCACTTTTCAATTGTAAGTTTGACTGGTTTGTTTCAATAACTCCTCGCATTATTATATGTGTTTCATAATTTTATCCCATTGCCATTCCAGTAGTTGAGGGGCGAAGCGAGTATAGAGTGGAGCCCTTTTGTCTGTTTGATGCAAAAACAGAAAATCATGGCTACAAAAATTTACAATCGCCATAATCCAAATCTTCCTTCATCCTCATTGCATAACTGTTGTGAAAGTTTTTTATTTACTTGGCTAATAGTACTTTCCTTGAAATTTAATTAGCACTGTAGAAAAACCTGAACTCATCAACTCAATCTCGAATATAAATAACTAATTCAAAATTGAGATTATTCGCTACGATGATCCCTCAAAAATTAATGATAAAGCATTCTATCAACATTAACATAAGCTATTTTTTCTGAAAATCAAGAATTTATCATTTTACCCTTATCAATTATAAATCATTAAGAAAGGACAACATTCTCCGAAAATATTGACAAACTAAATTGAGGCGACGACTATGCGATCAATTTTCAAAGTAAAGCTTCACATTGAATTATGGAATCACCATATGTGGGGCCACATCAGTTCTCGATACAAATATTTTGAATTTCAAATAGGACATTTAATAATACTGGCATAAAACAAAGGCGCAAATCAGAATTCATCAAAAAAAAGATACATTAAAGGTGAAACTGTCGTAATAAATAATTCAGAATTCCTAGAAAAGCTGTGGGTCCCCTAATATACATAAATTTTTCCAATATTCAATTTTATTTTTATTTTTGTCAAATTATTTTTCACTAACACTGATATCTCTCAACCTGCTTAAAAATGCTATGATTCATTTAAATAGCCTGGTTTCACGACTTTACTTCAAGTGAAATAATGAGACTAATCAGTCTTTGGCAAAAATGACTGAGATTAGAGATGTTACTGTAGCTGTCAGATGTTGCTGTCATTTTATCATTATGTTTAATTTATTTGGCAAATTATCATGCAAATACTTACTCCCGGACAACGTCTCAAAATAGTGAAAAGTCCACTGCATGGTAAATTTTATGGATAGATCTTGGGCTTGAGCAATTGAAGCCAGTGGGCCATTTTTTGCGTCGCACGTTCGGTGAATAAACTGAGAATGAGTTGGAAATCATTTTCAGCGATGAGGCCCACTTCTGGCTTCATTGACTCGTAAGTAGACAATATTTCCGTTTTTGCTGTAAGCATATTCTTCAAAAGACTTAGGCAGCCCCATTTCATGGTGCCGTTAGCATGCCGGCGGCATAATTGATTCTTTCTTTTTCAAATCTGAAAACGGAAAAAACATTCCTGTAATGACGATCGCTACTGACAAATTATTTGTAATTTATTTGATTCTCAACAGCAGTGTCAACCCTCTGAAGAACGAATAGCCCCAACAGGAAGGTGCAACATGCCATACAGTGCATGAAACTATTACTTTATTGCGTCAACATTTCGTGAACAAATCATCTCAAGGAACCAAACCAGACTAATGACCTGTCACTAGCCAATGCTGATAAACCAACCACCATTCGATGCGTTATTGGCGATATAAAGCCGGCTATGCTGGAAAAAGTGTTTCAAAACTGGACTGAAAAGATGGACTCTCTAAGACGCAGTCACATTGGACAGACGCCAGTAATTATTTTGAAACACTAAATTTCATAAAATTTCCAAGCTAATATTGCCAAAAAATTTGCGATGTCAATCATTTATCTATGTTTTATTAACTTCCTAGTATATGGGACGTTCTTGAAATCGCCTCGAAAATCGAAATTGAAATTTTCAATATTTATTTACGTTTTGAAGTCTATAGAGTACATATAAAGTGTTTTTTAGAAAGGGAGATGTATGTGTGTGTGTACGTACAACTGTACGTTCGTGAACAGTTTTTTCTACGAGCATAAGTCACGTAAACAAAGTCGTATTGACTTCGTTGAGGTGTCAATCGAAGCGTCTTTGCAATCTTAAGAGCTGATTAGTTTTAGGAAAACTTCGGGGGGGGGGGGGTGGTTTGCTGTTTTGCCCGTTTGAAGGTCATTTCTGTCATGCGTTATATCTCACGAATCCAACGTACGATTTCCTTGAAAAAGGTGTCAATCGACGCGTATTGACATTTATGTAATTCCATTAAGTTTCTAAAAAAATTTCTTCGAGCCTTTTTTTTAGTTTTTAAAAAAAATGTGCCAAAAATTTGTGTTTTTTCAAAAACAATAAATTTTTAACCTTATTTTTAAATCGAACTAATCAATGCCTATATAATTTATATACTCCAAACAGTTTTTCTAAAAATGACATCATAATTTATTCTCATGATTACAAAAAAAATTAAATAAAAAATAAAAAAATTATTAACAGTCATCATGATCTCAAGGTCATTTCTGTCATGCGTTATATCTCGCGAACCAAACATACGATTTCCGTTGTTTAAGTGTCAACCAACGCGTATTAACATTTTTATTAATCAAGCAAATTTTTAAAGGAATCGTTGGAGCCGTTTTTTAATGTAAGAAAAAAGTGCAAAAAATTAGGTTTTTTTCATAAACAATGAATTTTAATCTGATTTGCGGAATATAGCAATCAATGTTTATAAAATTTATATACTCCAAACAATGTTTGTGAAAACACCATCAAAACTTTTTCTCATGATTAAGTAAAAAATTAAATTAAAAATAAAAAGTCATCATGATTTTCAAGGTCATTTTTATCATTCATTATATCTCACGAACCAGATATAATATTTGCATCATTATGGTGTCAGTTGACGTGTATTATCATCTTTGTAAAGTTTTTAATATTATAAAAATTCGTTTCAGCCGTTTTTAACTTCCCAGTATATGGGAAGTTCTTGTAATCGCCTCGAAAATCGAAATTGAAATTTTCAACATTTCTTTACGTTTTGAGGTCTATAGAGTATATATAAAGTGTTTTTAGAAAGGGAGATGTATGTGTGTGTGTGTGTGTATGTACGTTCGTGGACACTTTTTTCTACGACGATAACTCACGTGAACAAAGTCGTATCGACTTCGTTGAGGTGTCAATCGAAGCGTCTTTGCAATTTTAAAAGCTGATTAGTTTTTGGGAAACTTCGGTCGGGGGGCTTTGCTGTTTTGCCCGTTTGAAGGTCATTTCTGTCATGCGTTATATCTCGCGAACCTAACGTACGATTTTCTTAAATAAGGTGTCAATCGACGCGTATTTATATTTATGTGATTCAATTTTGTTTTTAAAAAATTTCTTGGAGCCGTTTTTTAATTTTTTAAAAAAAGTGCAAAAAATAACGTTTTTTTTTCAAAAACAATAAATTTTTAACCTTATTTCCAAGTTGCAGTAACCAATGTTTATAAAATTTATATACTCCAAAGAGTTTTATTGAAAATGACATCAAAGTTTTTTACTAATGATTACAAAAAAAATCAAATAAAAAAATCATTAACAGTCATCATGTTCTTCAAGGCCATTTCTGTCATGCTTTATATCTGACGAACCAAACATACGATTTGCATTGTTAAGGTGCCAATCGACGCGTATTAACATTTGCGTGAATCTATCAAATTTTTATAAAAACTGTTGGAGCCGTTTTTTAATTTAAGAGAATAAAGTGCAAAAAATTAGATTTTTTTTCATAAACAATAAATTTATAACCTGATTTGCGAAACATAGTAATCAGTGTTTATAAAATTTTTATACTCCAAACAATATTTGTAGAAACAATTTCAAAATTTTTTCTCATGATTACGTAAAAAATTAAATTACAAATAAAAAATAATTAAAAGTCATCATGATTTCCAAGGTCATTTTTATCATTCACTATATCTCACGAACCAGATATAATATTTGCATCATTAAGGTGTCAATAGACGTTTATTAACATTGCTGCAATTTTTTTAACATTACATAAAAACAAGCCGCGAGGTGCGACCCTTGAGGTACACACGGTCAACTTCCCAGTAATATCTACATAAACATCAACAACATTACAACAATGAGAGGTATTCATAGCAGTAACAGGAATGAGTTAATATGAATCATATCGTCTACGGGGGGGTCCATTGATTACGTAAGGTTTTTGGTCGATGAGGACAGATTGAATATTCACGCGGATCAATCGATGGGGGCCTTTTCGGTGTTGAAAAATTTTGTTGGTTTTCAAAATTTAAGCAATTTTTTTAAATTAAAAGACAATAAAAACTATTAAAAATCTGCTCAAATTATGCAAATATCTTAAAACTTTGATTGAATTTACAACAATTTTTTTTAGAATAAAAGATATAAAGTGTTATCATTCGTATGAACCCTCTTTACCTGGTAACTTTGAATGATTTTTTTATTTTTAATTAAGTTTTTTCATAATCATGGAATAAAATTTTGCCGGTTTCTCTCCAAAAACTGATAAGAATGTATAAATTTTATAAACTGGATCACTGTGCTGTGCAAATCAAGTTAAAAAATATTTTTTTATGAAAAAACTATAATTTTTCGCATTTTCTTCTATTAAATTAAAAAGACAGCTGAAAAGAATTTTTAAAATGTTAAAAACTTCACAACGATGTTAATACACGTCAACTGACACCTTAATGATGCAAATATTATATGTGGTTCGTGATATATAGTGAATGATAAAAATGACCTTAAAAATCATGATGACTTTTAATGATTTTTTATTTTTAATTTACTTTTTTACGTAATCATGAGAAAAAGTTTTGATGAAGTTGTTGCGAACATTGTTTGGAGTATATAAATTTTATAACCATTGGTTACTTAAACTTGACAATAAGGTTAAAAATTTATTGTTTTTGAAAAAAATCCTAATTTTTTGCACTTTTTTTTAAAAAAATTGAAAACCGCTCCAAGAATTTTTTTAAAAACTTTATAGAATCACGAAAACGTCAATACGCGTCGATTGACATCTTGTTCAAAAAAATCGTACGTTTGGTTCGCGAGATATAGCGTATGACAGAAATGACCTTCAAACGGGCAAAACAGCAAACCCCCCCGAACGAAGTTTTCCAAAAACTAATCAGCTCTTAAGATTGCAAAGACGCTTCGATTGACACCTCAACCAAGTCGATTACGTGAGTTATGCTCGTATAAAAAAGTGTCCACGAACGTACGTACGTACACACACACACATACGTCTCTCTTTCTAAAAACACTTTATATATACTCTATAGACCTCAAAACGTAAAGAAAAGTTGAAAATTTCAATTTCGATTTTCGAGGCGATTACAAGAACTTCCCATATACAGGGAAGTTAAAAATTCAGCAGCTTTTTAATTTAATAAAAGAAATGCAAAAAATTAGGCTTTTAGGGTTTTAAGGTTTTTTCATAAAAAATAATTTTTTAACTTGATTTGCACAGCACAGTAATAAATTTTTATAAAATTTATACATTCTTATCAGTTTTTGAAGAGAAACCGGCAAAACTTTTTTGCATGATTATAAAAAAAACTAAATAAAAAATAAAAAATCATTCAAAGTTATTATGTATAGAGGGTTCATACGAATGACATTAATTTATATCTTTTATTCTAAGGAAATTGTTGTAAATTCAATCGAAGTTTTATAATATTTGCATAATTGGAGCAGATTTTTAATAGTTTTTACAGTGTTTTAGTGTTAATAAAAAAACTGGTTAAATGAGAGAAGTCCAAAAATACCTTCCGTAGATGATATGATTAATATCAACTCATTCCTGTTGCTGCTATGAATACCTCTCATTATTATTATTTAAAGTAGTAATATTTTTAAAATTATTATTTTGTTTAATATTTTTAATGTTTATCTAGATATTACTGGGAAGTTGACCGTGTGGACCTCAAGGGTCGCACTTCGCGGCTTGTTTTTATTTAAGAGAAGAAAATGCCAAAAATTATGGTTTTTTTCATAAAAAATATTTTTTTAACTTGATTTGCACAGCACAGTGATACCAGTTTATAAAATTTATACGTTCTCATCAGTTTTTGAAGAGAAAGCAGGAAATTTTCTTCCATGACAATGAAAAAAACTAAATTAAAAATAAAAAAATCATTAAAGTTACCCTTTACATGGGTTTATACGAGTGATGTTACTTTATATCTTTTATTTCAAAAAAATTGTTGTAAATTCAATCAAAGTTTTAAGATAATTGCGTAATTTGAGCAGATTTTTAATAGTTTTTATAGTCTTTTAATTCAAACAACTGCTTAAATCTTGAAAACCAACAAAATTTCAATCAAATTTGCATTTGCGGTATCAACGCTTTGATTGGTAAAATGTTTTATAGTCAATACTTTGCTAGATCATATGCTTTGGAAAGCTTTCATCGAATAAAAAATTGTAGTTTTTAGTAGATTCATTATTTCTTTTAATCAATGGACCCTGGATATGATTCATATTTACTCATCTCTGTTACTGCTATGAATACCTCTCATTTTTATTACTTAAAGTAGTAGTATTTTCAAAATTATTAGTCTGTTTAATGTTGTTGATGTTAATGTAGATAACACTGGGAAGTTGATTCAAAGTTTTCAGTTTTCTCAGATAAGAATGAGTACCTGATCGCTGTTTGGGGGAGTAAATGCGCGGTCAAGACATGATCCTGATCACATGGCTCTACTAGTGGACCAAATTGAGCTTAAATGGAATTTTCTTACAAAATTTATCTTTTTTTCTTAATTGGAATGTTTAGTGTTGTTCAGTCAAACAACCCCGAAGAAAAAAATACTCATCATAAATGAGAAAAAATTTAAATCATATTAAGAGGCACAAGCTAGTATGGTCGACTAGAGAGAAGAGTAGAATAACGCCGTACCAACACCAGCAGTGGCGAGGACTTTGGAGTGAAAGAGCTCTCAATTAAATACTCGAGAAAGACGAAGTAAAAGATGTTGGAATCCTTAAACAGTTCGTTATAGTATCGAACTGGAAAAATAGTTCACGAAATTAGTGAAGAGACAAATCAATTGAAATATATTATGAGAAGTGAGGCATGCGCCACGAAGAAACAGCTCAGGAAATCAAAATAAACAAAAAAGGTCTGGGCGTCGAAAATATGCGCATTGTCGGAGCACGCAGACAGGTTGACTACGACTCCGTCATCAAGAAAATAGGCGCAGAACGACAACGGTCAGTCACGAAATGACCAATGCAGACTCTTTTGAAAGTTGTAGAATAAATATGATACCCCATTGCTCGCAGTCAGTGAATCCTACCTTTTTCAGGATAGATTTCACTCGCGGGGTATCCTTAAGTAAATCAGGCCTGATACATCGTTGATAACATTGACGATAGCAACTTTGTCGCCAACAGTTGTGTCTGGTTAACGGCAGCACCGAGTCACGTTACATAATTCTGGATGATCACGACAACATACTATAAGCTTTTAATTTTAGAAGTGAACCAACCGCGAAGACGTTAAAGACACAATCTGACGGATAACGTACGTATGCCTGAATAGAATGATGGATCAAAGTGGAACCATCTGGGCTCGAATAGCGAGTTCATTCACCTACCGAAAACTTAACGCGTAAGAAAATTTTGAAAGTGAAGACTAATCCCGTTTGCTCTGTTTGGATGACAGACATTCCACGGACGCAGGAAAGTCTGAAAACACGTGCGGCGCTCTAAAAACTATTACTCAAAGGATTGTTTCCGGGTCCTTCTGAGGGACGAACATTTCAAGGTAGTAGATATGCTCTTTGGACAACGTGAGTAACTATAGACTGGTGTTATCAAAACACTCTGATTTGTGAAAAAATGACGGTTTTGGAGAACCCGTTAAATCTTTGAAGTACAACAACGGCCGAAGTGGAGTAGAAACTGTGGACAGAGTACTAGCGGATGAAGTAGCTGTGGTTTCGGAATGGCAGCAAGGTTATAATGTCAAAATTCTAATAACCAACCTTCATTGTTTAATAATACATTGTTCCGCGGTTTTTCTTTCTGTCTTCGATTCCCTTCTCAATTCGTGTTCGAGGTCTCGCTAATCTTCGCTCAAATTGGATGTACCCTCAACATTTACTTCATCCGTCTTCGAAAGCAACCTCTGGAAGGAATTGCACCTACGGTGGCCAGTTATTCATCAGAAGTTTAAAGCGCGCGGAAGCAAGTTAATTTTTAACTTCCCAGTATATGGGTAGTTCTTGTAATCGCCTCGAGAATCGAAATTGAAATTTTAAAATTTAAAATTAAAAGTCATCATGATTTCAAAGTAATTTCTGTCATTCACTATATCTCACGAACCAGATATAATGTTTGCATCATTTAGGTGTCAATCGACGTGTATTAACATTTTTGTTATGTTGTTGCAGGAACAAAAAATCGTTAGAGCCGTATTTTAATTTAACAAAAAAAAAATGCAAAAAATTAGGATATTTTCATAAAAAATAAATTTTTAACCAGATTTGCACAACACGGTAATAAATGTTTATAAAATTTATAAATCTTTATCAATATTTGAGCAAAACCTTTGTTTCATGATGTCGTAAAAAAATTATATTAAAAATAAAAAATCATTCAAAGGTGCCATGTAAAAAGTGTTCATATGAAGGATTTTACCTGACTACTTTTATTCTTAAGACATTGTTGTTAAGCCAATCAAAGCTTATTAATATTTGCATAGTTTAAACAGATTTTGAAGAGTTTTTACAGTACCGTGTTTTAATTTTAATATAAAAACTGCTTGAATTTTGAAAATCGAAAAAAAATTAATCAAATTTGTATCTGTGGTAATGAACGCTTGGAATAGTAAAATGTTTTGTAGTCAATACTTCTCAAGATCATATGCTTGAAAAGCTTTCATCAAATAAAAAATGTAATTTTTAGTAGTTTTGGTCTTTAGTGTTCGTAAGATTTTAATTACTTCCTCCATCATCATTCGTAAGGCTGTTTAGTTTTAACATGCAATTAAACCGATTATTGATTGCACATTCAATGTTTTTCAAGACCAACTGAAAATAAGAAATAAGTATTAGTACACGTGAAAATATACAAATTCAATGGTTATACCGAAGTCGTGGCAATTTCGGATACAACTATTCAAAATGGCCACCACGCGACAAAATCCCTTCAGTGGGCGTAATAACAAAAACTGCATTCATTTTTGCTTGCGATCTTTTGTGATTTTGTGATCGATATGAAAACAAGCCGCGAGGTGCGACCCTTGAGGTCCACACGGTCAACTTCCCAGTAATATCTAAATAAACATCAACAACATTACAACAATGAGAGGTATTCATAGCAGTAACAGGAATGAGTTAATATGAATCATATCGTCTACGGAGGGGTCCATTGATTACGTAAGGTTTTTGGTCGATGAGGACAGATTGAATATTCACGCGGATCAATCGATGGGGGCCTTTTCGGTGTTGAAAAATTTTGTTGGTTTTCAAAATTTAAGCAATTTTTTTAAATTAAAAGACTATAAAAACTATTAAAAATCTGCTCAAATTATGCAAATATCTTAAAACTTTGATTGAATTTAAAACAATTTTTTTAGAATAAAAGATATAAAGTAATAGCACTCGTATGAACCCTCTTTACCTGGTAACTTTGAATGATTTTTTTATTTTTAATTAAGTTTTTTCATAATCATGGAATAAAATTTTGCCGGTTTCTCTCCAAAAACTGATAAGAATGTATAAATTTTATAAACTGGATCACTGTGCTGTGCAAATCAAGTTAAAAAATATTTTTTTATGAAAAAAACTATAATTTTTCGCATTTTCTTCTATTAAATTAAAAAGACAGCTGAAAAGAATTTTTAAAATGTTAAAAACTTCACAACGATGATAATACACGTCAACTGACACCTTAATGATGCAAATATTATATCTGGTTCGTGATATATAGTGAATGATAAAAATGACCTTAAAAATCATGATGACTTTTAATGATTTTTTATTTTTAATTTACTTTTTTACATAATCATGAGAAAAAGTTTTGATGAAGTTTTTGCGAACATTGTTTGGAGTACATAAATTTTATAACCATTGGTTACTAAGACTTGACAATAAGGTTAAAAATTTATTGTTTTTGAAAAAAACCCAAATTTTTTGCACTTTTTTTTTAAAAAATTGAAAACCGCTCCAAGATTTTTTTTAAAAACTTGATAGAATCACGAAAACGTCAATACGCGTCGATTGACACCTTGTTCAAAAAAATCGTACGTTTGGTTCGCGAGATATAGCGCATGACAGAAATGACCTTCAAACGGGCAAAACAGCAAACCCTCCCGACCGAAGTTTTCCAAAAACTAATCAGCTCTTAAGATTGCAAAGACGCTTCGATTGACACCTCAACCAAGTCGATTGGACTTTGTTTACGTGAGTTATGCTCGTATAAAAAAGTGTCCACGAACGTTCAGACGTACGTACGTACGTACGTACACACACACACACACATACGTCTCCCTTTCTAAAAACACTTTATATATACTCTATAGACCTCAAAACGTAAAGAAAAGTTGAAAATTTTAATTTCGATTTTCGAGGCGATTACAAGAACTTCCCATATACTGGGAAGTTAATAACATATAACATAGAAAAGGATTTTTAACCTGCTTAACCTGCCGATTAATACGCGTAAATATTCAATCATACCCTCAATTGATGCTTCCGTAAATCATACGATTAATATTAAGTCATTCCAATTACTGTTATGAGAGGTACATTATTATAATTTAAAGTATTATTATTTTCATGATTATTATTTTGTTTAGTATTTTTAATATTTATGTAAATATTACTGGGAAGTTGACCGTGTGGACCTGTCACACCTCGCGGCTTGTTCAAATTTCTAATTCATGTAAGATTCTAAATAGCTCTCATAACAAAGAGAGGCATTGTAGTGATTATTTGTTGTTGTTATTTTATAACATCATTTTGAATTAACCATTTTCTGGGTACAGTTTTATTTACTTCGTGACAAGTGATCGTTTTCGTGTACTGGCTAACGGAAGTACTTAGAACTGAGAGGAAAAATATGAGACTGTCAGCGGTATACACAAAACGCAAAAAAATATTAGAACATGGGTGCAGGTTGTTTTAAAAGATGTATTTAAAAGTATTTTGCGCATTGTGAAAGTTGGCTGAGGTTCAAACTAAACTATTATCTCAATAGATGAGTTTTCCGATCATTGATAATAAATATGTAAGAGACAAAAATTTAGCTCGATATTCATATTTATGTAGGTTGATAATCTTCAGTCTCTCGCACTGTAAAAAAAATTTGATTTATATAAAAAGAAACAAGTTTCAAATATTATTGTAATTTGTTGAATCCTAAAAAACGAATTTGTTTTTCATCGAAGAAAAGCCATTCTTTTAACGGACGTTTCCAGGCAATTGTTTAAAATGCTGTTTGAATAGCTAATCTCACTTTCGTGCCAAGTTTTAAAGACAAAGATATGTTTATTTTTAATAATACTATTGTCCTAATGGGCCAAATTCTTAGAATGAAATAAGAATTTCTCATATTACTTTAAGTAATTATTCAGTCCCATCTTTCAAATTGAATTTCGATACTATCCCTGAAGTTAAACCTTGAATAGCTTCCACGGTTTCATATGCCTATAAGCAATAAACGTATTTCATCCACTTAAGTAAATGGGATTAAATGATTTCGTCATTTTCACGCTGAATCGCATAAGTCGATTTATTGACCTACCCTTCACTTCCAGTATATTCAGCAGCAAAAGTCTTTAATCCGTGCGTGAACAGTCTTCGGGCCACAAGGCTCGTATCAGCACACACTCACACAGTATTTGCAATCCGGTTCGACAGTGAAGCGCGTTAAATCGATTTCATTCCCTTCGTGGAAGAGGACTACTAAAGCGATTTGCTTTATCGAAAAAAAATGTTTTGGTATCATTGCGGATCAGTTGATGTGATTTAACATGAAAAACATCGAAATATAGACGACACCTTATATTTGTGGATGCGGAAATCGTTTTAGAGTTAAATTCAGGAAAATATTTGGTGTTATGTTCTCTTGACAGGCATTAGCTTGTTTGAAGGGATTATTTTTTATCTAGTAAAATATTAATGTTCATTATTTACATCGAACTTTTCCAGACACTTCTAAACAGAATTGCCTTATGTCGATGATACCATCTTGAATATTCGAAATCGTTTGTTTACAAAAGCAGACAGCAAGTTTCTTAAACAAATATGAGGATTAATTTTTAAAGGTAAAAAACTTTTCAAACAAATTAAATACAGATAAATTATTGAAATCATTGGCTTTT
Source organism: Oxycera nigricornis (assembly GCA_963942545.1). Classification (NCBI taxonomy): domain Eukaryota; kingdom Metazoa; phylum Arthropoda; class Insecta; order Diptera; family Stratiomyidae; genus Oxycera; species Oxycera nigricornis. Next base: position 82,183,924 of record OZ012662.1, read on the forward strand.
TGAGCGTGCAAATTGTATGGCATCTAGTGTTTTAAAATAACTTCGGGTATATGACCACAGACACTGCCTCTTAGGAAGGTCATTTTGTCGGTGCAATTTTCAGCAAAGCCAATAATGCTTTAAATATTGGCTTCCATGTCATCAATAATTCCTGGTTTATCAAATTATTTTTTTTTCAAGGGAAATTGACCAATAGAGTCAAATCACATGATCTGGGCGATCAATTCAATAGTTTATATCTTAAGACGATTCGTTTACCAAAGGTTCGGTTCAATAAAGTAATGGTTTCACGCGCTGTCTGCCAAGTTGTGCCATCTTCTTGGAGCTATTTGTCCCTCCAATGATTAGCATTTATGTTGAGAGTCAAAAAATTACGATTCATTTGCCGACAGCGGTCGCCATAAATGGTAACGTTGGTTCCAGTTTCAGATTTGTATAATTAAGGTCCAATTATGCCATCGTCATGCAAACCGCACCATACAGTGACTTTTTTGGGATGAAATGGAGCTGCAAGGCAATGGTCATCCTTTCACCAACAACCAACGTTATATTCGAACCTATTAAGTTAGTAAGCCAGAAATGAGACTCATAGCTGAAAATGATTTCACTGTAAAAATTCTAACTCATTCTCAACTCATTTACCGAACGTACATCACAAACCAATGGCCTCAACTGCTGCATTAGTCGAATCTTATATGGTCCAAGATCTTTCCTCAGAATTTGCGATCTATGTATGTATTGGGCGGACAGAGGCTAAGTTGTTGAGAACGGTGTCGAATCCTCCCGTCTCTACAGTAGCGAAAGCTACCATGGTACGCATTGCAGGAGCTCGTGTTGGATTGACATTGCATTGCATGGCAATGGTAAAGCATTATTTTTAATATCAGAAATTATTTAGAATAGAGCTGCGACAAGCGGAATCGTTTTTATTTTTGAGGAAAAAATCAGAAGATTCTGCCTTATTTTGAAAATATTTCATAAATATCAAAATATTGAAAAAATACTGAGTATTTACGGCTACTTACATGTCCAACACGTTTAAAAAAATTATCAGTAAGTTATTACTATTTTATAATTTGAACAAAATTTAGTGCTTTATCAGAAACATAATTTATGAGATCGATCAAAAGTCTGAGTCAGTTGGATCATGGCTCTCAATTGAGGTGAAAACCGCATTGATGAATTTTATACATACTAAGTAATTCAGAAACTCACTGGCCCATTCTTGAGTGTTTACTAGTCTCATATATTACTTAACAGTGCAAGAAAATTTTCCTTGCTGTGATTGAGTCAAATTTTTACCCTTTTAAAAATGTTTAAATCAAGAAAAGCAGTCGAAAGCTATTAAAATGAAATTCAGGCTTTAAACTCCAAACTTACGGCCGAGTTTGGCTTTCATATGCCGTCGAGCTCAGCGAGATATCCATTTCCTATTATTGGGTCCTTTTTTTGATTCTTCCTGCTTTGCAGTCAAGAGATTAGAACTTCTTCATCTGATTAGAGCAATCTTATCCACACCCGGAAAAATACATATCTCTCGCGAAACACCCGCTAAAATATGTCTTGGTACATTATCGAATATATCGACGGGGACAACGATGATAGTAATATTTTCGCGACTTTTACTGGACATGATTGACGATGGCGGCGGCATCGATACACGTCGCGCAATTTCCGGCTTCTTAACTCGCAAGAATATAACCAAAAATAACTCGTCAATACTTTAAAAGGACAGCTGGCAGGACGACAAGTGTTAGACGTTTAGTCAAATGATCATAAAGTTCACCGTACATAATAATATGCAATGAAATATAAATAACTATATGATTATGAGACTACGGTCATAACTTCTCAAGATCGTCAGGTTGAACCAATGTAAGGAAGTTATTGATTTCACTAGTTCTTCTTTTTGGTAGCGCAAATTGAAGACAACAGGTTAGTGGCCGCGAAGGTATTGTGTGACTTTCCCGTTTGGTGATGGAAATTGGTAACAACGTTTGCGACGATACTCAACAAAGATCTATGTTACAAAGAATGAAATTGTGCGATAATTTGAACGACGGGACGGCTACACTGCTTATCGGGAGTAGATTACGGTAATCGATGTAAGAATCCCGAAAGTATTGACGGTGGTAACAGCCATACTATTAGTGTGGCAGATCAGATGGTCAAGAATAATTGTAAGTTAATGATTTTTTCCTTTTTTAGTTGAATTACATTTTGTGAAGTTGAAGTGTATTAAAGATTTTCATCTTGGCTCTGATATGCGCCAGATGAGAGTGTTTGAGGGCCTTCGTGAAGGCTTATTTGAGTCAAAATAGTGACGACTTCGAACACGTTCTTTGTTAGGATTTTGAATGATGTGTGGATAAACTCGGCATGTGGCTGAGTGGTGCCGAAAATCTAATTACCAAAATATCCCGCCATTCTTCTCGGGTGAAGGCCAAGCAAGGCTATGCATCTCGTTGCCAGCTGAGACTCCAAGGCGTTATTGTATACGTAATAATATTCACTAGAGACTTTGAAAAAGTGCAAGTTTCATTTGGTGAAATGATTGACAAAAATCATTTGAAAACGTCCATTACAAAACGAAACATTTTTGTTCATGGTGTTTTTATTTGTCTGCACGGAAATTGCTGTTATCTTTGATATATTGAAAGATAGTTGTGAAAAAATGCTTTAAGATTCTTTGCAAGTGTAAAAACATTTAACTCTATGAAATTCTATTAGAAAAGCGTTCATCCGTTCATTTAAACATTTTTAACTCAACTCTTCAAAATTATTTTCGATTAGAATTATTGCAATTTGCTTTGGAACCTTCTATTATTGTATGCAATTTCCAGTTCTCTAATCATGGCGAAAAATTTTCACCATATTTTGGTCTATTCAGAATTTTACTGTTGTGAACGATTTTCTTAATCGGACAATATTTCATTCGGGTCGATTTTCGATTTACTTTTTAACTTCCCAGTATATGGGAAGTTCTTGTAATCATTTCTTTACGTTTTGAGGTCTATAGAGTATATATAAAGTGTTTTTACAAAGGGAGATGTATGTATGTGTGTGTGTGTACGTACGTACGTCTGTACGTTCGTGGACCCTTTTTTCTACGAGCATAACTCACGTAAACAAAGTCGTATCGACTTCGTTGAAGTGTCAATCGAAGCGTCTTTGCAATCTTAAAAGCTGATTAGTTTTCTGGAAACTTCTGTCGGGAGGTTTGCTGTTTTGCCCGTTTGAAGGTCATTTCTGTCATGCGTTATATCTCGCGAACCCAACATAAGATTTTCTTCAGCAAGGTGTCAATCGACGCGTAATAACATTTATGTAATTCTAACGAGTTTTTAAAAAAAAATCTGGAAGCCGTTTTTTAATTTTTTAAGCAAAAGTGCAAAAAATTGGTTTTTTCCAAAAACAATAAATTTTTAACCTTATTTTGAAGTTTAAGTAATCGATATTCATATAATTTATATACTCCAAACAGTTTTTTAAACATGCCATCAATTTTTAACTTTCCAGTATATGGGAAGTTCTTGTAATCGCCTCGAAAATCGAAATTGAAATTTTCAACTTTTCTTTACGTTTTGAGGTCTATAGAGTATATATAAAGTGTTTTTGGAAAGAGAGATGTATTTGTGTGTGTGTGTGTGTGTACGTACGTACGTACGTCTGTACGTTCGTGGACACTGTTTTCTACGAGCATAACTCACGTAAACAAAGTCGTATCGACTTTGTTAGGGTGTCAATCGAAGCGTCTTTGCAATCTTAAGAGCTGATTATTTTTTGGGAAACTTCGGTCGGGGGGGGGGGGTTTGCTGTTTTCACCCCATGAAGGTCAACCATGTTATGCGCTATATCTCACGAACCAAACGTACGATTGTTTTAAACAAGGTGTCAATCGACGCGCATTAACATTTATGTGATTCTATCAAATTTTTAAAAAAATTCTTGCAACGGTTTTTTAATTTTTTTTTAAAAACTGCAAAAAATTAGGTTTTTTTTCAAAAACACAAAATTTTTAACCTGATTTTTAAGTCTAAGTAATCAATGTTTATATAATTTATTTTCAAACCAGCAAAAGTTTTTTTTCATGATTACGTAAAGAATTAAATAAAAAATAATAAATCATTAAACATTCAAGGTCATTTACGTCATTCATTTTATCTCGAGAACCAAATATAATCTTCCGATCATTAAGTTGTCAATCAACGCGTATTATCATTTTTATGATGTTCTTATATTTTAAAAAAATCGTTAAAGCGTTTTTTTTGATTCATTAAATTTTTTTGGAAAAGTAGTGTTTTTCATAAATAAAATAATTTTTAACCTGATTTGCACATCGTAATAATAAATGTTTATAGAATTTGTAAACTTTTATCAATTTTTGTAGAGAAACCAGCATGAGTGCAAAAAAAAATTAAATTAAAAATATAAAATCATTCAAAGTCACCATGTAAAAAGGGTTCATTCGAATCATTATACTTTAAATCTCTTATTCTAAAGACATTGTTGTGTAGTCAATCAAAATTTATTAATATTTGCAAAATTTGAGCAGATTTTCAATAGTCTTCACAGCACCATGTTTTAACTTTAATTAAAAAAACTGCTTTGTAACCTGTCCCCCCTCCGATTGATCCGCGTCAATCAAACCTATGCACCAAAATCCTTACGTAATCAATTGACGCTTGCGTAGATGTTACGATTAATATTAAATCATTCCAATAACTTTTATGAGAGGTACATTTTTATTATTTGAAGTAGTATTATTTCCATAACTATTATTGTGTTTAATAATTTTAATATCTACATATGTAGATATTACTGGGAAGTTGACCATGTGGACCTCATGGGTCGCACCTCACGGCTTGTTTTTAATTGATTTTTTTCTTCAGAATCATGAAAAAAGTTTTTTCTGGTTTCTCTTCAAAACTGATAACAATGTATAAATTTTATAAACATGTATTACTGTGTTGTGCAAATCAGGTTAAAAAAACATTTTTTATGAAAAAAAACCTAAGTTTTCGCATTTCCTTCTATTAAATTAAAAAAATCGCTGAAAGGGATCTTTTTAATGTTAAAATAATCAAAGAGATTTTAAAACACGTCGATTAACACCTTAACGATGCAAATATTATATCTGGTTCGTGAGCTATAGTGAATGGAAGAAATGACCTTGAAGATCATATTTTTTTTTTTATTAACTTCCCAGTATATGGGAAGTTCTTGTAATCGCCTCGAAAATCGAAATTGAAATTTTCAACTTTTCTTTACGTTTTGAGGTCTATGGAGTATATATAAACTGTTTTTAGAAAGGGAGATGTATGTGTGTGTGTATGTATGTACGTACGTACGTACGTATGTACGTTCGTGGACACTTTTTTCTACGAGCATAACCCACGTAAACAATGTCGTATCGACTTCGTTGAGGTGTCAATCGAAGCGTCTTTGCAATATTAAGTGCTGATTAGTTTTTGGGATACTTCGGTCGGGGGTGTTTGTTGTTTTGCCCCTTTGAAGGTCATTTCTGTCATGCGCTATATCTCGCGAACCAAACGTACGATTTTTTTGAACAAGGTGTCAATCGACGCGTATTGACGTTTTCGTGATTCTATCAAGTTTTTAAAAAAAATCTTGGAGTGGTTTTCAATTTTTTTAAAAAAAAGTGCAAAAAATTTGGGTTTTTTTCAAAAACAATAAATTTTTAACCTTATTGTCAAGTCTTAGTAACCAATGGTTATAAAATTTATTTACTCCAAACAATGTTCGCAAAAACTTTATCAAAACTTTTTCTCATGATTGCGTAAAAAAGTAAATTAAAAATAAAAAATCATTAAAAGTCATCATGATTTTTAAGGTCATTTTTATCATTCACTATATATCACGAACCACATATAATATTTGCATCATTAAGGTGTCAGTTGACGTATATTTTCCTCGTTGTGAAGTTTTTAACATTTTAAAAATTCTTTTCAGCTGTCTTTTTAATTTAATAGAAGAAAATGCGAAAAATTGTAGTTTTTTTCATAAAAAAATATTTTTTAACTTGATTTGCACAGCACAGTGATCCAGTTTATAAAATTTATACATTCTTATCAGTTTTTGGAGAGAAACCGGCAAAATTTTATTCCATGATTATGAAAAAACTTAATTAAAAATAAAAAAATCATTCAAAGTTACCATGTAAAGAGGGTTCATACGAGTGCTATTACTTTATATCTTTTATTCTAAAAAAATTGTTTTAAATTCAATCAAAGTTTTAAGATATTTGCATAATTTGAGCACATTTTTAATAGTTTTTATAGTCTTTTAATTTAAAAAAATTGCTTAAATTTTGAAAACCAACAAAATTTTTCAACACCGAAAAGGCCCCCACCGATTGATCCGCGTGAATATTCAATCTGTCCTCATCGACCAAAAACCTTACGTAATCAATGGACCCTTCCGTAGACGATATGATTCATATTAACTCATTCCTGTTACTGCTATGAATACCTCTCATTGTTGTAATGTTGTTGATGTTTATTTAGATATTACTGGGAAGCGACCTCAAGGGTCGCACTTCGCGGCTTGTTAACTTCCCAGTATATGGGAAGTTCTTGTAATCGCCTCGAAAATCGAAATTGAAATTTTCAACATTTCTTTACGTTTTGAGGTCTATAGAGTATATATAAAGTGTTTTTAGAAAGGGAGATATATGTGTGTGTGTATGTGTGTGTGTATGTACGTTCGTGGACACTTTTTTCTACGACGATAACTCACGTGAACAAAGTCGTATCGACTTCGTTGAGGTGTCAATCAAAGCGTCTTTGCAATTTTAAGAGCTGATTAGTTTTTGGGAAACTTCGGTCGGGGGGGTTTGCTGTTTTGCCCGTTTGAAGGTCATTTCTGTCATGCGTTATATCTCGCGAACCTAAAGTACGATTTTCTTGAATAAGGTGTCAATCGACGCTTATTTACATTTATGTGATTCTGTCAAGTTTTTAAAAAAATTCTTGGAGCCGTTTTTTAATTTTTTAAAAAAAAATGCAACAAATAACGTTTTTTTCAAAAACAATAAATTTTTAACCTTATTTCCAAGTTGCAGTAACCATTGTTTATAAAATTTATATACTCCAAACAGTTTTATTGAAAATTACATCAAAGTTTTCTACTAATGATTACAAAAAAAATCAAATAAAAAATAAAAAATCATTAACAGTCATCATGTTCTTCAAGGCCATTTCTGTCATGCTTTATATCTGACGAACCAAACATACGATTTGCATTGTTAAGGTGCCAATCGACGCGTATTAACCTTTGCGTGAATCTATCAAATTTTTATAAAAACTGTTGGAGCCGTTTTTTAATTTAAGAGAATAAAGTGCAAAAAATTAGATTTTTTTTCATAAACAATAAATTTATAACCTGATTTGCGAAATATAGTAATCAGTGTTTATAAAATTTTTATACTCCAAACAATATTTGTAGAAACAATTTCAAAACTTTTTCTCATGATTACGTAAAAAATTAAATTACAAATAAAAAATAATTAAAAGTCATCATGATTTCCAAGGTCATTTTTATCGTTCACTATATCTCACGAACCAGATGTAATATTTGCATCATTAAGGTGTCAATAGACGTTTATTAACATTGCTGCAATTTTTTTAACATTACATAAAAAACAAGCCGCGAGGTGCGACCCTTGAGGTCCACACGGTCAACTTCCCAGTAATATCTACATAAACATCAACAACATTACAACAATGAGAGGTATTCATAGCAGTAACAGGAATGAGTTAATATGAATCATATCGTCTACGGGGGGGTCCATTGATTACGTAAGGTTTTTGGTCGATGAGGACAGATTGAATATTCACGCGGATCAATCGATGGGGGCCTTTTTGGTGTTGAAAAATTTTGTTGGTTTTCAAAATTTAAGCAATTTTTTTAAATTAAAAGACTATAAAAACTATTAAAAATGTGCTCAAATTATGCAAATATCTTAAAACTTTGATTGAATAACAACAATTTTTTTAGAATAAAAGATATAAAGTAATAGCACTCGTATGAACCCTCTTTACATGGTAACTTTGAATGATTTTTTTATTTTTAATTAAGTTTTTTCATAATCATGGAATAAAATTTTGCCGGTTTCTCTCCAAAAACTGATAAGAATGTATAAATTTTATAAACTGGATCACTGTGCTGTGCAAATCAAGTTAAAAAATTATTTTTTATGAAAAAACCTTAAAACCCTAAAAGCCTAATTTTTTGCATTTCTTTTATTAAATTAAAAAGCTGCTGAATTTTTAACTTCCCTGTATATGGGAAGTTCTTGTAATCGCCTCGAAAATCGAAATTGAAATTTTCAACTTTTCTTTACGTTTTTAGGTCTATAGAGTATATATAAAGTGTTTTTAGAAAGGGAGACGTATGTGTGTGTGTATGTACGTACTTAAATTGCTTAAATTTTGAAAACTAACAAAATTTCAATCAAATTTGTATTTGCGGTATCAACGCTTTGAATGGTAAAATGTTTTATAGTCAATACTTTGCAAGATCATATGCTTTGAAAAGCTTTCATCGAAAAAAAATTGTAGTTTTTAGTAGATTCATTGTTTAGTAATCGTAAGATTTCGATAACCATCATCATTTGTAATACATTTTACTTTTTACAGTCAATTGAACCTATTTTTGACTGCATATACAAAATTTTTCAGGACCAAAAAGGTCCCCACCGATTGATCCGCGTGAATATTCAATCTGTCCTCATCGACCAAAAACCTTACGTAATCAATGGACCCTCCCGTAGACCATATGATGCATATTAACTCATTCCTGTTACTGCTATGAATACCTCTCATTGTTGTAATGTTGTTGATGTTTATTTAGATATTACTGGGAAGTTGACCGTGTGGACCTCAAGGATCGCACCTCGCGGGTTGTTACTCTTGTTATGATCATTTTAAAGATCTTCAGTTGGATATGCAGAATATTAAATCAATGCTCTTTTTAAAAAATACTATCAGATGCTTTCTTTCACGAACCGATAATTGGGAAGGGCTTTCCTTTGCTTGGTTTGAAATTTCTTCAAACTCTATCTATTTTTTCGAGATCAGAATACAAATTCTGCGATCCACTACTAACACTTTCCACCTTTTCAATCAAATATCACATATGATGGCATATTTTACTCATGCGGATTCGCTGTGAAACCAATAAAACGAAAACCTGTATTTAGCCAATTTTAATACAAAATTTCAGAGTTCTATCAAACACCATTCAATGTGTCCTGCTTCATGGAAAATCCAATTACCGTTGTTCAGGAACTATATGACGTGTAATCTGAACCTGGCAATATCGAATCGATTGAAACATGACCTAATTTACGATCTACAAAAGCTCACCATGTTACTTTGGTACTAGAAACAAGGTAAATTTACAACGAAACAATAACAATAAATTAACAGCCTTCAAATAAATGTCATATACAGAAACAATCCAGGACTTGTTCGCCTACCGCTCAAGTGTATTCTCCTGAACATATTATGATGAACAAAGCGAAGCTCATCTAATTGCAGACACAAAATACAATGAATTAATTACTAGCGGACGTTCAGCATACCTTCAATTAAATTTACTTTAGATCCTCCCACCAATTATCCTGAGCTCTATGGCTTTCCAATTAATGTCAAAATTAATTAGTAGCGACTAACCAAATGCACACAAAACATGCTAATCAAATATGTAGGTGTGTATGATGGCAGGCAATTACTATTATCGAGAAGGAAAAAGAAAAGCTATTATGGCATTATTTTTATAGTTGCAGGTTATTTTGTGGTATTTTTTAAAGCTTTTCAACGCATTTTCGATTTCAAAATGATACTTCGCATTCAAGTAAAATAGTAAACATCAAAATTTTTGAGTTTTATGTGTTACTTGTAGTCTCCAATATAAGCTTGCTTTCTGAAAAACGATGCTAGTTATTCCTACAGAAATTGAACGTAAAAGTTAAGTTTTTGAATAGGTTTTGCATAAGCATTTTTGTAATTACAACATGTAACCAAACTTACATAATTCTTCAATTTACAATATTTCAATTGAAACCGCATTAAAGTCAGCAACTCAATTACAATTGTTGAAAAAACACGAAAATTTGCTTTGAAAAGAGTTCAATTGAAATAAGTATGAAAATTCATGCTAGTCTTCTTTTTGTGACATATACAATAAAAAGAGGATCAATTCTTATAACGAAATATTCTTTATTTTAATGCTAGTGTGTGAAAGATAAAAGAGAAACTTTGTTGCACAGTCAACTAATTGAAAACCAATACATGTAAAACAACAGATTTTGCGCTCAACTTTAGGATGTAGTGTGAAAAATGTGGATGCCACACAAAAAAGCGGCATTTAGTTTTTATGCAATGTATGTTATCCGTAGTATTTTTGCTTCATGATCACGAATCTGCTATCAGAATTGGGCTATCACGTCACTAAGAAAAATTAACGAATATCTACAAGAAAATTTAGAAAAGTGTTTTTTCATATCCAAAAGCATACTTATGTGGAAAAGAACTCGCTGAATACAAATCCACCGACAGTATTTTAGTAGCAAGCCAAATTTTTTTCTAACCGCAAAAAAGTGGTCGAAAATTAAACTTTTCAAAAAATGAACAAAATTTTGTGAAAATCACTACAAACGTGTTTCTAAGGTCGCTGATCACAAAGTCTGGCTTGCAAAATTCATAATGGTCGATTCAACATAGCAGACAAGAATCCAATATGAAATTTGAAAGAAAGAAACAGATTTAAGTCAAATGTGATTTAGAGGTATTTCAAGTTGCTGATTCCAAATCTGAAGTCAGATATGAGTGGCAGTGATACAGACTTTCATCCGTATGATAGTAAACCCCTGCCAAAATTAATATCTCAACCAGTATTAAATGAACTTCGTTGAGATTTGGGTTTGCCTAAAGACGGTGCAGAGTATTTAGCATCATTTTTAAAAATAGAAAAAAATGCTTTAGCCTCAAACGCGAGTTTCATTTTATAATAGTATAGATGAACCATTTCGAAAAAAAACTTTGCAATGGATGATGAATTGTCACTTGCATATTGCACAGATGTAAGTGGCTTAGCAAGCAAATTAAAAACAGTTATATACCGATCTAATCAGTGAAGATTGTTCATAGATTCCTCTAAACGTAGCATTAGAGCAGTTTTGCTACACAGCACCAACGGTTATGCTCCTGTCTTTATAGGCCAGCATGACAAGAAGAGCAATATGAAAAAATGAAAATTCTTTTAGAAAAACTCAAATATTTATATTATTTATTTATATATTTATTTATTTATATTTCACCGAAACTATTATTTATATATATATTTATTTATTTATATTTCAACGAAACTATTTGAGCTACAGTTACTATTTGTGCATATGGCATAGTACGTAGTAGAAAACGAAAAAAGCCCTATAAGATAAAATCAAGGCCGGCAAGAGAATCATTTACATCTCGTTCAAACAACATCTTATACGAACCGTTAATAAAACTAGAAAAAATTCTCATCCCTCTTTTACTTATAAAATGTGGTCGTGTGAAGCAATTTACTAAAGACTTCAATAAGAAAGGTCAATGCTTCAAGCATTTTCACAGAAAAAAACAAGTTACTCAGATGCTAAAATTAAAGGAGTGTTTGATGGCTCACAAACCAGAAACCTATTTCAAGATCTAACATTCATTACTAATATGAATTGCTTGGCTTAGTTTTAAAGAATTAGCAACGAAGCTTCTAGGAAATAAAAGAACCTCGAATTACAAAGAAATCATTTCTGGAATGGTGATGAATTTCAAAAACTTATATCGTTTAATGAGCTTTAAGTTACCTTTTGTAGATTCGCACATTGACGAATTTCCAGATAACCTAGGCGATTATAGTGAGAAACAAGGCGAATGCTTCCACCAAGATATTGCAAAAATAATTTTACCAGACAAACTTTAAACGAAAAGCTCAGCAACTAACGTTGAGTTCTTGCAAATTTAATAGGAATTAAAACAAATCCAGTCCTAATCATATTACCAACAAAAATGTGATGTCACGTGGTCTTGGCCACATTACTGGTCCTTCCTTCCGCATTTTGCGAAAGTGTCCCCAAAAATTCTTTCATTTTTTGATAAGGACTATTTTTGAACATTTTTTTAGGTTAGAAAAAATATGATTGCTATTTAAATTCTTCTGGTAGATTTGTAATCAGCAGGGTTTTTTACACATAAGTTTACATTGAATATGAAAAAATGTATTTTTTTTAGATTTTTTCACGGTCAATTTCTGTTAATTTTGCTATTTTTTACCTGTTTTTTGAAGCTAAGAAATAGTTGTAGCCCAATACTGATAACAAATTCGTGATCAGTAAGCAAAAATACTACGGATAACATATATTCCATAAAATTCATATACCACTTTTTTGTGTGACTAAACATTACGCGAACAATTACCGGACGATGATATTATAAAAAAAAATACATTCCAAATACCAGTTTCCCCTTTATAGATTGTATTTGCGGCTTTTTTACCTGTGCTTAATGCGTTTTAAGACTTCTTAACATCAATTGTGTGTTTTCGAAATATGTCTAATTTTTCATTTTTCAAACAATATTTATCAGCAAAATGGAACAAAAACTTTAAACGCGTTTTTCTCAAAACAACGTTTTTTAACATGGCATAAAGATAATCTTCGGATCTGCCGAACCGTTTTTCGAAAACTTTGATGCGTTTTATTTGTGACATTATATTACAACATAATTCACTAGAATATGGCCAGAAAAGTGAAGAAACAATTTTGACGTTAAAAAAACTACGAAACACGGTCGATTTCCGGCATTTTTTTCACAAGTCCGTCATTTTTTTGAACTGATTTTTTTGAAAACGGTAGTGAATTACGATGAAGCTGACCTTGCCAGATCTATGTATCTATCTCAGAGAATCATAAATAAAAAAGGAAAGTTATATTTTTTGGTATCACTCAAATATGAAATCATACTATAAAGAAAGATGCATCCCAACGTATAATAAAGCTTCTGAGAAACAAATGCCTAAAAAATTGCCTCTTTTCGCCTTGTGAAGTGGACTGGTACCTTAAGTTTAATTTCCTGGCCTTATGGTTACTGTGATACAATTTATTCAAGCTAACGACCCTTATTTTGAACTCATCATAAGTCTTCCCTATAATCCAGCTGTCTATCGAAATAAACAATCCGTATATTTTTTACAAATATTTTAATGGACCATCATTACTGTACCGGATTCCTAATCCAGTTTCTTGGTATAGGGTATCAAGTTTTTTTAGTAGGATCTTCATATCGAATACTTTATAATTTTTATACGCCTAAGTTAATATCGAAGATTTGCACCAATGGCACATATTAAACTTTTATTGTATAGAAAACACCGCAGAGATATAGAACTTTCAAAAATGATATCTGTCATTGTAGCTGTAAAATTTTGCTGTCATTGTCAGAAAGCTTTACTAAGCACAGTTGCGATGGGCGAATGGCAGAAAATAGTTTTAAACACTAAATGCCATAGAATTCGCAAGCTAATAATGCCAAAAAAATTAATTAAATTTATCTGTGTTTTCCTTGTTTGAAAAATTCTATTTCTCTACCAAAACACACTTTAGCTTTACTCTTCAATATGTATGTGCACACATAACATACAGTACTCTTCATATGTAAAAATTATAATTTGAATTGTGTCAAATTTTCTAGTTTTTATAGATAATATCAAACCTGTTTTTGTTTTCTTCTTCTGCAAATAATATTTCGCTTTAAAGCCACTTTCATAGATCAAAAACACTTCTTTATTTTTCGCAATGAACATTTCCTAATAATCACAATTTCAAAGTGCATCCTTCTAATATCTTTGCGACGAGCAACCTTTGCGAACCTGATAGCAGAACGTCGTCATCACTTAATATCCTTGATATAAAGTCGAGCTACTATGTTGGGAATGTGTACAACTTCATCCTTGTAATGTTGACTCGATAGAATGATATGTAAATTGGTGTTAGGTAAGTTAATGCAGTAGCATGCATGTAGTGACTTAAATGTGCAATGATACTTGGCAAATGAAATACAGATTCAAGTATGCATGCAGTTTTGCTCTGCGCAAAATTAGGTTAGAACAGGTACACAATTCAACAGCTCTATCAGGACATACTGTTCACTGGATTACGAATAGTTAGCTTGGAAATCATTGACATAATATATTCTGTATCAAGACTAATCAGGGTATTCTAGTAATTTCCAATTCATAGATAGAATCCTGCTGCTCAAGGTTGTATATTGTTTTCGTAGTATTTCAGGTACTGTTTCCGTTTTGTCCCAATGCAAACATTAGTAATTGATTATGGCTCGTCAAATCTAATAATTATATGGTAGGCTTTGAAAGAAACGAATTTAATAAGATTGCATTGCTCCTGAAATGGGATGACGGGATGTTGAAAACGAGGAATATTATCAGAAAATTGAATCACGTAATGTATTTACGTGCCTGTATGAGTTTTGCATGGATGAGTTATTTTCATACCGAAACTTTGTGACTAGACAACTGTTTACACTGAAATCGATTCGCATAGAGGATGATACTAGTTGATAATAAAGACTTTTTCATTTTAATTGATTCCAATGTTAATCAAAATTTGTCAGGTTACATTTTTAACTTCCTAGGATTGACACCTTACCTTTGCAAATCGTATTAACTTCCCAGTATATGGGAAGTTCTTGTAATCGCCTCGAAAATCGAAATTGAAATTTTCAACATTTCTTTACGTTTTGAGGTCTATGGAGTATATATAAACTGTTTTTAGAAAGGGAGATGTATGTGTGTGTGTATGTTTGTACGTACGTACGTACGTATGTACGTTCGTGGACACTTTTTTCTACGAGCATAACTCACGTAAACAATGTCGTATCGACTTCGTTGAGGTGTCAATCGAAGCGTCTTTGCAATATTAAGAGCTGATTAGTTTTTGGGATACTTCGGTCGGGGGTGTTTGTTGTTTTGCCCCTTTGAAGGTCATTTCTGTCATGCGTTATATCTCGCGAACCAAACATACGATTTACATTGTCAAGGTGTCAATCAACGCGTATTGAAATTTTCGTGAATTTCTCGAATTTTGAAAAAAAATCGTTGGAGCCGTTTTTTAATTTAAGAAAAAAGTGCAAAAACCTAGGTTTTTTTTGCTAAACAATAAATTTTTAATTTGATTTACGGGAGACAGTATTCAATTTTTATAAAATTTATATACTTTAAGCAATGTTTGAAAAAACGTCATCAAAACTTTTTCTCATGAAAGCAAGAAACATTAAATAAAAAATAAAAAATCATTAACAGCCATCATGATCACTATATCTCACGAACCAGATATAATATTTGCATTATTAGGGAGTCAATCGACGTGTTTTAACATGTTTTTGATTATTTTAACATTATTAAAATCCGTTTCAGCGGTTGTTTTAATTTAATAGAAGAAAATGCAAAAACTTAGGGTTTTTTTGATAAAAAATATTTTTGAAACCTGATTTGCACCACACAGTAATAAATGTTTATCAAATTTATACATTGTTATCAGATTTTGAAGAGAAACCAGCAAAACTTTTTTCATGATTCTGAAAAAAATTCAATTAAAAATAAAAAATCATTCAAAGTTACCATATGAAAGGGGTTCTTCCGATTGATATTACCTTATATCTTTTATTCTAAAGACTTTGTTGTAAAGTCAATCAAAGTTTTAAAATATTTGGATAATTTGAGCAGATTTTAATAGTTTTTGCAGTCTTTTTATAAAAATAAGCGGCTTAAATTTTACAAACCAACAAAATTTCAATCAAATTTAAATTTTTGGTAATCAATCATCATCACCCATCCACCAAAAGCCTTGCGTAATCAATGGACGCTCCCGTAGATGATATGATTGATATTAACTTATTCCTGTTATTGCTATGGATACCTTTCATTATTATTATTTAAAGTAGTATAATTTTCAAAGTATAAAATATTTTTAATGTTTATCTAGATATTACTGAGAAGTTGACCGTGTGGACCTCAAAGGTCGCACTTTGCGGCTTGTTTGGTTTTGGTTCAGGTTCAAACTCCCCCGACCGAAGTGTCCCAAAAACTAATCAGCTCTTAAAATTGCAAAGACGCTTCTATTGACATCTCAACAAAGTCGATACGACGTTATTTACGTGAGTTATGCTCGTAGAAAAAAACTGTCCAAGAACGCACGTACGTACGTACGTACGTACACACACACACACACACACACATACTTGTTTCTAAAAACACTTTATATTCACTCTATAGACCTCAAAGCGTAAAGAAAAGTTGAAAATATCGAATTCGATTTTCGAGGCGATTACAAGAACTTCATACTGGGAAGTTAATTAAATTAAAAATAAAAAACCAACAAAAGTCATAATTTTCATGGTCATTTTTGGCATTCACTATATCTCATGAACCAAATATGATATTTGTATCCTTAAGGTGACAATGGACGAATATTAACATTTTTCTGATGTTTTTAACTTTATGAGAAATTGTTTTAAACGTTTTTTTTTAATTTAATAAAAGAAAAGGCAAAATTTTAGTGTTTTTTCATAAAAATTAAATTTTTAACATGATTTCCAAAGCTCAGTAATAAATATTTTGAAATTTATACATTTTTATCAGTTTTTGAAGAGAAACCAGCAAATTTTTTTCCTGTGGTTCTGGAAAAAAACCAAATAAAAAATCATGCAAAGTAACCATGTAAAACCGGTTCATACGAATAATATAACCTTATATCTTTTATTCTAAAGACGTTGTCTTCTAAAGTCAATCAACATTTTATAATATTTGCATAATTTGTGCAGATTTTGAATAGTTTTCACAATATTGTGTTTTAATTTTCATAAAAAATGCCTAAATTTTGAAAATTAAGAAAATTTCAATCAAATTTGCATATGCGGTAATGAACGCTTTGAATGAAATGTAGTCAATACTTTACAAGACCATATGCTTTTAGAAGCTTTCACCAAATAAAAATTGCAGTTTTCAGTAGTTTTGTACTAAGATTTTGTAAGATTTCAATTACTTCCATCATTATTCGTCTTTTTAGTTTCTACATGCGATGAAACCGATTATTGACTGCACATTCAATGTTTTTCAAGACCAACTGGAAACAAGGAATAAATCCTAGCCTCATTTTTGTACAATCGTGCAAAAATACAAATTCAATGATTATGCCGAAGTCATGGCGATTTTGAACATATCTATTCAAAATGGCCATCACGCGACAACATATCTTCAGTGGGCGTAATAACAAAAACTGCATTCATTTTTGTTAGCACTCTTTTGTTCTTCAAGCATCGATATGAAAATAACAAATAATGTAGAAAGGGCTTTTTAACCTGAAACATCTCGCCCCCCCCCCTCCACCGATTAATCCGCATGAATATTGAATCAAACCAATCCAACCGCATCCACCAAAATCACTACGTATTCAATTGACACCTCCAGCAGATGATATGATTGATATTAACTCAATTCTATTACTGTTGTGAGTAGCTCTAATTATTATTATTTAAGATAGTATTATTTTCATAATTATTATTTTGTTTAGTATTTTTAATATTAATGTACATATTATTGGGAAGTTGACCGTGTGGACCTCAAGGGTCGCACCTCGCGGCTTGTTTTATATTTTTCCAGGCAAGTAGCGGGTGACTATTATATTCAAACTAATGTGACACTACATCTGCTTTTTATAATAAAGGAAAAAAATAATTTCATTAAATTTTTTAATAGTGATTAGAAATTACGTGCAGTAGCTGAAACTTTCATATATTTTTTGACCCTCACAGCAAATTTTTAAGTTGTTAATATTCCATTATCTTAACAAATGTACTTTAAACAACTATTCTTAACACCAAAGTTAATACACGAATATTTTTTTTCAACGGAAACTATGCAAAAAATTGTTTCCTTATATAAATAAATTACATATTGTTTAAACAATACAAATAACTTTTTTGCCCCCTCTGAAATATATCTGATTTTAAATAATATAAAAATAAATTAAAAAAAAAAGATCCAAATCGGAGCTGTTTCTGAGGACTTTCGACCAAAAAGCTTTATTGACGCGACTATAAGCTTCAAATCTATTCATTTTGATTCTTAATTTTTGTGTCACACGAAGCTCTCTGGCGTTGATAAGATGTTATTTCATGAGTATTTATAGGATTGTTTTCGTTAAGCTGCACTGTAGTGATCTAAAACACATGCCATGTTGTGTTTTAGAAATGGCTGGATTGCCATGTAGTGTTACTCGCTCGCCATGTTGGAAGTTATGCTTAGCTCTGTATTGTTCCAGAGTGATGCGCGTCTTCTTTCTATTAAATATATATGTTAATTGGAGATTGAGGAAACTCACATCTCTTTGAAGAAGGGAAAACTACCTACCGGCATTCCGAAGATTGCCACATATTTGGCGCAGAGACAATACTCAAGCAGCCGATATTTCTATGCACTTTTTTGCCAATGTAAGGCATACTTGTGCTCAAGTAGAAATCTGTCTTTTTGCCGAATTTATCAGGCAAAGTCTGATCAAAGTCTTACTCTGCCGAAAGGAGGCAGTTGCTTAATAAAATAGCAATTTGCTTTGAGTCTATTGGACAGACTTAAATTTTCTTTATTCCATTCTCTTAATTTATACAATATTCTATTTACTTATTTTATCCCTACTCTAAATACAATGTAAATTTTAATTCTAAATACATAATAAAAATGCTTACTTTAAAGTTTGAATCAACCAATCCAAATAAAAGCGATTAGGTTCCCACATTCTTCTATCCATTTCATAATACTCATATGTCAACCTATTTTATCAATATGGGCTATGAGTAATTGATTTAGAATCAGTACACAGCAAAGGGCAATAACCAGGTGGTGATATTAGTAGGTCAGTAAACACTCGACCGCGTCTGGCTATTTGTAAACAAAGAGCTTTTCATTCATCTATTGTAATTGAATACTTAATTAGAGTTGAATTAGCATACATGCGTACATGCCTAGATGGCGTGCTAAATGGATCGTACATGGGTTGAGGTACGAGATGAATGTTGACATGTGCCTGTGCTGAAGTGGTTATTATGTGTGCATATACTACAGCACCATATAGATACAGTCTTGAAGAATACTATGATAATCCAATTCCTGCAATTCGTTTGTTAAAACAACCAGTATTCATCTGTAAACATTCCTTTTTACATGTTTTAAAATACAATAAAAATTGAAAGTTCCATAAACTTTAAAAATATGAGCTGACGGTATGAAAATGGAAGCACATTTTCCAAAGGGCTAAACACAAAAACGAAACACCGGTAATATATATGGTTCATGTATGGACGACAAAAGATAATCTTGCACTGTATCTTTTCTTGCCCATTGTGGACATAAAATAATATCAAAAATTCAACCTATCTTGTGTTCTCTTTAAACGAAAGTTCTTATTTACAACAAAATGAAAGAGTAATATACCACAATTCCTTTGTGCCATTTGATTCCCGAAAGAATGAGAGAAAATAGAAATGTATCTCTAGCAATAACTTTAGGCATAGTCAATGTAGGAACAAATCTAGCGTAGACTAGTAAAAAACCATATGCCAAGAAAATGTTGAACGCAAAATACGCGCTGAAGCCTCCTCTGGCTACGCGGTGGACAGTTTTGAGTTTCGCTTTGAAAAATTTTTGTTTCCAGTGAGCATTTTTCAAGCTATCCGTTTTAACCTCCTAGTGCTTGGGAAGTTCTTATAATCGCCTCGAAAGTCGAAATTGAAATTTCTACATATCTTTACTTTTTAAAGTCTTTAGAATATGTTTAAAGTGTTTTACGAAAGAAGTTTGTATGTATGTATGTATGTATGTATGTATGTATGTATGTGTGTGTTTGTGCGTACGAACGTACGTTCGTGGACACTTCTTTCAAGGGGCACAACTCATGTAAAAAAGTCGTATCGACTTTGTTAGGGTGTTTCAGTTTCAGTTTCAAAAATGGCTTTATTGATATCATTGATTTTCGTAATTAATAAATTTTGAAGCCTACGAACTATCATCTAACTTAAAAACTAAATGGCCACTAGGGCGCTCAAAGTTTACTAATCTTCATTAATATGCATCTAACATATTGCGCTTATTTTCTAACTTATCAGCACTATTGTTAAATTTAAATTGGAAAAACAAAAAAAACAATTTATCGTCACACCTTAACCTAACTTAACCTACGCGAGGTTGTATCTGCCAGTAGATACGCCCCCGCATGTACCTAATCCAACCTTAAGACTAAGTATGAGTCCATGTCAGCCAGCAGACATAGACCCACATTGTAAATATACTTAATTCTATTTATAATGTTTCTTTAGAACTAACAGAGTGTATTTAAAACAAGGAATATGTACATATCATTCAAGGTCTGAACCATGTCGGACTCTTATATCACTCATCAAACCACCAATATCGGTAACGGTCGCAGTCATTTCGATCAACGTCAAACCTCGCGAATGAATAGCGCCACAGCTCGCTCGATCTGCTCGTATCCATTTCCGCGACGTATTCAATCTTCTTGTCGGTTGCGCGCCTATATGCATGGTATATAATCGGGCAACCAAGTGAATCTAGAATGTATCTATTCCCATCCAGATACACGAACGCTTTGGGGGGGGAGCCCGTGGTGAGACAATGCTCGAAATACATGTCGTTTGGATAGTATAGCTGCCAAACCCAGGGGTTCTCGCGCAAGGACGCGGACTTTGCAATGTGATTCCGGATTAATCTCACGACCACTGTGTCGACTCTCTGTACCTCAGCGATGTCATAAATCTCCTAGTTGGAGACGCGGTGCAAGTAACCTGTCTCAGCTTTCCTGTACACTCCAATGCAAGCGCGAAAAATCCGTCTCTCAAAGACTCTTAGTTTCTCCATTGTGCTTGGACTCTGGTTGAACCAAATTGGACATCCATATGTCAGAATTGGTCTGACCAGAGTCTTGTAGCACGTCAACTTGACGTCAGCATCAATGTGTTTGGAGCCGAAGAGCCGTCGCAAAGACATGAAAGCCTTTCGCGCTCGCTTCAGCATGATATCCACATGATGGTTGAGGTAAAGGTACTGATCCAGGTACGCACCCAGGTATCGCACGCACATTTTATGAGGAACGGGCTCAGAGCTTTCCTCGCCTCGTTCGCCACAATGTGGAAATCCTTCCAACTATGCCTCAGGTCTGGATTGGCATGCTGCAGGGTACGTCGGAAGAGAATTGTTTCCCACTTCTGTGGGTTGATCTTCATCTGCCAGTTGTTCGTGTAGAACTGGATGTCGTTAAAAATCCCTTGAAGATTCTTCTGAACCAATGAAACCTTCTTGTCTGCCGTGTAGGCCACAGTACAGGGAGAGACAGTATGCAATCGAAGCCCAAAAGCTCGTATTTTCCTTCCAAAAAATGGCGCCATGTGCTGGCCATGTGTTTGCAAAAATTGACGAATGCCTAGCACTGCCAGATTTGCAGAGGATAAAGCATTTTCGCGGACTTCATCATTCACTTCAACACATAAGACATTTTTTCAGTCATTTTGGCTTTTTCTCTCAATCAATTTGTCAAAAGCAAATGAAATTTGTGTCAGCGAAGACGTTTCACCATTGTAATTCAATCAATCAATTCAATCAACCGAAGTTTCTAACGGCGTTTTTCACGCCTAGTATGAAACGTGCATACACGAGTTCTGGCAGTGCCCCAACCAGTAGATAGCTGCCATTTTGTCGTAAATGGCAGCAAACGTATGATAAATGGCAGCCAACATATGATAAATGTGAACAAACATTTGACGTTGTCCCGTAGAACCGCGGGCCGTACTTGATAGTGCGCCTATATATAAAACATTGCCTACTGGGTGTACGTATACTGGGGTGTAGGCTATGAGATCGTCAGCGAAAGCTACCAACGATCTCTTGGGTGATTTATTGAAGTCGAATAAGCTCAGGAGGGGGCTGATGAAGATCAAAAACAATGTCGGCGCAGTGACTGTTTCCTGCTGCAGAGCATTCGAGACCTTGAAGCCGCGCGTTGTTATCAGGTTTCCGTCTGTGATGGCAAATGATTTGTCATACAACATACTGCACATCGTAGCAACAAGTGGGCGCGGAAACATGTCCTGAAGGAGCCGAAAAATCAGTCCATCAAGCCACACGGAATCAAAAGCCTTCTCCATGTCGATGAGACACGTTCCGACACATTCTCTGTCGTTGAGCCTAAAACACACGACCGACGTGACCTTGGCTATTGCATGGGTGGTCGAATGGCCAGTTCTAAAACCGAACTGGCCATTCACCGTCAGGTCGTTCCTCGTGAGATGCAAATTCAGTGCTCGATTGAGTTTCGGTAGCAAACTGATTGGGCGGTAGCTCTTCGCGCTGGAAGCGGTCTTGCCTTTCTTCAAAATCGGAAAGACTTTGGCTCGCAGTTTGTTAAGGTGTCAATTGTGTCATTTTGAAAAACTTCGGTGGGGTGGGTTTTTGTTTTGACTTCTTCAAGACCATCTCTGTCATTTCCTATGTCTCGCGAACCCAACATTGGATTTGCATTGTTAATATGTCAAGCTTTCAATATTGTATAATTTGAGCAGATTTTTAATAATTTTCACTGTGCCGTTTTTTATTTGAATGATAAAACCTCTTCAAATTCAAAAAAAATTAAAATATTTTGATTCGAATTTGCATTTGTGGTGACGTGTTTTTTAAAAAAAAAAAAGGATTTTTTTCTTCTTCACTGCACTTCAGACGATTATTAACTTCCCAGTATATGGGAAGTTCTTGTAATCGCCTCGAAAATCGAAATTGAAATTTACAACATTTCTTTACGTTTTGAGGTCTATAGAGTATATATAAAGTGTTTTTAGAAAGAAGTATGTATGTGTGTGTGTGTGTACGTACGTACGTACGTACGTACGTACGTGCGTTCGCAAGCAGTTTTTCTACGAGCATAACTCACGTAAACAAATTCGTATCGACTTCGTTTATGTGTCAATCGAAGCGTCATTGCAATCTTAAGAGCTGATTAGTTTTTGGGAAACTTCGGTCGGGGCGGTTTGCTGTTTTCACCCCTTGAAGGTCAACCATGTTATGCGCTATGTCTCACGAACCAAACGTACGATTTTTTTGAACAAGGTGTCAATCGACGCTTATTAACATTGATGTGATTCTATAAAATTTTTAAAAAAATTCTTGGAGCCCTTTTTTTAATTTTTTCAAAAAAAGTGCAAAAAATTAGGGTTTTTTTCAAAAACACAAAATGTTTAACCTGATTTTCAAACCAAAGTAATCAATGTTTATATAATTTATATACTCCAAATAGTTTTTGTGAAAAAACCAGCAAATTTTTTTTTCATGATTACGAAAAAAAATAAATAAAAAATAAAAAATCATTAAACGTTCAGGGTCATTTACGTCATTCATTATATCTCGAGAACCAAATATAATCTTTCCATCATTAAGGTGGCAATCGACGCGTATTATCATTTTTATGATGTTTTTCTATTTTAAAAAAATCGTTAAAGCGTTTTTTTTTTGATTTATTAAAAAATTTGGAAAAGTAGAGTTTTTTTCATAAAAAAAATCATTTTTAACCTGATTTGCACATCGTGATAATAAATCTTTATAGAATTTGTAAACTTATATCAATTTTTGTGGAAAAACCAGCAAAAACTTTTCTCATGATTACAAAACAAAATTAAATTAAAAATAAAAAATCATTCAAAGTCACCATGTAAAAAGGGTTCATTCGAATCATTATACCTTAAATCTCTTATGCTAAAGACATTGTTGTATAGTCAATCAAAGTTTAATACAATTTGCAAAATTTGAGCAGATTTTCCATAGTCTTCAAAGCACCATGTTTTAACTTTAATTAAAAAAAACTGATTTTTAACCTGTCCCCCCTCCGATTGATCCGCGTGAATAATCAATCAAACCAATGGACCTAAATCCTTACGTAATCAATTGACGCTCGCGTAGATGTTATGATTAATATTAAATCATTCCAATAACTTTTATGAGAGGTACATTTTTATTATTTGAAGTAGTATTATTTCCATAACTATTATTGTGTTTAATATTTTTAATATCTACATATGTAGATATTACTGGGAAGTTGACCGTGTGGACCTCATGGGTCGCACCTCACGGCTTGTTTCTTTTCGAAATCATATGTTTAAGTCTTCATCAAATAAACATCATAGTTTTTTTACATTTCCAAGAACATTCATACAGGAACAATGAATATGTATGATGAAGAAACGAATATGTATAATGAAGAAAGGAGTGTCAATTAAATATGCGAGGAAAATTCGTCAAATACTTACAGTTCATTAAGGGTGAGGGTTCGTAAGATTTCAGTAACATCTTTCTTTACCTTGCATTAGATTTTTTATATTAACTTCCCAGTATATGGGAAGTTCTTGTAATCGTCTCGAAAATCGAAATTGAAATTTGCAACATTTCTTTACGTTTTGAGGTCTATAGAGTATATATAAATTGTTTTTAGAAAGGGAGATGTATGTGTGTACGTACGTACGTTCTTGGACAGTTTTTTGTACAAGCATTACTCACGCATATAAAAAGTCGTATCGACTTCGTTAAGGTGTCAATCGAAGCGTCTTTGCAATCTTAAGAGCTGGTTAGTTTTTGGGATACTTCGGTCGTGGACTTTTGTTGTTTTGCCCCTTTGAAGGCCATTTCTGTCATGCGTTACATCTCGCGAACCAAACACACGATGTGCATGGTTAAGGTGTCAATCGACGCGTATTAACATTTGTGTGAATCTATCAAATTTTTAAAAAAATCGTTGAAGCCGTTTTTTAATTTAAGAAAAAAAGTGCAAAAAATTAGGTTTTTTTATAAACAATAAATATTGAACCTGATTTACGGAACACAGTATTAAATTTTTATAAAATTTATATACTTCAAGCAATACTTGAAAAAACATCATCAAAACATGAAAACAAGAAACATTAAATAAAAAATAAAACATCATTAACAGTCACCATGATCTTTTAGGTCATTTCTTCCATTCACTATATCCCACGAACCAGATATAATATTTGCATCATTAAGATGTCAATCGACGTGTTTTAACATCTTTTTGATTATTTTACCATTATAAAAATCCCTTTCAGCGGTTTTTTAATTTAATAGAAGAAAATGCGAAAACTTAAGGTTTTTTTCATAAAAAATATTTTTTTGAACTGATTTGCACAACACAGTAATAAATGTACATAAAATTTATACATTCCTATCAGTTTTTGAAGAGAAACGAGCAAAACTTTTTTCGTGATTCTAAAAGAAAACTCAATTAAAAATACCGCTACCGCTTGATATTTCCTTATATTTTTTATTCTAAAGACTTTGTTGCAAAGTCAATCAAAGTTTTAAAATGTTTGGATAATTTGAGCAGATTTTTAATAGTTTTTGCACATCTCTTTGAAGAAGGGAAAACTACCTACCGGCATTCCGAAGATTGCCACATATTTGGCGCAGAGACAATACTCAAGCAGCCGATATTTCTATGCACTTTTTTGCCAATGTAAGGCATACTTGTGCTCAAGTAGAAATCTGTCTTTTTGCCGAATTTATCAGGCAAAGTCTGATCAAAGTCTTACTCTGCCGAAAGGAGGCAGTTGCTTAATAAAATAGCAATTTGCTTTGAGTCTATTGGACAGACTTAAATTTTCTTTATTCCATTCTCTTAATTTATACAATATTCTATTTACTTATTTTATCCCTACTCTAAATACAATGTAAATTTTAATTCTAAATACATAATAAAAATGCTTACTTTAAAGTTTGAATCAACCAATCCAAATAAAAGCGATTAGGTTCCCACATTCTTCTATCCATTTCATAATACTCATATGTCAACCTATTTTATCAATATGGGCTATGAGTAATTGATTTAGAATCAGTACACAGCAAAGGGCAATAACCAGGTGGTGATATTAGTAGGTCAGTAAACACTCGACCGCGTCTGGCTATTTGTAAACAAAGAGCTTTTCATTCATCTATTGTAATTGAATACTTAATTAGAGTTGAATTAGCATACATGCGTACATGCCTAGATGGCGTGCTAAATGGATCGTACATGGGTTGAGGTACGAGATGAATGTTGACATGTGCCTGTGCTGAAGTGGTTATTATGTGTGCATATACTACAGCACCATATAGATACAGTCTTGAAGAATACTATGATAATCCAATTCCTGCAATTCGTTTGTTAAAACAACCAGTATTCATCTGTAAACATTCCTTTTTACATGTTTTAAAATACAATAAAAATTGAAAGTTCCATAAACTTTAAAAATATGAGCTGACGGTATGAAAATGGAAGCACATTTTCCAAAGGGCTAAACACAAAAACGAAACACCGGTAATATATATGGTTCATGTATGGACGACAAAAGATAATCTTGCACTGTATCTTTTCTTGCCCATTGTGGACATAAAATAATATCAAAAATTCAACCTATCTTGTGTTCTCTTTAAACGAAAGTTCTTATTTACAACAAAATGAAAGAGTAATATACCACAATTCCTTTGTGCCATTTGATTCCCGAAAGAATGAGAGAAAATAGAAATGTATCTCTAGCAATAACTTTAGGCATAGTCAATGTAGGAACAAATCTAGCGTAGACTAGTAAAAAACCATATGCCAAGAAAATGTTGAACGCAAAATACGCGCTGAAGCCTCCTCTGGCTACGCGGTGGACAGTTTTGAGTTTCGCTTTGAAAAATTTTTGTTTCCAGTGAGCATTTTTCAAGCTATCCGTTTTAACCTCCTAGTGCTTGGGAAGTTCTTATAATCGCCTCGAAAGTCGAAATTGAAATTTCTACATATCTTTACTTTTTAAAGTCTTTAGAATATGTTTAAAGTGTTTTACGAAAGAAGTTTGTATGTATGTATGTATGTATGTATGTATGTGTGTGTTTGTGCGTACGAACGTACGTTCGTGGACACTTCTTTCAAGGGGCACAACTCATGTAAAAAAGTCGTATCGACTTTGTTAGGGTGTTTCAGTTTCAGTTTCAAAAATGGCTTTATTGATATCATTGATTTTCGTAATTAATAAATTTTGAAGCCTACGAACTATCATCTAACTTAAAAACTAAATGGCCACTAGGGCGCTCAAAGTTTACTAATCTTCATTAATATGCATCTAACATATTGCGCTTATTTTCTAACTTATCAGCACTATTGTTAAATTTAAATTGGAAAAACAAAAAAAACAATTTATCGTCACACCTTAACCTAACTTAACCTACGCGAGGTTGTATCTGCCAGTAGATACGCCCCCGCATGTACCTAATCCAACCTTAAGACTAAGTATGAGTCCATGTCAGCCAGCAGACATAGACCCACATTGTAAATATACTTAATTCTATTTATAATGTTTCTTTAGAACTAACAGAGTGTATTTAAAACAAGGAATATGTACATATCATTCAAGGTCTGAACCATGTCGGACTCTTATATCACTCATCAAACCACCAATATCGGTAACGGTCGCAGTCATTTCGATCAACGTCAAACCTCGCGAATGAATAGCGCCACAGCTCGCTCGATCTGCTCGTATCCATTTCCGCGACGTATTCAATCTTCTTGTCGGTTGCGCGCCTATATGCATGGTATATAATCGGGCAACCAAGTGAATCTAGAATGTATCTATTCCCATCCAGATACACGAACGCTTTGGGGGGGGAGCCCGTGGTGAGACAATGCTCGAAATACATGTCGTTTGGATAGTATAGCTGCCAAACCCAGGGGTTCTCGCGCAAGGACGCGGACTTTGCAATGTGATTCCGGATTAATCTCACGACCACTGTGTCGACTCTCTGTACCTCAGCGATGTCATAAATCTCCTAGTTGGAGACGCGGTGCAAGTAACCTGTCTCAGCTTTCCTGTACACTCCAATGCAAGCGCGAAAAATCCGTCTCTCAAAGACTCTTAGTTTCTCCATTGTGCTTGGACTCTGGTTGAACCAAATTGGACATCCATATGTCAGAATTGGTCTGACCAGAGTCTTGTAGCACGTCAACTTGACGTCAGCATCAATGTGTTTGGAGCCGAAGAGCCGTCGCAAAGACATGAAAGCCTTTCGCGCTCGCTTCAGCATGATATCCACATGATGGTTGAGGTAAAGGTACTGATCCAGGTACGCACCCAGGTATCGCACGCACATTTTATGAGGAACGGGCTCAGAGCTTTCCTCGCCTCGTTCGCCACAATGTGGAAATCCTTCCAACTATGCCTCAGGTCTGGATTGGCATGCTGCAGGGTACGTCGGAAGAGAATTGTTTCCCACTTCTGTGGGTTGATCTTCATCTGCCAGTTGTTCGTGTAGAACTGGATGTCGTTAAAAATCCCTTGAAGATTCTTCTGAACCAATGAAACCTTCTTGTCTGCCGTGTAGGCCACAGTACAGGGAGAGACAGTATGCAATCGAAGCCCAAAAGCTCGTATTTTCCTTCCAAAAAATGGCGCCATGTGCTGGCCATGTGTTTGCAAAAATTGACGAATGCCTAGCACTGCCAGATTTGCAGAGGATAAAGCATTTTCGCGGACTTCATCATTCACTTCAACACATAAGACATTTTTTCAGTCATTTTGGCTTTTTCTCTCAATCAATTTGTCAAAAGCAAATGAAATTTGTGTCAGCGAAGACGTTTCACCATTGTAATTCAATCAATCAATTCAATCAACCGAAGTTTCTAACGGCGTTTTTCACGCCTAGTATGAAACGTGCATACACGAGTTCTGGCAGTGCCCCAACCAGTAGATAGCTGCCATTTTGTCGTAAATGGCAGCAAACGTATGATAAATGGCAGCCAACATATGATAAATGTGAACAAACATTTGACGTTGTCCCGTAGAACCGCGGGCCGTACTTGATAGTGCGCCTATATATAAAACATTGCCTACTGGGTGTACGTATACTGGGGTGTAGGCTATGAGATCGTCAGCGAAAGCTACCAACGATCTCTTGGGTGATTTATTGAAGTCGAATAAGCTCAGGAGGGGGCTGATGAAGATCAAAAACAATGTCGGCGCAGTGACTGTTTCCTGCTGCAGAGCATTCGAGACCTTGAAGCCGCGCGTTGTTATCAGGTTTCCGTCTGTGATGGCAAATGATTTGTCATACAACATACTGCACATCGTAGCAACAAGTGGGCGCGGAAACATGTCCTGAAGGAGCCGAAAAATCAGTCCATCAAGCCACACGGAATCAAAAGCCTTCTCCATGTCGATGAAACACGTTCCGACACATTCTCTGTCGTTGAGCCTAAAACACACGACCGACGTGACCTTGGCTATTGCATGGGTGGTCGAATGGCCAGTTCTAAAACCGAACTGGCCATTCACCGTCAGGTCGTTCCTCGTGAGATGCAAATTCAGTGCTCGATTGAGTTTCGGTAGCAAACTGATTGGGCGGTAGCTCTTCGCGCTGGAAGCGGTCTTGCCTTTCTTCAAAATCGGAAAGACTTTGGCTCGCAGTTTGTTAAGGTGTCAATTGTGTCATTTTGAAAAACTTCGGTGGGGTGGGTTTTTGTTTTGACTTCTTCAAGACCATCTCTGTCATTTCCTATGTCTCGCGAACCCAACATTGGATTTGCATTGTTAATATGTCAAGCTTTCAATATTGTATAATTTGAGCAGATTTTTAATAATTTTCACTGTGCCGTTTTTTATTTGAATGATAAAACCTCTTCAAATTCAAAAAAAATTAAAATATTTTGATTCGAATTTGCATTTGTGGTGACGTGTTTTTTAAAAAAAAAAAAGGATTTTTTTCTTCTTCACTGCACTTCAGACGATTATTAACTTCCCAGTATATGGGAAGTTCTTGTAATCGCCTCGAAAATCGAAATTGAAATTTACAACATTTCTTTACGTTTTGAGGTCTATAGAGTATATATAAAGTGTTTTTAGAAAGAAGTATGTATGTGTGTGTGTGTGTACGTACGTACGTACGTACGTACGTACGTGCGTTCGCAAGCAGTTTTTCTACGAGCATAACTCACGTAAACAAATTCGTATCGACTTCGTTTATGTGTCAATCGAAGCGTCATTGCAATCTTAAGAGCTGATTAGTTTTTGGGAAACTTCGGTCGGGGCGGTTTGCTGTTTTCACCCCTTGAAGGTCAACCATGTTATGCGCTATGTCTCACGAACCAAACGTACGATTTTTTTGAACAAGGTGTCAATCGACGCTTATTAACATTGATGTGATTCTATAAAATTTTTAAAAAAATTCTTGGAGCCCTTTTTTTAATTTTTTCAAAAAAAGTGCAAAAAATTAGGGTTTTTTTCAAAAACACAAAATGTTTAACCTGATTTTCAAACCAAAGTAATCAATGTTTATATAATTTATATACTCCAAATAGTTTTTGTGAAAAAACCAGCAAATTTTTTTTTCATGATTACGAAAAAAAATAAATAAAAAATAAAAAATCATTAAACGTTCAGGGTCATTTACGTCATTCATTATATCTCGAGAACCAAATATAATCTTTCCATCATTAAGGTGGCAATCGACGCGTATTATCATTTTTATGATGTTTTTCTATTTTAAAAAAATCGTTAAAGCGTTTTTTTTTTGATTTATTAAAAAATTTGGAAAAGTAGAGTTTTTTTCATAAAAAAAATCATTTTTAACCTGATTTGCACATCGTGATAATAAATCTTTATAGAATTTGTAAACTTATATCAATTTTTGTGGAAAAACCAGCAAAAACTTTTCTCATGATTACAAAACAAAATTAAATTAAAAATAAAAAATCATTCAAAGTCACCATGTAAAAAGGGTTCATTCGAATCATTATACCTTAAATCTCTTATGCTAAAGACATTGTTGTATAGTCAATCAAAGTTTAATACAATTTGCAAAATTTGAGCAGATTTTCCATAGTCTTCAAAGCACCATGTTTTAACTTTAATTAAAAAAAACTGATTTTTAACCTGTCCCCCCTCCGATTGATCCGCGTGAATAATCAATCAAACCAATGGACCTAAATCCTTACGTAATCAATTGACGCTCGCGTAGATGTTATGATTAATATTAAATCATTCCAATAACTTTTATGAGAGGTACATTTTTATTATTTGAAGTAGTATTATTTCCATAACTATTATTGTGTTTAATATTTTTAATATCTACATATGTAGATATTACTGGGAAGTTGACCGTGTGGACCTCATGGGTCGCACCTCACGGCTTGTTTCTTTTCGAAATCATATGTTTAAGTCTTCATCAAATAAACATCATAGTTTTTTTACATTTCCAAGAACATTCATACAGGAACAATGAATATGTATGATGAAGAAACGAATATGTATAATGAAGAAAGGAGTGTCAATTAAATATGCGAGGAAAATTCGTCAAATACTTACAGTTCATTAAGGGTGAGGGTTCGTAAGATTTCAGTAACATCTTTCTTTACCTTGCATTAGATTTTTTATATTAACTTCCCAGTATATGGGAAGTTCTTGTAATCGTCTCGAAAATCGAAATTGAAATTTGCAACATTTCTTTACGTTTTGAGGTCTATAGAGTATATATAAATTGTTTTTAGAAAGGGAGATGTATGTGTGTACGTACGTACGTTCTTGGACAGTTTTTTGTACAAGCATTACTCACGCAAATAAAAAGTCGTATCGACTTCGTTAAGGTGTCAATCGAAGCGTCTTTGCAATCTTAAGAGCTGGTTAGTTTTTGGGATACTTCGGTCGTGGACTTTTGTTGTTTTGCCCCTTTGAAGGCCATTTCTGTCATGCGTTACATCTCGCGAACCAAACACACGATGTGCATGGTTAAGGTGTCAATCGACGCGTATTAACATTTGTGTGAATCTATCAAATTTTTAAAAAAATCGTTGAAGCCGTTTTTTAATTTAAGAAAAAAAGTGCAAAAAATTAGGTTTTTTTATAAACAATAAATATTGAACCTGATTTACGGAACACAGTATTAAATTTTTATAAAATTTATATACTTCAAGCAATACTTGAAAAAACATCATCAAAACATGAAAACAAGAAACATTAAATAAAAAATAAAACATCATTAACAGTCACCATGATCTTTTAGGTCATTTCTTCCATTCACTATATCCCACGAACCAGATATAATATTTGCATCATTAAGATGTCAATCGACGTGTTTTAACATCTTTTTGATTATTTTACCATTATAAAAATCCCTTTCAGCGGTTTTTTAATTTAATAGAAGAAAATGCGAAAACTTAAGGTTTTTTTCATAAAAAATATTTTTTTGAACTGATTTGCACAACACAGTAATAAATGTACATAAAATTTATACATTCCTATCAGTTTTTGAAGAGAAACGAGCAAAACTTTTTTCGTGATTCTAAAAGAAAACTCAATTAAAAATACCGCTACCGCTTGATATTTCCTTATATTTTTTATTCTAAAGACTTTGTTGCAAAGTCAATCAAAGTTTTAAAATGTTTGGATAATTTGAGCAGATTTTTAATAGTTTTTGCAGTCTTTCAACTAAAAAAAACGGCTTAAATTTTGAAAACCATCAAAATTTTAATAAAATTTGCATTTGTGATAAACAATCATCATCTCCCATCCACCAAAAGCCTTACGTAATCAATGGATACTCCCGTAGATGATATGATTAATATTAACCCATTCCTGGTACTGCTATGAATACCTCTCATTATTATTATTATTATTATTATTATTATTATTATTATTATTTAAAGTATTATTTTTTTCAAAATTATTATTGTGTTTAATGTTGTTGATGTTTATGTAGATATTACAGGGAAGTTGACCATGTAGACCTCAAGGGTCGCACTTCGCGGCTTTTTTTATAAAGATTTTATACCAAAATGTTGTTGAGATTTCCCGTAAAAGGGATATTTGTCTCCGTTTCTTAAGCTCAAGCCTCTTAGCAATTTCTTTAGCTCAAATATGCTTTTTTGCGTAACTTATCTTAATTCGGGATGAAGTAGATATTACCAATGTACAGTGATTTAGGCAATCAATACCGCAGACGATATTTGATAAAATCGTCTCAAAGATAATCTTGAACGTGTTTCGCGGTGAAAGTGACAACAAAGAACTTGTGATGCTGGAAAGATGATCCTCCCATTTTGGGTGTCGTTTTTAGCTTTCTACTTTTGGTTGGCTTGAAAAAAAGGAAAATCGATCTCCCGGGAAAGGGAATATATTGATAAAATGAGAAAAAAAATATCCATACCAGTTAGCTGCTTTTAAAATAGGTTTGTCGCTAGGCAGAAGCAGTATTTTGGACTCGTATCCTAATTTGCGTGAGTCCGATGTAGTGAAGTAAATGACAGTTTTACTGATAGTCGCATGGTTTGAATGAAGCCATTAAACAGTGTAGGCAATCTCTTATCAAACCCGTGTCGTTACTTACTGATTACGGCAGAAAATTATCGAAAGTCTTACTCATTAGTATAACTGACGACAATACTATCTTATAATAAAAAAACATATCGAAGAATGATTGTTAGATGGTACTGAATGTAGTTCACATTACTTTAGGAGAAAACTCCCAATACAGATTCGATGATATTTCGTAATATGTATCATTTCGTACTCATTACCTCACGTGCACCATTTTTAATGACTCATTAGAAAGTCTGACAATGTTTTCCGTTTATTTTTATATTTTTGCATGAATCGCTCTTTTATTCATTACGAAACCTTGAAACGCATAATTAATTAAAGAAATGCCTTCTACTCATGAAAATTGAACAGGTCTTTCATTTCCTTCTACAACTGCTAATGATTGAATTTGCAATATTATGCATAATTCATTACAAACTGCACCTACAAACTATACACTCTACACGCAAAGCAAGTGCTTTAAATCTTAATAAATATTATAAAATTAAATACTGTGTAAGGTGTTCACATCAAGGATATAGTCTTACAGTCGTCAATATCGTTTTTTAAGGGAGCTTTGTTTATTGCCTTCCGCATAAATTGTAACGCAAAACTTTCAGGTTTTAAATTGATGCTCTTACGGTTTGCGATTGATATGCAAATAACTTGAGGTGAAGTTCATGTCAGATATTATTTAACATTTCATATTCAAGGACTTTGCATACGAGCACACGCATAGGATATGGAAATTTCTTTCGATACATAATGAGTGTGCATAAGTTTGTCATGATACAATATGCAAATCTTATTTTTGAAACGAACTTATCATTATGCCCTTCGTTTGTTTCCATTGTTATTTTTTTGAGCTTCTTTGAAAACCATATTTGAAATATAAAAACAACCGATGTAACGAAAACTTACTTCAACTAAAGTGAATATCACAATTGTGATTTAACGCATTTAAGGACAGAGCGATAACAATGCAGTAGGTTTGATGGGACATGGCACCTTCAAATTTTGGAAAAAACGATTTTTTTTCATTTTTACTAGAATAAACCTTCAACAACACGATTTGAATAATACCAAAGTAAAATTCATTACGTAAAACATAGTGAGTTTATATAGCAAGGCGCGTCAGGATCTTTTTTTCGATGAATTCAAAACACTATTTGGATATGCAGCCTTACGGTTCTGATTTCATAATCGAACAAGCCGCGAGGTGCAACCATTGAGGTCCACACGGTCAACTTCCCAGTAATATCTACATAAACATTAAAAGCATCAAACACAATAATAATTTTGAAAATAATATTATTTTGAATAATAATAATGATAGTGCTCATATCAGTAATTGTAATGAATTAATATTAATCATATCATCTACTGTAGCATTCATTGATTACGTAAGGTTTTTGGTAAATTGATTTGATTGATTGACGCGGATCAATCGGTTTCTATTATTTGTCATTTTCATATCGATGCTTGAAGGACAAAACAGCGCTAGCAAAACAGTTTTTGTTATTACGCCCACTGAAGAGATTTTGTCGCGTGATTGCCATTTTGAATAGTTGCGTTCAAAACTGCCATCATTCCGGCATAATCACTGAATTTATATTTTTTCACGATTTTGCGTAAATGAGATTAATAATTATTTCTTATTTTCTGTTGGTCTTGAAAAATATATAATATGCAGTCAAAAATAGGTTCAATTGCATGTAAAAAGCAAAAAGGAAGTAATTGAGATCTTACGATTACTAAAGAATGAATCTACTAAAAACTGCAATTTTTATTTGATGAAAGCTTTTACAGCATATGATCTTGCAAAGTACTCATTACAAAACATTGCACCATTTCAAGCGTTAATTACCACAAATGCAAGTTTGATTGAAATTTTTCTGATTTTCAAAATTAAAACACTTATGAAACTATTAAAAATTTGCTCAAATTATGCGAATATTATAACACTTTGATTTACAACAACGTTTTTAGAATAAAATATATTGCGTCATAGCATTGGTATGAACCCCCTTTAAATGGTAACTTTGAATGATTTTTTATTTTTAATTTAGTTGTTTTTATAATCATGGAAAAAAGTTTTGCCAGTGAAATTTTCAACATTTCTTTACGTTTTGAGGTCTATATAGTATATATAAAGTGTTTTTAGAAAGGGAGATGTATGCGTGTGTGTGAGTGTACGGACGTACGTACGTTCGTGGACACTTTTTTCTACGAGCATAACTCACGTAAACAAGGTGTCAATCGAAGCGTCTTTGCAATCTTACGAGCTGATTAGTTTTTGGGACACTTCGGTTTTGGGGGTTTGTTATTTTGCCCCTTAGAAGGTCATTTCTGTCATGCGTTATATATCGCGAATCAAACATACGATTTGCATGATTAAGGTGTCAATAGACGCATATTAACATTTCTGTGAATCTGTCAAATTTTGAAAAAAATATTCGAGCCGTTGAAGCCGTTTCATTATTATTATTTAAAGTAGTATTATTTTCAAAATTATTATTGTGTTTAATATTTTTAATGTTTATCTAGATATTACTGGGAATTTGAATGCGTGGACCTCAAGGGTCGCACTTCGCGGCTTCTTTATTTTTTATTTAATATTTTTTGTAATCATGGCAAAAAGTTTTGATGATGTTTTTACAAACTCTGTTTGGAGTATATAAATTTTATAAACATTGATTACTGGGTTTCGTAAATCAGGTTAAAAAAAATTTGTTTGAGAAAAAAACCTAACTTTTGCACTTTTTTCCCTTAAATTAAAAAACAGCTCCAACAATTTTCATCAAATTTTTATAGGTTCACAGAAATCTTGATACGCGTCGATTGACACCTAAACGATGCAAATCGTATTTTTGATTCGCGAGATATAATGCATTACAGAAATGAACTTCAAAGGGCGAAAATAACAAACCCTCCTGACCGAAGTGTACCAAAAACTAATCAGCTTTTAAGATTGCAAAGACGCTTCGATTGACACCTTAACCAAGTTGATACGACTTTGTTTACGTTAGTTATGGTCGTAGAAAAAACTGTCCACGAACGTACGTACAGACACACAGACACACATACATCTCCCTTTCTAAAAACACTTTATATATACTGTATAGACCTCAAAACGTAAAGAAATGTTGAAAATTTCGATTTTCGAGGCGATTACAAGAACTTCTCATATACTTGGGCAGTTAATAATCTTGTTTTATTTTAAGCTTAAGCTGTAAGAGCATATACTGCACATTTTCAAATAATGTGAAAAAATACCTATTGGGTGGTAATTTTCTTTCAAGGACTCCGAGATGAAATTGGTTCACCAACATCTTCACAGTTTTTTTGGTTCAATTTGAAATGGCTTCGGGCTCGAAAAGATATCAAAGATTTATTCATTTTTATGCAAATTTGAAAAAAACATCTCAAACATATCGTGGAAAACACTTGAAAAAAAAGTTTGAAACTCTGGAGTTCTTAGATAAGCTCAAGAAATGTTGAGAATACAATGAACAGAAGAATATGAAGCTCTTCATAAAATTTACTCACAAGTCCTTGAATTTAACTCAATGTTTTCATGATGTTTCATTAGTTATTGTTCGTAAAAATACAACAATCATTCAACACACTACTATTTGATAAGGATTCAAATTGTAAAGGATATGCCTTTCATGACATCGTTAAAACGAAAACGTCTCTTTTGCAGACAGGCACGATTTCCTCAAGCGCAATCAATATCAATGGATTCCAAGCAAAATATATGTTGGAAAAGAAGCAGTTTCACTTTGCTTTTGTTTCATTTTGTGTTCAGGATCCTTCTGTTTTCCTTAGTTCTAATTCCATCACCATATACTTCACACAACCTGCTCTTCGCTTCTCTTTGCGTGTTGCTCAAGGACATACAGAGAAGAAAGGAAAATCAAGCGAATAAGGTGAAATTGTGTTTTTATGTTTGTTTGTCATTGCCAAGGGTCTGATTGTCTCCTCCAAGAAATGTTCGTCACGCAAAAGGATTCGCCTATTGAAGAACATGGTAATGTTAGCACAATACGGATGCCTACCACTAGAGTAGGACATTTCACAATTGTTTCCTTTGGTGTTAGGGAGAAAAGCATCTGTACTATGATACAAAAAAGGATTGAGTGAACAAGTTTTTGAAAGGTTTCCGTTTTAAATGTATTTTGAAGATCAAAACAAAAAGGATGTTTATGAAAATGTCATTATCATTGTCGCATAGAAGATATACCTTTTGTTAAGTTTTTGTCGTACCAATAAGACTTGAAAAACCAAATAGGTTTGTAGACTCATCGTCGAATAAAATGTAATTGAGATGAGAAATGCTGAAACTTCTTTTCAAAGCAAAAGATTTAGCTCGAAACAAGTTGTCTTTAAAGATTAATCACAAGCTGCTAAAATTTGGTACAATTTTTTTGTGTATTTATTAAATTTCATGTACATATTATCCAGTTCAATTATGATAAGTTTCATTATTTTAGCTGGAAAATCACGATCTTATGGTAAGAAAGGAATGTGGATGCAACAAATGGTTCAATTCGACGCCTAAAATTTGAGTCAGATACACCCTATTTAGTTACTGTATACTGTATTCAAGGCTGCATTGAAATCGATACTCGCCAATTGTCAGTAAAAGATAAAATTGGGTTGGATTTCATTTGTTCTCGTTAACAGCATGCCGCCCGTTCGCAACTGCAGATAAAATACCATAAAAAACAATAACATTTGAAGTGATGAATTTTGTGGAAGATATTTGAATGTATTTTCAATAATATTTATTACTTGCCCTAAGAGATAATAATAATAAAGTGTGTGTATATCGTCAAAAATCATGTGATTATTGCATACATGTGACAAACTAAAGAGAGCTTAGGCTTTGTAAGTAGTTAAGAATTCAATGCCGAAAGTATTCCATCTTTGAATGCAGTTAACAATTAGAACTTTGCTTTCTATCCTTCCAGACAGCTCTGAACGGGGTAAAAAGAAGCAAAAGTTAATGAAGCCAATCACAAATATTTTAATTTCAATATTTTTAAATACGTTGTGGTACCAATCAAAGCGTTTCAACTTTAGCTTATTTTGACTTTTAAGATGTTCACTACATCCGTTTTTCTATAATAATAAGAAAACTGCTTAGAATTTAATAACATAATAATTTTTTCAATCACATTTGCACTTTGCACTCGAATCTTCGAAATATTCCATATTTTACAAATTTTTTATTAAAAAAAACCTCTTTGTTATTTTATGATTGCAACACATATTAATACAAAACTCAGAAACAATTAATATTTATAATGAAAAATTACGTATGTTCGATTACGAAAGGATCATATGTCAAATTTTATAGTTCATTCAATATAAAGGGTCGTAAAATTTCAGTCACTTATTCTTCTATTGTACTAATGCATGTACAATGTGACGGGTGACCATAGCTGGCCAAAATCTAGTTCAGTTGCCGTAGACAAATCAAGCAACAAACAATTAAGGGGTTAAATCCACTTGTAAGTCCGAAAAAATATGTTTTTTGTGAATTTTTTGTGAAGAGACTTTTTATAAAATAAATACATATAATAAATGTACATATAGCGAATTTAATGTATTTTAAGAATTCGCGATACATTACAAAAAATATTAGGTTCCGTTGATTCTGTAGTAGATCTCCTAGAGGACCTCCACAAAAAGGTGTCAGACGGTGAGGAAGATATCTCTGATCCAAATTATCGGAAATAAAAAAAAAATTATTTTTTGGATAGATGAATACAGGTAATGATCGATGGAATAGTCAAAATTTTGATTGTTGACAAAATGGCGGCTTCCCAAAGAATAAAATCGTTTTTTAAAAGAAAATTTACAGTTTAAAGGGGCTTAAAAAATCGAAATTACTGTCAGAAACCTTATTCCTTCGATCGTTACCTGATACAATTATCTAAAAAGATTGTGTGAAAGTTTCAAGCCGATCGGCTCAGCCGTTTTGGAGAAATGCTTCTCACC
The DNA here is from genome assembly GCA_963942545.1 of Oxycera nigricornis. NCBI lineage: Eukaryota > Metazoa > Arthropoda > Insecta > Diptera > Stratiomyidae > Oxycera > Oxycera nigricornis. Next base: position 82,223,436 of record OZ012662.1, read on the forward strand.
GGCTTTGAAAACACCGTTTCGAGAAAAACGCGTTTAAAGTTTTGGGAACCAAGTTTTTTTCCAACTTACATCGTGGCAGTTCACTTTAAACTGACGAAATGTACTTACTTTATACCTAAAATTTCTAAATATAGCTTACAGGTATAAAATAAACCTTTCATATTCTAATTTCAAGAATAAAAACATTATGAAAAGCATAGACAAGGGCATCGGGGTAATGAGAAGCAGTTGCTATTCCGGTTTACGCTTCTCCTACTTTGAAACGCTCGGAGACGTCTTTACAAATACGCTAATTTCTCTGGAACTATTCGCGGGTCAATGTGAAATTTTCGGACGATATTCTCAAATATATGTTTATTCAAAATATGCAAAAAAAAGAAATTCAACTTTTTTCAAAACTACAAGTGGATATAACCCCTTAAGGCATTTAATACCCTTTCAATCAATTTCCTCAAAAATTTTGATTGTACCCGTTTTTTTCAAGCGTCAGTATGAAAACAGCCTCTCACTTAAAAAAGGGTTTGTAAACCATCTGATTGCTTTGCGTCTAGATTCAATACAACTTATCAAAACACCCCAACGACACACATACATACTATACCATTAGAAACACTTCTATCTTACTAAGAAAAACTAAATTGGTCACTGAATCCTTGGATATAACTAGTTCCTCTTCGGTTAGTTTTTAATTTGATTCAATGGCAATTGAACGAAGTAAAACATTAGCCGATACTATCTCTATAAGGACGACAAAACAATAAAGTTATTGAAAACCCAAAATTTTAAGTGGACGTAATTAGAAACACCTAAAAATTATTTTATAACTCATTTACTTAAGCATATAGTTTACCAAATAAAGGCATCAAACTACAAATCAGTAACGTTATTTTTGTTCTGCTTTACAACCTCTTGTAGGCGATTGGGCTTTGTCGTTATAAGGCACATGTATGGATGCCAATGGTTCTATGGTTCTTCAACCACTTCAAAGAATTGGTTCATGATATTGGCTTTTTTTACTGCTACGGCTTGTTTTCCATGTGGTATTCATGAAAACTTGATGTGACTAAACGTGGTCGTACTTTTTCTTGATTAATATTCTTTATATATATATATATATATATATATATATATATATATATATATATATATATATATATATATATATATATGTATGTATGTATTGGTCATAACCAAACCACGAGAAACATCCCCAAACATTGGTGAAGTCAATCAGTAACGTTATTTTTGTTCTGCTTTACAACC